>SJYX01001524.1:375534-448115 GCA_006410675.1 Oreotragus oreotragus
ACCTTCTCCATCTTTGGCTACATAGAATATAATCAATCTGATTTCGGTGTTGACCATCTGGTGATGTCCATGTGTAGAGTTTTCTCTTGTGTTGTTGGAAGAGGGTGCTTGCTATGATCAGTGCATTATCTTGGCAAAACTCTATTAGTCTTTGCCCTGCTTCATTCCGCATTCCAAGGCCAAATTTGCCTGTTACTCCAGGTGTTTCTTGACTTCCTACTTTTGCATTCTAGTCCCCTATAATGAAAAGGACATCTTTTTTGGGTGTTAGTTCTGAAAGGTCTTGTAGGTCTTCATAAAACCGTTCAACTTCAGCTTCTTCAGCATTACTGGTTGGGGCATAGCCTTGGATTACTGTGATATTGAATGGTTTGCCTTGGAAACGAACAGAGATCATTCTGTCGTTTTTGAGATTGCATCCAAGTACTGCATTTCGGACTCTTTCGTTGACCATGATGGCTATTCCTGCCCACAGTAGCTTAATGGTCATCTGATTCACCCATTCCAGTCCATTTTAGTTCACTGATTCCTAGAATGTCGACGTTCACTCTTTCTATCTCCTGTTTGACCACTTCCAATTTGCCTTGATTCATAGACCTGACTTGGTTGCTATTATTACAAAAGCTCACTTTTTTAAGACAAAAAAAATTCACTAAAATGTATGTCTAGAGTCCTTATTCTGTTATTTTCACATGAAACAAAGCAAGAACCCAGAAGTTACCACTATTCTGGAAAATTCCAATAATAAATTCTATCTATGATGTTATGCTAACTCGCATCAGTCATGTCTGACTCTTTGTGACCCCATGGACTATAGCCTGCAGGCTCTTCTGTCTGTGGGTTTTCCCAAGCAAATTTGCCATTTCCTTCTCCAGAGTATTTTCCTGACCCAGGGATCTAAATTACATCTCCTGCATTGCAAGTGGTTTCCTTACCTCTGAGCCCCCAGCGTTAGTCCCTTAGTTGTGTACAGCTCTTTGTGTATGGACTGTATCCCACCTGGCTCCTCTGTACATGGAATTCTCCAGGCAAGAGTACTAGAGTGGGTTGCCATTTCCTTCTCCAGGGGATCTTCCTGACCCAGGGATCACACTCACATCTCTTATGTCTCCTGCATTGCCAGATGGGTTCTTTACCATTAGTGCCACCTGGGAAGCCCATAAATGCTTATTAGAGACAGTTCAAATGTGAAATTACACAATCATCATATACCATCCCAGAAAAATCTTTTGCCATCAATGTAACAACACAGAATCAAACAGTCTAATGATATTTTAATGCTTTGTACACAGTAGGAAAAAAGTATAAAAAATATTTATTCCTCAATTTATTTTCCAATTATTGAAATTGTTAATTCATAACAAGTAACATGAATCTATAAACTCTGCTAATCCTAAAATCTGTTGCCTTAGTTAAAAAAAAATTTGCACCACTTGAACTGAATACCTGTTGATAACAATTCATGCTGAAAGCATGTTTCCATTTACTATTGTAGTTTTCTTCCCACTATTAGAAGAAATGTTAGAAGCACATACAAATTTGACTTGTGAGTTTTTTTTTTTTTAATGCACATTACATGCAACTCCAGTTATTCTGATTCAGTAGATCTACTATGGAAATTTGGCATCCATAATTTTCCAAAGTTTCACAAATAATTCAGTCTAAACTGTGTCCAAAGACATGCTGTTTAAACTTTTAGGTACCTAATAAATGCGCCAAAGCCTTTGACTGTGTGGATCACAATAAACTGTGGAAAATTCTGAAAGAGATGGGAATACCAGACCACCTAACCTGCCTCTTGAGAAATCTGTATGCAGGTCAGGAAGCAACAGTTAGAACTGCACATGGAACAACAGACTGGTTCCAAATAGGAAAAGAAGTACGTCAAGGCTGTATATTGTCTCCCTGCTTATTTAACTTATATGCAGAGTACATCATGAGAAACGCTGGACTGGAAGAAACACAAGCTGGAATCAAGATTGCCGGGAGAAATATCAATCACCTCAGATATGCTGATGCACCACCCTTATGGCAGAAAGTGAAGAGGAACTAAAATGCCTCTTGATGAAAGTGAAGGAGGAGAGTGAAAAAGTTGGCTTAAAGCTCAACATTCAGAAAACGAAGATCATGGCATCCGGTCCCATCACTTCATGGGAAATAGACGGGGAAACAGTGGAAACAGTGTCAGACTTTATTTTTTTGGGCTCCAAAATCACTGCAGATGGTGACTGCAGCCATGAAACTAAAAAACGATTCCTCCTTGGAAGAAAAGTTATGACCAACCTGGATAGTATATTTAAAAGCAGAGACATTACTTTGCTGACTAAGGTCCGCCTAGTCAAGGCTATGGTTTTTCCTGTGGTCATGTATGGATGTGAAAGTTGGACTGTGAAGAAAGCTGAGCGCCGAAGAATTGATGCTTTTGAACTGTGGTGTTGGAGAAGACTCTTGAGAGTCCCTTGGACTGCAAGGACATCCAACCAGTCCATTCTGAAGGAGATCAACCCTGGGATTTTTTTGGAAGGAATGATGCTAAAGCTGAAACTCCAATACTTTGGCCACCTCATGCGAAGAGTTGACTCATTGGAAAAGACTCTGATGCTGGGAGGGATTGGGGGCAGGAGGAGAAGGAGACGACCGAGGATGAGATGGCTGGATGGCATCACGGACTTGATGGATGTGAGTCTGAGTGAACTCCGGGAGATGGTGATGGACAGGGAGGCCTGGCGTGCTGTGATTCATGGGGTCGCAAAGAGTCGGACACGACTGAGTGACTGAACTGAACTGAACTGAACTGTATAAATGCGGATTCTGATTCAGTACGTTTGGGCTGGGTCAGTTCTAACAAGTTCCCCAGTGATGGTGACATGACTGCTCTTCAGAAAACACTGAATTGACAGACCCTAGGACTTACTATTCATAGATAATTACAGAAAATAGAAGCCATTTGACATTAGGACCAGGCATGAGCTATTTAGAATAGCATCTAATTTTGTCCCCTATTCCTTACTAAACATCCATTACACATAATCAACATATAATTCAGAACTGGGTAGAAATAAATGCAAGAAAGCATCTCTGCAGCATTGATTAGAAAATAAAATGTCCTTTTACTCAAGAACCATGTGCTTTCTTACACAGCAAGCACATTAAATAAAACCAGTTTAAGGAAGTTTAATTATTAATTAAAACAAAATCATAGTCCACAGTCTATGATGATGCTCAGAAATGTTTGGTGCCCACAGGAACTCGGGACCAACTTTTCCTTTTGCAGTGCTACACATCTGAACAGCCTACGACCAAGCATGGGGAAATGCTCACAATGAGCTCTCCATTAGCACTTTACCCAGAATGAGCACCAGAATTCAGAGAACTGTCTGAGATCATTTATCTTTAAGAAAATGAAGATGAAAGACTTAGTTGATGTTGATATTGAAAGACTAACTGCAAGGCACTCTTTAGGACTGTAGTTGTTTTTGTTCAGTTGCTCAGTTGTGTCCAACTCTCTGCCACCCCATGGACTGCAGCACACCAGGGTTCCCTGTCCTTCACAATCCCCCAGAGCTTGCTCAAACTCATGTCCATTGAGTCAGTGATGTCATCCAATCATCTCTTCCTCTGTTGTCCCTTTCTCGTGCCTTCAGTTTTTCTGGCATCAGGGTCTTTTCCAATGAATCGACTTTTCATATTACTTTATTGAGCTTCAGCTTCAGCATCAGTCCTTCCAATGAATATTCAGGACTGATTTCTTTTAGGATTGACTGGTTGGATCTCCTTGCATCAAGAGTCTTCTCCGACATCACAGTTCAAAAGCAACAATTCTTTGGCATTCAGCCTTCTTTATGATCCTACTGTCACATCCATACATGACTACTGGAAAAACCACAGCGTTGATTGGACAGAACTTTGTCAGCAAAATAATGTCTCTGCTTTTTAATATGCTGTCTAGGTTGGTCACAGCTTTTCTTCCAGGGAGCAAGCATCTTTTAATTTTGTGGCTGCAGTCACCATTTGCCGCTGCAGTAACTGAGGGATTTCAGTTACTCTTACTCGTAGGTTAGTCACTTATAAGAGTAAGTCTAAAGTACGTCTGGGCCTCTCCGATAGCTCAGTTGGTAAAGAATCTGCCTGCAATGCAGGAGACCCTGGTTCGGTTCCTGAGTCCAGAAGATCCCCTGGAGAAGGGATAGGCTACCCACTCCAGTATTCTGGCCAAGAGAATTCCATAGACTGTATAGCCCTTGAGGTCCCAAAGTGTTGGACACAACTGAGCAACTTTCACTCTCACTTTTAAGTAATTCTAATATTCTAGCGTATACTTAAAGCCACGTAGAATTTCTTAGATTCCTGATACCTGCAAATCTCTTATATCCATAGAATAGGGCCTCATTAAACCTGTTTCTGGGTATAAAAATGTCCCATTAATCCCTTTGATCACTCTAGAAAATGCTGTTTTTTTAATCTTCTATGAGAATAAATGAAGTGATCTCATTATTAACATCCAGATACAGATAAGTCCTGTTAAGAGCATGTTCTGTAAAAGATGTTAACTGCCTATGAAGCAGCACATACCGTTTTATTTTGTTCTATCACTATTTTTTTTACTATATCCTCTCCACCCCCAGTCCTGCCACATACACCAAGTTCTGTGTTTCTTTGCTTTGAGGAAAGACCAAAAGGAAAAGAAATATCCCACATACAGCTTTTCTTTTGTGTTTTTGTTTCCCCAGCTTAAAGGGACAGAAGTGGGTGACTTCTCATAATTGGTGAAAAAGACAGAATCAGAGATATTGAGCTATCTCATATCCATAAGGCCTGGGGAGTTACGGCCCACAGAGTTAGCGGGGCTCTAACTGGGCCTGGAGAAGCTAAAACCTAGCACTTGTGGGCGGCTCACCATGCCACAGAGCCTGGTTCACAAGGCATCACAAAGGTAACCTGTACTGCCCAAACCAAGAGGGATCACTTTCTGTATTTTGGTGAGTTTGAAATTCCAGGAAGTGAGGGACCAAGTAACTGAGATTGAATTTCCTGCCAGCCTTGATATCTGGAGATTTAAAAATGTTTTTGTGTGTTAGTCACTCAGTAGTTTCTGATTCTTTGTAACCCCACGGACTGGGGCCTGTCAGGCTCCTCTCTCCATGAAATTCTCCAAGCAAGAATACTGGAGTGGGTTGCCATTTCCTTCTCCAGGATATCTTCCTGACCCAGGGATTGAACCTGGGTCTCCTGCAATGCAGGCAGATGCTTTACCGTCTGAGCTAGTAGGGAAACCCTAAATATATTTTAGCTAAATTTAAATCAAATAAAAGTAACATTTCTTGAACACCCCAATTGCTGCAAAATTATACCTGGTGAACTTTCATTTGTCCATTCCAGGCATGAAATTATAATAAGGAGATGGTATCTACCTATAGTTATAACAATATTTAGGAAAGTTTCTAAGTTGAGACTGCAAAATTTAGAGAAAAAAAATTATTGAGAGAAATCAAGCCCTTACAGTGGACATAAAGGAAAAGTTCAAATGTATTTTACCTTGTGGTTATGTAAGAACAAACAACTATAGAACAAACTGCTCTCGCTTTGAACTAGGGAATTGGTGAGAATCTCTGGAGTGGCTAAGCAGCTGTTACCTTAACATTAAATTGGGTCTGGATTTACTTCCTCGCATTTTTCAAGCTTGGCTGATTATTCGTGTGAATCAAGCCGATTTTGTTCCTTGTTCAAAGTGACCAGTCATTTCCTCTATCAAGAGCCTCTTTGCTGAAAGACGTTCTGTTTTGCAACTGCAAATGTTCATGGCCACCTTTAAGATCATTACCAACTAATTTCTCTTGAGTTCCAGTGGTTTCCTCCTTCTTATCGACTTAAAAAATGCCAGCAGTCTATTGTTTTCCTTCTGGGAGAGATGTCTAGGAACTTAATACCTTAACATTAAATTGGGTCTGGATTTACTTCCTCGCATTTTTCAAGCTTGGCTGATTATTCGTGTGAATCAAGCCGATTTTGTTCCTTGTTCAAAGTGACCAGTCATTTCCTCTATCAAGAGCCTCTTTGCTGAAAGACGTTCTGTTTTGCAACTGCAAATGTTCATGGCCACCTTTAAGATCATTACCAACTAATTTCTCTTGAGTTCCAGTGGTTTCCTCCTTCTTATCGACTTAAAAAATGCCAGCAGTCTATTGTTTTCCTTCTGGGAGAGATGTCTAGGAACTTTAGCGCTGGTACATTCTAGCCTGGGGCCCCTTCATCCTGTTGTGGCGGAGGGAGGGACACTTGAAATTCCACTTGGTAGAAAGAATCAGTTGCAGCTCAGAATCCCAGGTACAAAACAATTCTTTTTCAGGAAGAACTGAACTTCCATAACAGGGTATTTTCACATGTGAAGGTTTTCACTTGGAGCTGTTATCACATGGACTACCAAGGTATTCTTCACTTTTCCACTGTGTTTTTCTTTAAACTTTTTATTGTAATGTGTACATGAAGCTAAGCAAATTCGTAAACAAACTTCCATTTCCTGTATGCAAAGATAAGCTGAAATACCACTGGCAGATAATCAACATTTAACCATGAAAAATCTACTTATCACTTCATAAAAATGCTTTTCATAGAATACCCCATCTAGGCCCAATTCAATAACATATTCTAAACTCCTCTTCTTCAAGTATTATAGATTGTCCTTTAAAAACACATATATTTAATGTATTATATTACATAGGTGTCTATTGCTAAATATTTTCCCATACGTGTCAGATACTTCAAAAGTGAAACCTTATTTTAATCAGAGAAAACCCACTATTACAAAACTCACTATTCAAAGCCATGCATGAATAATGAACCGTCTTAGGAAGTTTCTGAAAAGCTATTTATTACATTAACATAAGTAAAATCTTTCTATATGGATATTCTAACAAATGCTCTGTGAATATAACTCCTTTAGACTCAGTAAGCCTGGGGGAAACAGAACAAAATTCTTACAACTATGCAAACCAGAGGCTGCTTAATTTGGTAAACAACAAAGGTACCTGAGTGCAGCACCGATTTACTTTAGAAATTAAAGCTCTCGGACAGGGACTTCCCTGGTGGTCCAGTGATTAAGAATCCATCTTGCCCTGAAGTGGCTGGGGGCTTGATCCCTGGTCAGAGAACTAAGATCCCACGTGCTGCAGAACAACTGAGTCAGTGCACCATAACAGAGAGCTGCATGCCTCAGCTAAGATCCTGCATGCTGCCACTAAGGCAACACAACTGAACAAACAATTTTTTAAAGAAAACTGTTCAGGTTTTATCTGAATCAAACTTAATTTCTCTCAGTCTTTTTAGGTCTGGATGGTACTCTATGCTGTTCCCTCTCAGTCATGGAATTGTTTCCATTCTAGCTCTAACCTTCCAGTGAGGCAGAATCTTGAAAGGAAGCTGACTTGACTTGTAAGTCAAAGAAAAACACCAATACAGTATACTAACACATATATATGGAATGTAGAAAGATGGGAATGATAACCCTGTATGTGAGACAGCAAAAGAGACACAGATGTTTAGAACGGACTTTTGGACTCTGTGGGAGAGGGAGAAGGTGGGATGATGTGAGAGAATAACATTGAAACATGTATACTATCATGTAAGAAACGAATCGCCAGTCTATGTTCAATACAGGATACTGGATGCTTGGGGCTGGTGCACGGGGATGATCCAGAGAGATGATCTGGGGTGGGAGGTGGGAGGGGGGTTCAGGATTGGGAACTCATGTACACCTGTGGCTGATTCATGTCAATGTATGGCAAAGCAAGATAAAGTAAAAATAAAAATAAACAAACAAAAAAGTCAATTCTTTTATCTATTTTACTGTGTAATATTTGTGTTATACGGTTACTTTTGTATATTTATATGTGGGTTCCCTGGTGGCTCAACGGTAAGGAATCCTTCTGCCAATGCAGAAGCTGAGGGTTTGATCCCTGGGTCAGAAATGGCAACCCATGCCAGTACTCTTGCCTAGAATATCTCATGGACAGAGGAACCTGGCAGGCTACAGTCCATGGAGTCGCAAAGAGTTGGACATGACTTAGTGACTGAACAATAAAATTATAATGCTACCATCATTAAACATCCAGATTATATATTATCTGCAATATTGTGATTTATAAGAAATATGTATATTTGGTCACTCAGATGATCAAACTATTTCTCATATATATCTGGTCTTCATCCATAGTTCCAGGCTCACAGCTCTCAAATTCCAGATTTCCTGAGCAATGCGTGCATCTTTCATTGTTGTATCTGGTCTCTTGTCCTCAGTTCTTGAAAATGCTTCAGAGCCACAAAGGTGAAATGAGTGTTGTGTTATTCAGAAGTCCCTTTCCACATAACTGATTTACTTTAATTAAGGTAGCTTTTGAAAACACCTCAGAAAGTGAGCTGGTGGCAAGGAAGACCAATCTTGAAGAGGAGGTTGATTTACAGGGAGGAAAGAAGGGCTAGATTGCTTGGCCAATCAGTCATCACTGACTGATGATTTAATCAATCATGCTTAAGTAATGAGGACTCCAAAAAAAAAAACCCAAAGGAGAAGGTTCAGAGAGTTTCCAAGCTGGGGAATTAGAACGTTTCCATATGCCACAGTGCTGGACTATAGGCTCCTTGAGGACAGAAGTTCTTCTCTTTGGGATCTCACCCTATGAAACCCTTCATCTGGCTGTGGATCTGTAGATCCTTTAATAGCCTTTGTTGTTGTTCAGTCACTAAGTTGTATCCAGCTCTTGGCTACCCCATGGTCTGCAGCAGGTCAGGCTTCCCTGTCCCTCACTATCTGAGTTTGCTCAGATTCATGTCCATAGACTCAGTGATGCTATCCAACCATCTTATCCTCTGTCATCCCTTTTTCTTCCCCTCAGTCTTTCTCAGCATCAGGGCTTTTCCAATGAGTAGGCTCTTATCGTCAGCTGGCCAAAGTATTGGAGCTTCAGCTTTAGCATCAGTCCTTCCAATGAATATTCAGGGTTTATTTCCTTTAGGAGTGACTAGTTTGATCTCCTTGCAGTCCAAGGGACTCTCAAGAGTCTTCTCTAGCACCAAAGTTCGAAAGCATAAATTCCTCGGTGCTCAGCC
Source organism: Oreotragus oreotragus (assembly GCA_006410675.1). Lineage (NCBI taxonomy): Eukaryota > Metazoa > Chordata > Mammalia > Artiodactyla > Bovidae > Oreotragus > Oreotragus oreotragus. The sequence continues at coordinate 384,637 of SJYX01001524.1, forward strand.
TTCTTGATGGTCCACCTCTCACATCCATACATGGCTACTAGAAAAAACACAGATTTGACTATATAGACCTTTGTCTGTAAAGTGATATCTCTGCTTTTTTAATACACTGTCTAGATTTGTCATAGCTTTCCTTCCAAGGAGCAAGCATCTTTTTATTTAGTGGCTGCAGTCACAGTCCATTGTCATTTTGGAGACCAAGAAAATAAAATCTGTCACTATTTCCACTTTTTACTATCCATTTGCCATGAAGTGATGAGATCAGATGTCATGATCTTTGTTTTTTGAGTGTTGAATTTTAAGACAGTTTTTTCACTCTCTTCTTACCCTTCATCAAGATGCTCTTTAATTCCTCTTTACTTTCTTCGATTAGAGTGGTATCACCTGCATATCTGAGATTGTTGACATGTCTCCAGGCAAATTTCATTCTAGCTTGTGATTCATCCAGCTGGGCATTTCGCATGATGTGCTCTGCATATAAATTAAATAAGCAGGATGAAAAAATATAGCTGTGATGTACTCCTTTCCAATTTGGAAGTGGTCGGTTGTTCCATATTCTGTTCTAGCTATTGCTTCTTGTCCTGCATACAGGTTTCTCAGGAGATGGGTAAGGTGGCTGGCATTCCCATCTGTTTATGAATTTTCCACAGTTTGTTGTGATCCACACAGTCCACAGTCAAAGGCTATAACATAGTCAATGAAGCAGAAGTAGATATTTTCTGGAATTACCTTGCTTTTTCTATGATCTAGTAGATTGTGGCAATTTGATCTCTGGTTCCTCTGCTTTTTCTAAATGCACCTTGTATATCTGGAAGTTCTCAGTGCATGTACTATTGAAGCCTAGCTTGAAAGATTTTCAGCATTATCTTGCTAGCATGTGAAATGAGTGCAGTTATATGGTAGTTTGAAGATTCTTTGGCATTGCCATTCTTTGGGATTGAAATGAAAACTTTACCAGTCCTGTGGCCATTGCTGGTTTTCCAAATTTGCTGGCATATTGACTGCAGCACTTTAACAGCATCATCTTTTAGGATTTGAAATAATTTAGCTAGAATTCCATCACCTCCACTAGCTTTATTCATAGTAATACTTCCTAAGAACCATTTTACTTCACACTACAGGATGTCTGGCTTTAGGTGGCCACATCATCATGGTTATTCCAGTCATTAAGATCTTTTTTGTATAATTCCTCTGTGTATTCTTGCCACCTCTTCTTAATCTCTTATAAATTGGTAATCTAGCGAGTAAACATGTTCCCACAGTTCTGTGAAGCAGTCTAGAAAATTATTCAAAATGATAAGGGGGTCATGGGAATGTCTGATCTATAACCAGTTGCTCAGAAGTATAGGTAACAACCTGGACTTGTGGTTGGTATCTTGAATTGGAGGGGTTGTTAGAACCTCAAATCTGAAGCTGGTTGGTCATGAGCAGTTACAACTCAGGTTTGCGTTTGGCGCCTGAAATGGAGGCAGTCCTACCCTTTACTTGTAGAATCTGATACTGTCTCTGGATAGAATTGAGTTGATTTCTCATCTGAGAATTGCTTGTTGACACACACATATTGGAACTGGGTCCAGGATCCAAAATGTTATTTACGTAACATTCACATTGTATTAGGTATTATAAGTAATGTAGAGATGACTTAGCATTTAGGAGAGAATGTGTGCAGGTTAAGCAAATACAGGACATTTATAAAAGGGACTTCAGCATCAGTAGATTTTGGTATCCATGGGTGGGAGGTGGGAAGAGGCCCTGGTGGATATGAAGTGATGACTGTATTTTAATCTCCATTTGTCTGAGTCCTTGCCTACATCTCAGTTGGTTCATAGGAGGAGTAGCAAGTAAGATAATAAAAGTCATTTATTGCCCTTTCCCCACCACCCCACATCAAAGACCAATAAATATTTATGTAGTCTTTCTTCCTAGGCCAATGGTTGCTATGCACTGCTTTATTAATTTCTTGACTTTAAGCCATTCTTATTTTCTAGTATAGCTTGTACTCAATCATGTTATTATGTTAAAATCATATTGCATTACATTTGCTGTATATTTAGAATGTTTACATTGTTTGTCTTAACTGAGAAACAACTGTAGCTTTCTATACTTTGTAAGATTTTGCTAGTAGGTTTATATTAGCTGAGTTAGAAAATTTTCTTCTTTTCCTAGGCTTTTTATATTTTCTCTTTTTTGAATGTTTAGAAGAATTCACCTGTAAAACTATCAAAATGGAAACCTTAAAAAAATAACACAATTTTTAATTATTTCTCAGCTTGGAGGTTTTTTGAGGTTTTCTAATTATTTTAGCATCTATCATCAATTTATATTTTCTATAAAATATATATCATTAAGTTTTTTAACATTGCAGGAGACACAAGAGACATGGGTTTGATCCCTGGGTCAGGAAGATCCCTTGGAGTAGGAAATGGCAACGTACTTCAGTATTCTTGACTGGAAAGTTCCATAAACAAAGGAACCTGGCTAACTATAATCCATGAGTCACAAAGAGCCAGACACAGCTGAGCACACACACACACATACACACACACACATACACACATTATAGTCATATAATAGCTAATTAAAATTTTTTATAGATATCTTATTTTAACATGCTAATTCTTTTTTTGGTTAGATTTACCAGCATGTTGTATATATTTGATGTATCTAAAAGGTCCAGTTCCTAGCTTTTAACACTGTCTATAGATCTTTAATTTGCAATTACTTATTTTATGTAATCTATTAGTTTCTTTCTCCTGCTTTCCTTAAATTTTACAGCTCATTTCCAAATGTTTTGAGGTTTGAAATCATTTCTTTTCATTCATTCGTATTTAATAATAGAAACAACACAGAGGCTAGTGTTTTCTAGATTGGCTTTGATCCTTTAAGTTTTAATACACTAAAATTTCATTGTTCTTATTTTCTGTGTAGTCTCTCAACTATCTTTACTATCTGTAAATTTTCTCTTTTGTTCATGAGTTGCTTAGAAATAACTGAACTTATTTTCTTTAAACCTACACTATTAATCTCTCTTTTCATTTATTTTTCCTTGTGTTCAGGGAACTCATTTTAGTCTCCGACTCAGACTTTCTTCATCCGATTAAAACTTCTTTTTTATTTACATTAGTACTTCTTCGGCTTTTTTTCTCTTTTTGAGTAATATAAGCATATTGAATTACTTCCTTCTTTCAACCCAAATGAAGAGATAAACTGAGACAAGCTCAAATTACAAGACACTGAGTTTATTCGAGAATAGAAAAGGAATAGCAATTTGGGAAATACATGCTGTGGCAAGCTACAGACAAGTCTGTTGAGGGTTTGGGATGGGTTGTTGTTATGGGCAAGGAGTGCGAAAAGAGAAAGTCCAGCCAGAGACCAAGCAGGAAGTTCACTGGCTTGAGAATGGCCAGGGATTTTTAGCAGATGTTCATTGGTCAGGAGATAATCCTTAGTCATTTGTAAATGAGGCATTTATGGAAAGGCAGTCTCTCAGTTCTTCAGTACCATTCTTCTGAGGGTGCAGGTGTGAGATTCTCCATTTCAGAGTATCCTGGTCCATTTTCGATTGAAATTCTTTCATGTGTCTGTACTTCATCTTTTCTTTCATCATTTTAATCTGTTTCTCTTTATTTGGCCTCTTGGACAATTTATTGAACGTGTCAAACTCTCAAAATTTTCTTTGCTAAAATGTGCAAACATTTCTTCAAGAGGTCTTTTACTGTTTCTTATTTGGTAGCCATCTTTTTTTTTTTTTTTTTTTTAATCTCCTTTAAATGATAGTTGAGTTGCCCGTGGTTGTGCTTTTTCATCACCGACCGTATTGGTTACATAATGTAGTACATTCTAGAATCTGATTGAGTAAACAAAGTTTGAAAATTCACTTCTTAGAGTAAGTTCTAATGTTTCAGAGCAGTCCCCTTCCTTTGTCCCAAAAATAACGGATGTGCCTAATGATTTTTCTGTCTCCTCAGACACACCTGAGACAAAGAAAATTCTCTTATTACCCCCAAGTAGAAGCTGATAGGGAACTATCCAGGACTATGTGGGTTTCTCTGTTCTAAATCTTTCTAGCATAAAAACACACAAATAGCAAGAGTTAAGATTTACTGTAATCATACTTTGCTAGTTCAGAGGTACAGTGGCCTGGGGAGAAATAGGAAGTATCTGAAGCCAAAGACAGCAAGTAGTGGCCAGGAATTAGCTGGCAGAGGACCACCATTCTTTGCCTGGCACATTGCATCTGTTAGAAGCTAGCCAATGAAGAGCCCCATTCTTTACCTAGTGGGCCAAATAGGCAGAGAGTAAATGCCACTTTGGACGCCTCTGCTTGCCATGACCTCCTGGAACCAATTGTGTTTCCCAGAAGCGGTAATAGGATCCACATTGTTCCACTGACTTTGGATGGTGGAAAAGGGAAAGGGCTGGTGGCTCACATGGATTTTGCCAGGTCGTCTGCATTTGCTCTCAGTACTTCACCTGTGGAAGATCATCTGTTCCATCCACCATTTCTTTATTTCAATCCTGTTTATTCAAGCAACTCAAAATTCCTCAAAGTTTCTCTGAGAGGAGAAAAATCACCGCTTCCTGGGTTATCAGATTTAATGAAGTTACTCCTTATATTTCATTGGTAATTTTGTTTCAAGTAGTATGATCATTAGTCTTATATGCTTAAATAATACTCTTTGTTAATGTAGAACCTTTCTGTCAGTTTTTGACATTAAAATGCCTTCTGTTGACATTCCACAATATGGTTCTATACTTTCTGTTTTATCTGTTCCTCTGATTATGAAGTCTCTGAAAACAGTGCTTAACAACTGAGTCAGATTGTCCTTTGACATCTGGGAAAATACTAGACTTACTTTTGTCCATGAGTGGAAGAAAAGTCTATGCTGCTCTCTTCACATTTTCCCCAGCTTCCAGCATGTTCTAAAACAGCTGCAAAGAGAGTTTTGTTCCAGGACTTCAGAGATTCCTTTAGCCATTTTGTTCAGAGAGAATATATTTCCTCCATGGATTAACAATAATCCATTTCATTTTGCATAACAAATTTCTTTCACTTTAAATCTAAAGAGTAGGCTATGTTGGAGGTTCACTTTTTTTGCCCCAGTTTTATTGAAGTACAGCACTGTATAAATTTAAGATACACAACATAATGATTTGACTTACATACATCATGAAAGGATTATAACAGTAGGTTTAGTGACCATCCATCATTTCATATAAGCATTAAAGAAACAGAAAAAATATTTCTCTTTGTGATGGGAACTTGCAGGATTTATTCTGTTAAGAACTTTCGTTTATAAAGTAGAGCAGGGTTAATTATCTTATCATGTTGGACATTACATCGTTAATACTTATTTATCTTATAAATGGAAATTTTATACCTTTGACTACCTTCATATAACTCCCCTTCCCTGTCCCCTCACCTTCTGCATGCCTGCCCGGTTTCTCAGTGTGTCTGACTCTTTGTGACTTCAATGACAGTAACTCGCCAGGCCCCTTTGTCTGTGGGATTATCCTGGCAAGAACACTGGAGTGGGTTGCTATTTCCTTCCTCAGGGGATCCTCTTCACCCAGGGATCAAACCTTCATCTTCTACGGCTCCTGCATTGGCAAGAGGATTCGAAACCCGTCCCTTCACCTCTGGTAGCCACAAATTAGGATGGCTTTTCCTATGAGATTTTTTTGTTCATTTGTCATTGAAGTATAATTGACCTACAACACTATATTATTTCCTGGTGCATACAATAGTGATTCAGTATTTCCATACGTTTCAAAATGATCACTATGATAATTCTAGTTGCCATCTGCCACTATACAAAGATATTGCATAATTATTGACTATATTCTCCATGCTTCCCATTTCATACTGTGACATTTATTTTGTACCTCAATTTCTCTCACTTACTTTTCTCCTCCCTCGCCCATCTCCCCTCTAACAACTACTTTATGCTCTCTATATCCATGATTCTATTTTTATTTGATTATATTTGTTCATTTGTTTTGTTTTTAGATTCCACATAAAAGTGAACTCATACAGCATTATTTCCTTCTCTGACTTGTTCTGCTTAGCATAATACCTTCTAGGTCCATCTATGTATGTTGTCCCAAATGGTAAGATTTCATTCTTTTTTATGGCTGAGTAATACTGCACTGTGTATCTGGGTGTGTATCTCACATTTTTATCCATTCATCTATCCATGGTCACTTAATTGCTTTCATATCTTGGTTATTGTAAATAGTGCTGCAATAAACACAGGCATACATTAATCACTTCTAATCAGAGTTTTCCTTTTCTATAGACTAAATACCTAGGAGTAGAAATGCTGGATCATATGGTAGCTTGTTTTTAATTTTTATTTTTTTTTTAGAAATCTCCAAGACCCTGATGCTGAGAGGGATTGGGGGCAGGAGGAGAAGGGGATGACGGAGGATGAGATGGCTGGATGGCATTACCGACTCAATGGACATGAGTTTTGGGTAAACTTCAGGAGTTGGTGATGGACAGGGATGCCTGGCGTGCTGCGATTCATGGGGTCGCAAAGAGTCGGACACGACTGAGCAACTGACCTGAACTGAACTGAGTACTGTTTTCCACAGTGGCTGCATCTATTTACACTCTCACCAGTGGTGCATGGGGGTTTCCTTTTCTCCATGTCTGGCCAATGCTTAATTTTTGTCGTCTTTTTTATAATAGCAATCCTGACAGGTATGGAGGGATATCTCACTGTGGTTTTGGTTTGCATTTCCCTGATGATTATCAATGTTGAGCATCTTTTCATGCATCTGTTAGCCATCTGTTGTCTTCTTAGGAAAAAATATTTATTCAGGTCTTCTGCTATTTTTTAATCTGCCTTTTTGTTTTATTTTATTTTGAGTTGTATGAGTTCTTTGTATATTTTAGATATTAACCCCTGTTGGATATGCCATTTGCAAATATCTTTGCCAGTCAGCAGGCAGAGTTTTTATTTTGTTGATAGTTTCCTTTGCTGTGCAAAATCTTTTTGGTTTGATGTAGTCATTTATTTTTGCTTTCTTCCCCCTTGCCTAAGGAGACATATACAATAAATATTGCTAAGATTCATGTCAAAGAGTGTATTGCCTGTGTTTTCTTCCAGAAGTTTTATGGTTTCAGGTCTTATTAATACATTTAAGTCTTTAATCTATTTGAGTTTGTGAATATGTTGTGAAAAAGTAGTCCAGTTTGATTTTTTTACATGTAGTTGTCCACTTTTCCCATCACCATTTAGTGAGGAATCTGTCTCTACCCCATTGCTGTCTACTTTTTTGCAGGTTAATTGAGCTTATAAATATGGGTTTATTTCTGGGCTCTCTGTTGATTCCATTCATCTATGTGTTTGCTTTTGTGCAAGTACCATACTGTTTGGATTACTGTATCTTTGTAGCATAGTTTGACATCGGGGAGCATGGTATATCCTCTTTTGTTCTTTTTTCTTAAGATTGTCTTGGCTATAGAGGATCTTCTGTTTCCATACAAATTTAGAATTATTAGTTCTAGTTTTGTGAAAAAATTCAGGGCATTGCCCTGAATCTGAAAATTGCCTCAGATAGAATGTTACCTTAACAATATTAATTCTTCCAGTCTATGAGTGTGATGTATCTTTTTATCTGTTTATGTCTTCAATGTATTTCACCAGTGTCTCCTACTTTTTCAAGTACAAGTCTTTTACCTCCTTAATTAGGTTTATTCTCAAATATTTTATTCTTTTTGATGCAATTGATATTTCTCCATTAGCCAGCCCATTGATTGATTAAGAGCTAAATCAATATTCCCTTTCTCTTTCACTCTTTAAGTCACAGGATCAGTTCAGGGAGCTCTATCAGTAAGGATCACTTTTGACTTCATAGACTACTAAGTGAAGCTATTTTCCTCAGATAACTAGAAGTCTTGTAGTAATATGCCCAGGCTAGCATAGTCACTTGAAAATATTTTGAAGATCTGGCTGTCCATCTCTTTATCCTACTCTCCTTAGTGTGTGGGCTGCAGCCTTACAATTATGCCCTCATAGTCACAGAATTACTCCTGCACTCTGGGTTTAGAATTGGTGTTACAGAAAGGAAGGATAAATGAGAAACAGTGAAGATAGTATTTTGCACTTTCTCTGTAAGAGACGGGTTTGATCCCTGGGTTGGGAAGATCCCTGGAGAAGGGAAAGGCTACCCACTCCAGTATTCTGGGATGGAGAATTCCACAGACTATATAGTCCATGGGGTCACAAACAGTCAGACATGACTGAGCAACTTTCACTGTAATCCTCATTGGCTACAATTATATTCCATAGCCAGCTCTAGTTTCAAGTATGTCAGCATATTGAATTATTTTAGGTGGTTTATTGCCTCCCTTAACAAAATTGAGGACCTTTCAATAACAGAAACAAGTCACAGACATTGAATAGACAAAGAACATTATCTGCTGAACAGCCTTCTCTTCTTTGGTCTAAATAGTGTATTTCTAGAGACTGGTTCTATAACAGCTGATTCCTACTAGTTACATGAGTTGTCTGTAATGGCTCTATAAATATCTGAACAACATGAATATTACACTTATTTTAAATTATCACAGAAATAAATTTTATCCCATGAACAATTTAAATACATTCTTCTTCACATAAACAATTTTTAAAATTTACACAATGTACTTACCGATATTCACCTTAAAATTTCTGTTACTGAATTTACTACTTCAAATCTTTCACATCATTTTCAAGAACACAATTTCCTCCAAACCTGTCATATTTCACAATATCCCACTTGATGTCTACTTTATTGAGAATACTCAAGCCATTTCTTCTCCTGTAAGTTCAGCTCTTCTCCTCAAAAACTCAACTGACCTAGCCTTTTGTCCACAAGAAGGGAAAAAAAGACCAGATCTCTATTTTAACAGTAATTTTTAAAAATTGCTGTTTTTTTTTAAATGAGCATCTTATTTTACAGTATTTTATGATTTACAGAAAATTTGCAAAGATAATACAGAGAATTCCCATAAACCCCATTCAGTTTCTCCTGTAATAAACATCTTGCATGTAAGCATGCTCAGTCACTCAGTCATGTCCAACTCTTTGCACCCCCACAGACTGTAGCCTGCCAGGCTCCTCTATCAGTGGGATTCTCCAGGCAAGAATACTGGAGTGGGTTTCCATTTCCTCCTCCAGGGGATCTTTATGACTCAGGGATTATACCCACATCTCCTGCATTGCAGGCAGATTCTTCGCCACTGAATCACCAGAGAAGCCCATAGTAGAATACATTTGTCACAAATGATGAGCCAATATTGACACTTTATTAACTTATTCCTTTTTTTTCATCCATGCCACACAACTTGCAGGATTTAGTTCCCCAACCAGGGATCAAACCTGGGCTCTGGCAGTAACCACTGGATCACTAGGGAATTTCAATACTTCATTAACTAAAGTCTATACTTTATTCATATGTTTCTTTTTACCTGATGCCTCTTTTCTATTCTAGAATCACATTCAGAATACCACATTACAATTAGTTGTCATATCTGCTTAGATTCCTCTTGTAATTTTGTTAAATATCTCTAAGATGGATAATGATCACACTGGGATTATAAATTTTGGGGAGGAAGACCACAGAGGTAAAGTACTTTTCATCACGTTATATCAAGGGTACATGCTGTCACTATGACTTTATTGTTGATATTAGTCTTGATCCTTTACTGAGGTAGTGTCTTCAAGTTTCTGTCCTGTTCAGTTATTTTTTTCTAGGTTGTTCTCTTTGGACCGAAGTCATTAGACATATCCCGTGCTTAAGAAGTAGGGAGTTAGTCTCCTGCTTCTTGAGGGGGAGAGCAGTTACATAAATCATTTGGAATTCTTCTGCTTGGGAGATTTGTCCATTCTCCCCCAACTCCTCCTTTATAATCATTTATTTATGTCATCGTGGACTCACAGGTATTTATTTTATACTCTGTATTACAGTCCAATACTATATTATGTCATTGTTCAAACTGTTCCAGTTCTGGCCATCAGGAGCTCTTCAGTTGAATCTGATGCCCTTTGACATACTCCCATCCCTGGTATCTGTGCTTTTGTTTGTTTGCTTAGTTTTTTCAGCGCTTCCATACTTTTTTGGGACTATATGTTATTCCAAGATCATTTTGTGTATCTCCTACCCGAGCCCTGAAATCAGCTATTTCTCAAAAAAACTTTGGTTCCTTTTACTAGAAAATGGTATTAGAAACTACAACCTGATTTAATCTCATTTCACAATGTGTATAAATCAAAATCAAACCATCATACTGTACCTTGAATTTATATATTGATACACATTGATTATTTCCCAGTAAACTTGGAAAAAATACACAATGCACCCTGTTCCCTAAAAAAGAGAAAGAAATTGAGACCTGGATGATAGGTACAAATTTGCTTTTAGGTGCCAATTGTGATATAGTGTGGGAAGTACACTTGAATTGGATTCAAACTTGGAGTGAGGGAAAAACAGATTCAAACTTGGTTCTATCATTTTTTAATGGTGTAATTTTTACTATGTTACTTAAATTCTAGGATGCTTCATTTCCTTCTCTGTAAGCAGTAGTAATAATAGCTAATATCTGTAAAACACGGTTTGTCAGCCTTGGCATTATTGACATATGTGTCAGATGATTCTTTGTTGTGAGGTACCAAACTGTGCATTGTGGAATATTTAACAGCATCTCTGGTCTCCACCCACTAGATGCCAGTAGCATACTCCTATCAAAAATGATTCCAGACATTGCTAAATATCCACTTGGGAACAAAACTATCCCAGTTGAAAACTGCTGCAGCAGAATATTCTCAGGAATTAAAGATTTCAGATACATTATTTCTTTAGTGCTTACAAAACCCCATGAGATGGAAATTATTTTACAGTTAAGGAAAGTGAAAGAAAAAGTAAAAAACTTTCTCAGGTGTTCCTAGCTAATTAGATATGCTGAGGTTTGAGTCTAGAAAGTCTAACTACAAAACTCATGGTTTTAACAGCAATACCATAACAGCCTTTATGAAAGATAGAAATAATAATTCTGCCCGTACAGAGCTGTAATGAGAATTAAATGGAATATCATCTGCAAGAACATTTCACATGGTACTTAGTGTAGAGGGGGTATTCAGTAAATGTTGGAGAAATCTGTATATCTGAATCACCTCTCTCCTCCATAGCAAGCTTCCTCTACTTATTATATTTCTTCTGGTATTTACCTTTTGTTCTTACTTCTGCAAGTTTCTTACCTTCTGCCTACAAATGTACTTAGATCTTTTTCTAAGGAAAAAATAATTTTCCCTTCATTAGTTTTCTCTTTCAAGGTATTATATTTTAACATAATATTCATGTCTATTTCCCCTTCATAATCATTTACTCATTTCATAATGCTTTAAAGTCTGACTCCCTTTCTGCCTGTGAATTCCTGCTGACCTAATCAGAGTGATAGCACCAAAGGGAGTTTGACAGACACATACATTCACCCTCTCTTCGTAAAGATGAGAAGGTTGACGCAATGCTTCCTGATATGCCAAGGACACATAACCAGTTATTTTTATAAAAGCCCTTCGTGTTTTCATCCCTATGGGCCTCTGTTTCATACGAAGTTGCTTAACATTCCTTTTTCAAACTTCCTTTTTTTATTTTTGTGACATCTGTTTTATACTATGTTTTCTGTGTGTGTTAGCCACTCAGTCCTGTCCAACTCTTTGCGATCCCATGGGCTGTAGCCTGCCAGGCTCCTCTGTCCATAGAATTCTCCAGGCAAGAATACTGGAGCAGGTTGCCATTTTCTATTCCAGGGGATCTTCCTGACCCAGGGATCAAACCGAGGTCTCCTGCTTTGCAAGCAGACTCCTTATAGTTTGAGCCACCAGGAAAGAACTATGTTTTCTACTATGTATCTAACCTTAACCTTTTCCACATTCTTCAGTTCAGTTCAGTTCAGCTCAGTCGCTCAGTCATGTCCGACTCTTTGCGACCCCATGAATCGCAGTACGCCAGGCCTCCCTGTCCATCACCAACTCCTGGAGTTCACTCAGACTCACGACCATTGAGTCAGTGATGCTATCCAGCCATCTCATCCTCTGTCGTCCCCTTCTCCTCCTGCCCCCAATCCTCCCAGGATCAGAGTCTCTTCCAATGAGTCAACTCTTCTCATGGGGTGGCCAAAGAACTGCAGTTTCAGCTTCAGCATCATTCCCTCCAAAGAGATCCCCGGGCTGATCTCCTTCAGAATGGACTGGTTGGATCTCCTTGCAGTCCAAGAGACTCTCAAGAGTCTTCTCCAGCACCACAGTTCAAAAGCATCAATTCTTCGGCGATCAGCTTTCTTCACAGTCCAACTCTTACATCCATACATGACCACAGGAAAAACCATAGCCTTGACTAGCTGGACCTTTGTTGGCAAAGTAATGTCTCTGCTTTTAAATATGCTATCTAGGTTGGTCATAACTAGTTTCTTTTCTTTTCTTACATATAAACATCCAGCAAGGTGATTCCCTTAACTATGCTTAATCTCTTTTCATTAATTCTTTTGTCTCCCATGACCCCGCAGTCATATATATTTCTCTCAGATCTGTACATTTTACCTACTCCATATTCTGAGCCACAGGCTCACAGCTTCAATTATCTAATGAGAATTCTTACTTTGATGTCCTACAACTGCCTTGAACAACATCTATAAAGTGGAAGTCATCATTCTTACCACTAAAGTATTCCTTTTAACATTCTCAGTTTTCTTGCTAGGAAACAAATCATTGTTACCTATTTTAATCTTTTTTTAAATCTCTATCACCCTTATATCAACTATTTGTCAAATTCTATACATTTTTACCTCTGAGGTCTTTAGTATTTCTTTGTTTCACTCCAATTTCTATTACTCTATTTAAGCTTTGTAAAATTATGCCTGGAATATTTTCATAATACAATAAACAGCCTTTTACTTCTGTTTTTTCTTCCCCAAATAATCTTGAAAACCATAACACATTAAGCTATTGAAAAGCAACACAGTATGAGTATTGTGATAGGTGGCTCAAAAACTGTCAGTGGCTCCCCATTACCAAAACACCTGCAGTTCAATACAAGACCTGTGCAGTTCAATACACTAGCCACTAACCATCTGTGGCTATTGAGCCCGAAGCATGGTTATTAAAAAGTGAGATGATGCAACTAGAGATTATCATATTAAGTGAAGTAAGTCAGAAAGAGAATGACAAATACCATATGATATCACTTATATGTGAAATATAAAATATGACACAAATTAATCTATGAAACACAAACAGAGGTTTGGGCATAAGAGAATAGAGTGGTGGTGGAAGAGGGATAGATTGGGAGTTTGGGATTAGCAGATGCAAACTGGTATATATAGAATGGATAAGCAACACGGTCCTACCGTACAGCACAGGGAGCTATATTCAATATCCTGTGACAGAGCATAATGGAAAAGAACATGAAAAGGAATCCATGCATAACTGAATTACTTTGCTGTACAGCAGTAGTTAACACAACATTGTGGATCAATTATACTTCAATAAAAACATGAGATGAGCTGGAAGTATAAATACTTACTGAGTTTTTAGGATAGAACCAGACATTATAAAACATCTTCATGATTTTATATATATATATATATTATATATATGTATCATATTTATTGACTATGCCAAAAGCTATGGTTTTTCCAGTGGTCATGTATGGATGTGAGAGTTGGTCTATAAACAAAGCCAAGCACAGAAGAACTGATGCTTCTGAACTGCAATGTTGGAGAAGATTCTTGAGAGTCACTTGGACTGCAAGGAAATCCAACCAGTCCATCCTAAAGGAGATCAGTCCTGGGTATTCACTGGAAGGACTGATGTTGAAGCTGAAACTCCAATACTTTGGCCACCTCATGAGAAGAGTTGACTCATTTGAAAAGACCCCAATGCTGGGAAAGATTGAGGGCAGGAGGAGAAGGGGACGACAGAGGATGAGATGGTTGGATGGCATCACCCACTCAATGGACACGGGTTTGGGTGGACTCCAGGAGCTGGTAATGGACAGGGAGGCCTGGCGTGCTATCATTCACGGAGTCGCCAAGAGTCAGACACGACTGAGCAACTGAACTGAATATATCATATGCTTACATGGTAATACTATGGATGTATTGTGTTAGAGCACATTGTTAAAATTAATTTCACCTTTATTAAGTAATAGAAATTAAAAAGTGCATATGTGGTTCAAATTATGTTTCTATTAGTCAGTGATGGCTCAGACACTTAGTCATACAATGTTGAGATTTTCATGCTAAGTCCACTGTAATTTCCCAACAGTAGATGATTGCTATTCCCTAACCATGCATCACTAAGAACAAAGCTAGTGGAGGTGATGGAATTCCAGTGGAGCTGTTTCAAATCCTGGAAGATGATGCTGTGAAAGTGCTAAGGAGTAAGCGTCTTTTAATTTCATGGCTGCAGTCACCATCTGAAGAAAAAGGTTACAAAGTCCAATTCTTATAATCACTTCTTTCTAACACTCTTACTGAGACACTCCACTCTTCTAATGTGCATTCTCTCTTGCTGCAACAGTTAGCAAAACCAACTTAAAGAGTATGGTTTGGCACTCACTAGGTTCATGTATTGTCACCTCCCTCTTCTCAGACCCAACCACAGAATCTGAGTATCCATTAAATAAATATTGTTAAATAAATAAGCAAATAAATAAATAGAGTCGCCTTTTTTTCATAAGAAAGTGAAAAGTCACATTCTTGGGAAGTGGAGGTCAAGAAAGCAGTAAATAATATTTTAGGTGCTTAATTAGACAAAAGCATCTTTGAACTGTGGTGTTGGACCACAGAATCTGAGTATCCATTAAATAAATATTGTTAAATAAATAAGCAAATAAATAAATAGAGTCACCTTTTTTTTCATAAGAAAGTGAAAAGTCACATTCTTGGGAAGTGGAGGTCAAGAAAGCAGTAAATAATATTTTAGGTGCTTAATTAGACAAAAGCATCTTTGAACTGTGGTGTTGGAGAAGACTCTTGAGATGGACATGAGTCTGAGTGAACTCTGGGAGATGGTGATGGACAGGGAGGCCTGGCGTGCTGCGATTCATGGGGTCGCAAAGAGTCGGACACGACTGAGTGACTGAACTGAACTGAACTGAATTAGACAAAGATTACAGACAAGTATAACAACACAAGTAAAACCAACTCCTCTTCTACCATTGTCCATACACGAAGTAGCCTGCAATAACTGACTTACACTACTGGGAACCCTAAACATAGAAAATGGAAGCAAGGACAGTATGAACTAGCTTGACTCAAAGTGAAGAATAAACAATATATTAAAAACCGGTCACCTTTACCACAGGGACTGGAAGCTGGGGCAAGGGTGGAAAGAGAGACAAAGAGAAACTATTTGTTACTTGGTAACGGCCATCAACCATTTAAACTCTTACATCTATTATCTTGTGTCCTATATGGCATCCCCTTTTCCTAGGCCATTGGGAAAAGATTAATGGGAGAAAAGAAAGGAGGGAGAAAGACGCTACTGAAGAATAAAGAGATTATGAGGAGAAATGCCGGAAGAGGGTGCAATATGCCCGCCTTGTACTCCTCGACGGACAGTTCTAATGTTTAAACAGGTTTATTGAAAGAGAGTTCTAGCCCTTCTCACTGACTCTCTCCTTGACTCTGCCACTTTTTAATTTATCGTGGAAATGAAAAAGCCTGAACACCGCGGGAAGCAGACTGAAGCAGTCTTCGAAACCAGCGCTAATTCGGTTCTGGGCTTCCCTGGTACCTCAGTTGGTAACGATTCTGCCTGCGATGCACAGACCACTTTTTTTTTTATTTTTTTTATGAAACTCCCACACTACAGGGACCGTCTTGGGCTGTGGGACTGTTGGGCCACTGAGAGGCAGGCAGCGCGATGCGGGAGCGGTAAAGGGACGTGGGCTGGTGCTGCTTTTCAATATCCCCTGGCTGGACTCCCCGGCTGACTTTGTGCCTTCGCAACAGTCTCCAGCATCCATCCACCAAAATTTGTCTTTTTTGCCTCTTTCGTTTTGCAATCGATTCAGACCTTGCGTTTCACCCTGTGCACTCGGGTGTAATACTAATCACATTGGTTGTTAATCACAGCAACAGATTATATGTAACACAGAAATGAACATGTCAGGATGGCCGAGTGGTCTAAGGCGCCAGACTCAAGTTTCTACTTCCCCTACTTGGGGCTTCTGGTCTCCGGTTGGAGGCGTGGGTTCGAATCCCACTTCTGACATGGTATTCTTTTGTTCTTATGCTCAAATTCTGCAACTTCTGTCAGTAAATCATAGCCACCTTCTTAGGCTGCATTGCCAGATCTTACCCATTACCACCGATATTTCACCCTTTCTTCAGTTCAGTTCAGTTCAGTCGCTCAGTCGGGTCCGACTCTGCGACTCCATGGACTGCAGCACGCCAGGTTTCCCTGTCCATCACCAGCTCCCGAAGCTTGTTCAAACTCATGTCCATCGAGTCGGTGATGCCATCCAACCATCTCGTCCTCTGTCGTCCCCTTCTCCTCCTGCCTTCAGTCACCCTTCTTAGGCCAGTGCTATTTAGATGTCTGTCCTCTCATCATGCCTACCTTCCCTTCCTTCTTTCCTTTTCGTNATGTCCATCGAGTCGGTGATGCCATCCAACCATCTCGTCCTCTGTCGTCCCCTTCTCCTCCTGCCTTCAGTCACCCTTCTTAGGCCAGTGCTATTTAGATGTCTGTCCTCTCATCATGCCTACCTTCCCTTCCTTCTTTCCTTTTCGTTCTTTTTCAATAAAACTTGCCTGTTTATGAGTATCTACACGGAAGAAGAGTAATACATCAGTATTAAAATGCAGGTCTTAACATATATGTGATGGTTATAAATTTCTGTATTCAGTATTTTAACTATTCTGTGAAGGTTAAGTTTTGAATATTTTTCCACAGATCTCCTGCTTGTCCCTCCCTCTCTGTTGTCCTCACCTGACTCTTGTTTTCTTCGTCTTACTCTTTCTTTTTATTTTGCGTACCTTCTCGCATCACATCTCGGGTTGCTAGTTGAAAAGTATCTGCTGTAAACCAAAGAGGCTGGATGTGATAGATATATTCTATGACATAAGACAAGAGAGTTGTGGGAGAGAGGAGAAGTAGAACCGTGATTTTTTACCAGGATTGATTTTTAAAAACAGGATGTTTTTATAAAAATAAAGAAAGGGAAAGAGGGAGAGAAAGGGGAAGGAAGGAACTTGTCCAGGTCCCATTGCCCCTAAGTGTGGCTCTATCTACCAGATTCTAAATTATTTGTTAAACATATATTCTGTTTTATTACTTTGATTTCTTTTGTAAATCTAATAATTCACATGTTGGATCTTCTTTGCTTTTCTTTTTAATATCATTTTCTGCCTAACTTGGAGAAGGC
Source organism: Oreotragus oreotragus (assembly GCA_006410675.1). Taxonomy (NCBI): domain Eukaryota; kingdom Metazoa; phylum Chordata; class Mammalia; order Artiodactyla; family Bovidae; genus Oreotragus; species Oreotragus oreotragus. Next base: position 402,055 of record SJYX01001524.1, read on the forward strand.
AATGGCACCTCACTCCAGTACTCTTGCCTGGAAACTCCCACGGACGGAGGAGCCTGGTGGGCTGCAGTCCATGGGGTTGCTGAGTCAGACACGACTGAGCGACTTCACTTTTACTTTTCACTTTCATGCACTAGAGAAGGAAATGGCAACCCACTCCAGTGTTCTCGCCTGGACAATCCCAGGGATGGGGGAGCCCAACGCGCTGCCGTCTGTGGGGTCGCACAGAGTTGGACATGACTGAATCGACTTAGCAGCAGCAGCCTAACTTATTTGAAATTTTAGTTCTTTTTTTTTCCCCTTCTTTTTTACTATCATCTATATTGTTTGCAGTTTTCCTCATTGTCAATTCTATTTTTGTGCTCATTATATATATATGTATACATAGGGGAGGCGTTCTTCACCCTGCTCTGTGCTGATATAGGCCCTTGGAACTGGCCTGTATGTGTTTTCATGCTCTCTGGTTTCCATCTGGGTTAGGTCAGTGGGAGTCCCAACAGGAGATAGGTGGATCTAGGAGAGGCAGGTATTAACTTCTTGTCTTTCTGCCTGCAGGTCACTTCAGAGGAGCTACATTCCTTGACAGGAGGCCATACTTCATTCAAGGCGGCCCTCACTACAAGGCTGTCTTCTGAGTTCAAGTAATTACACTCTCTTCATGCCTCTTCAGGTACAGCAGTAATAATACCCCTACTGCTGCTTGTCCTGAAGAACGACATTCTCCCTGGTGGTTTTTCTCTAGCTGCACACATTTTTAAGTGGAAAGTTTATTGTGAAATATATATCTTCTGCACCTTAATTCTTCAAATTATCTTGTCTGGATGCCACCAAAATTAACATTTTAACTGTTTCATTCTTGGATTTGGAGACCTCTATTTTCCTAAATCAGAGAAGGCAATGGCAACCCACTCCAGTACTCTTGCCTGGAAAACCCCATGGCCGGAGGAGTCTGGTAGGCTGCAGTCCATGGAGTCACTAAGAGTCGGACTCGACTGAGTGACTTCAATTTCATGCGTTGGAGAAGGAAATGGCAACCCACTCCAGTGTTCTTACCTGGAAAATCCCAGTGATGGGGGAGCCTGGTGGGCTTCCATCTATGGGGTTGCACAGAGTCGGACACGACTAAAGCGACTTAGCATTTTCCTAAATAACATGTAAAAGTGCTATTATTTATTAACTGATTTAGACATTATATACTTATTTTCCATCTGTTAAATAATTAACTGCTTTATGCCACTACCACCCACTATTTCTTATCCTTCCAAAATACTTATGTTTTACCTTTTGTTTAATTCAGTTTATTGTTTATGTCATTTTTCTATGAAAGTATTATACACAGCATTGTTGTGAGCTATGATTCTGTTTTCATTCTTTACTGGATGCTTATAATTGCCTAAAAAGGCAAGCTTTAAAAAGAAAAATTTTAATGTGCCTAAGTCCCTTCATGTGTATTGATAATTGCTAATTCTCCCTTAACTTCCAAATATCTTTCAGTGGAGATTTCTATGAGATCAATCAAATCAGATAATATATCAGCTCAAATATTTTTTCTTGAGGATATTTTTCCAGTTGACTTCTACATGCTTATAGTCTGAATTGGTTGCTCTTTGGGCCTGCTACACCACCATCATCTAAATCTTCCCTTGCTCATCTGTTCATAATCTATTTCTATTTTTTGTTCATTTATTTGCTCCACTGTTTCAGTGGAAAGTAGTCTCAAGGTTTTTGGTTTTTAGGTTATAAAAATAACTCAGAGTCTGAGGTAATGGTGAGAAGAGCCCTCAGTATGCTTATATGTTAAGTTAGACTCTACCAACTTACATCAGTTGCCTCATATATATTCTTAGCATTTTTACCTTTCATTTTTGAACGAACCTTTGTTAGTAAAGTAATGTCTCTACTTTTCAATATGCTGNTCCTTCCAAAGAAATCCCAGGGTTGATCTCCTTCAGAATGGACTGGTTGGATCTCCTTGCAGTCCAAGGGACTCTCAAGAGTCTTCTCCAACACCACAGTTCAAAAGCATCGATTCTTTGGCGCTCAGCTTTCTTCACAGTCCAACTCTCACATCCATACATGACCACAGGAAAAACCACAGCCTTGACTCGGCGGACCTTAGTCGGCAAAGTAATGTCTCTGCTTTTGAATATACTATCCAGGTTGGTCATAACTTTTCTTCCAAGGAGTAAGCGTCTTTTAATTTCATGGCTGCAGTCACCATCTGCAGTGGACTCTTTTATTAATGAATAATTAAAACCTAATTCAAGAAAGTATAAGCAAAAACATTTTACTGGCTGTGTAGCTGAAAAGTCTAGATATTAATATGAGAAACAGTTGCACACGGAGGCTTGGATGATGTTATCAAGATGTGAAGTTCATTCTCATCCTCTCTACCTTTTGCTTTTTTCTTTCTCTGCCCCTGTTCATTTCTTTCTCTTCATCCCTCACCTCTTCTTTCCTTTGTGTTGGTTTCAATTTACTTTCAAAATCTCTCTATGTAGTAAATTAGAGCAACATAGTCCTACTATACAGCACAGGACACTACATTCAGTATTCTGTGATAAAGCATAACAGAAAAGAAAATGAAAAAAAGAGTATGTATAACTGAGTTACTTTGCTATACAGCATTAATTAACACAACATTGTGAATCAATTATACTTCAACAAAAAACATGAGATGAGCTGGAAGTGTAAAATACATACTGAGTTTTGAAGAGAGTAGTAACTTGGAGAGTAGTAACTAAACTTCTCTAACTCCAAGTTCAGCAGCCCCCAGATTAAAAGCTGCCTTTCCGCTGTATTGGATCACATAGCTTCAAGGTATTAATCGCTGCCTGATTGGTCAAGTTTGGCCCACATGCAAATAATGAAACAAGGATGGGGGTCAACCTCATCCAACCACATAGCCTGAAAAGATGAAAGATAGCTTATCTCTGGATGAAAATCAAGGTGAAAATATCAGAAGACAAGAAAATGCTTTTTGAGTTGATGAAATTAACAGATATAATTGACATATTTTTCAAATGATGATTTCATCATCAAAAGCTTTCACATCCCAAATTGATTGTTTCTTCTCTCTTTTCTAAATTCCCAGTCCATACCTTTTGTATCTCTTCTATGCCAACTGCCATATTCTATATTGTATTGCATTTATTTCTGTGATCATGTTAGACTCCTTTCCTCCAACTCTCATTTGATTGTGTATTACAGTATTCTAATGAATTCCTCATGGGTCACTGAATGCATAATAGAAATCATGTATTTATTGAATTGAATTGTTCTTTAGCCCTAAATGTTTTTCAAGTAGGAGATTTATGCATGTAAATAATTAATTTAGAGTCATTAGTAATTAAAAGTAATTTCACATGGTTTTTAAAAGTAATAGTTAATTGCTGTATTCATACTGTATGAACAGAAAATCCAAACTTGTAATAATAAATTAAAATACTTTAAAATAGCCTCCATTTAACCTCCAGGTTCTTTAGATTTTCATATAAGTATTCAAATCAGTCTGTCAATTTGTGCAAAAACTCCTGGTGGTATTTTGATTGGTATTATAATGAATGTGTAAATCAGTTTAGGGAGAGTAGACATCTTAATAATATTGTATCTTTCCATCTATGAACATAGAATAGGTATCAATTAAATTGCCTTTAATTTCTTATAGTAATGTTTTGTGCGTTTTAGTCATCTTTTGTTAAATGTATTCCTATAAGTGATAATATTATAGTGTCATTTAACTTTTTAAAATTGCCTTGTATAAATAAGTGCAATAATTTTTTTTTACTTTAAAAAAATAACCTCCATTTTTATATATGACTATACTTAGAGTCATATATAAATAGGGAGGGGTTTCCCAAGTGGTGCAGTGGTAAAGAATCCGCCTGCCAGTGTAGGAGACTCAAGAGACGTGGGTTTGATCCCTGGGTCTGGAAGATCCCCTGGAGAAGGAAATGGCAACCCAATCCAGTATTTTTGCCTGGAAAATCCCATGGACAGAGGCGCCTGGAGGGATACAGTCCATGGAGTCACACAGAGTCAGACACAACTGAGCAACTGAGCACATGTTTTGCCTCTATAAATAGGGAGGACTGGTGTGCTGTCATCCATGGGGTCACGAAGAGTCGGACACAACGTGGCAACTGAACAACAATAATATTTAGAGTGACAGGAGAAAAAAGTGTTAGAAAGTGAGAAAATCAGAAAGGGTAAGAAAACAGGCATAAGGAAGGGAAAACCAGGCGGAGCAGGAGGAAGAAAGGCTGAACGTCACAGACAGAAGAACTGCAAAATCAGCAGAGTGAAACATCAAGATCAGAAATCTATCTTCTGATTCCTAAGCATTAAAAACAAGGGGAAAGAAAAACAGGGAAGCAAAAATTTGATCATGTGTGGTAAAAATAATCTCAGACTAAAATTAAAAGGCAAATAGAACTTTGCAGAAAAAAATGTTAACAAGGATTACAGATTAAGAACTGTGCCTGACACATAGTAGATTTGCTGAATAAATGAATAAAGCCTTGGATTTCCAATATATAATGTAAAGAGCTCTTACAAATAAATAAAGATATGGTGGAAAAATTGTCAAAGGATATGATCAAAAAGAGAAATATAAACGATTAAAAAGCTGTGAAGTTTAAAAGTGAAATTTTAATGAATGCAAAATCAAGCCACGAGCTACTTTTACCTCATATAATGCTATGGGAATGGGAATTTATACTTTTCATGGAAAAAATTTACATTGTATTGCTTGACTATCACTGCATATCAAGCATTTATTTCTCACTTACATGTTTATGGGGCAGCAAGGATGGCTCTGCTCCATATTGAAACTCCTTAACATACATCTCATTTTTCTCCTAAAATGTGCTGGCCAGATTAAGATTTTCTCATAGTAAAGGGAGAGGTACAGAAGGGCAACCTTAGAACTCAGGCTCAGCACAGAGCTAAAGCAAAGCGAATCACAAGACCTACTGTGAGCCAAAGAGCAAAGACATATGCTCCATCCAAATGAAACCACTACAGGGTCGTGGATTTAGTGAAAGAGGAAGAATGGAGCCAAGCATTCAATCTCCTGTAGCTATTTCGCTTTTCTGGAAAATGTTAATAAATGTCTAGAAGTCATCAAACTAGCAAATGTCCAATTCTTCCTGTCTATTGCTGTTGCTGTTTTGGTGGTTGTGGTTTGAATACTCTTCCAAAGGGCATGCATTCTCCAGTATCTGCCACAGACCTCATGACTCGATATTATCCCAGGCTTCACGGTTTTGTAGAGACTTGACCTGGTCCTGCAGGCATTTGAGCTTGACTTTCCTGGTTTAGAGTGACACCACTTCACCACTACAGTTAATTGTGAACAAATTTTCTCAAAGGTCCAAATATAGGAAAATATATAAAATAAGGTTCAGATATAACATGCAACATTATATAGATAAATATTTTTGTAAATTATATTTAATAATATATGGAAATCCTTCCAATGTAATAATGGAAAAGGTATCACTGTACGTGTGCTTGCTCAGTCACTCAGTCATATTGGACTCTTTGTGACACCATGGACTGTAGCCCGCCAGGCTCCATTGTCCATGGAATTTTCCAGGCAGAAATACTGGAGCAGGTTGCCATTTACTACTCCAGGGTATCTTCCTGACCCAGGGATCGAACCCATGTCTCCCGTGTCTCCTGAATTCACAGGTGGATTCTTTACCACTGAGCCACCTGGGGCCATTACTCTATAGCTATATATAATTATGTTTTAAGTTTTATAAGTGAAATAACATATACATGCATTAAATATACTTATTTAAAGAGGACTGGTAGAAAACATGTCAAATATATATGACCATCTCCTAAAGTTAAATTTACCACTAATTGTTGTTTTCTCCTTTGTATTGTTCTATATCATTATAATTCTGTACAATGGATATTATTACTTTTTAAATCCATAAATAAATAAATATAAAAAACAAACTACTCTCTTGCCTGCAAATCTAGATAGTACATTTAAACATTAATCATACTGCAAGGACTTAAAAGTAATTTCACACAGTACTATCCCTTTCAGTTTGCAACTTGGAAGCTGAATAGAGTGGTTCCATTCTTAGCTGACACAGGGCATGCCTTGCGGATATTGTGGCTTTAGTTCTAGATCACCACAATGAAGGATGCACTGCAATAAAGCAGAACACATGAATTTTTTTATTTCTTAGTGCATATGCAGAGTTGGACACAACTGAGCGACAGAACTGAACTGAACAATAAAAATGATAATTTCTATCTCAACAAAATCTTAATTTAATATGGATAAAAATTTTTATAGAAATTCCATGTAGTTTCTAACCCACCTAAAAATTTTAAGTGGAACCAAATCAAGCTAGCTTTAAGTCATTTCAAAATCTGATGGCTATTGGAAAGCATTTGTTGTTATTTGGTCTCTGAGTTGTGTCCAACTCTTTGTGACCCCATAGACTGTGCCACACCAGGATCCTCTGTCCTCCACTGTCTTTGGCAGTTTGCTCAAATTCATGTCCATTGAATTGGTGATACTATCTACTGCTGCCCCCTTCTTTTGCCTTCAGTCTTTCCTAGCATCAGGGTCTTTTCCAGTGAGTTGGCTCTTTGCGTCAGGTGGCCAAAGTATTGGAGTTTCATCTTCAGCATCAGTCCTTGCAATGAATCCTCAGGGTGGATTTCCTTCAGGATTGACTGGTTTGATCTCTTTGCAGTCCAAGGGACTCTCAAGAGTCTTCTCCAGCACCACAGTTTGAAAGCATCAGTTCTTTAGTGTTCAGCCTTCTTTATGATCTAGCTCTCACATCCGTACACGACTACTGGATAAACCATAGCTTTGACAAGATGGACCTTTGTCAGCAAAATGGTGCCTCTGCTCTTTAATACCCTGTATGTGTCATAACTTTCCTTCCAAGGAGCAAGCATACTGATTTATACGCATAGTCTTCAAACCACTACACATTGTTTCAAGTGATCTTTCTTTACCAGTGGGCCCATGGCAAGGGGAGGTTTAAAAGAAAATTATTCCATACACTGTTTGTTGGTAAAACATTTCTGATGCGAATTTCCAAAGCACCGATAAAACTGACCCTAAGAGAAACATTTGACAACAGAAACAGACTGTCCTGGAATCCATACAATAGAATTCCAATAGAGTGATTCAAAATTAGCTGAAATTAATATAGACAAAGGAAATGAAACCCAAAATTAAGAACTTTTGACTCATTTAAAAAACCTGACAATGGGAAAGGGAAACAGAAATTTTAAAACAAAACTTTTAAAAGTAACTTAAGAATAGTGGATGCATTTAAAACAAATTAGGAAAAAGAAAATTAATAAACTGGTAAGATGAAAATGGATGTGAGAGTTAGACTATAAAGAAAGCTGAGCACCAAAGAATTGATGCTTTTGAACTGTGGTGTTGGAGAGGACTCTTAAGAGTCCCTTGAACTGCAAGGAGATCAAATCAGTCAATCCTAAAGGAAATCAGTCCTGAATATTCATTGGAAAGACTGATGCTGAAGCTGAAACTCCAATAGTTTGGCCGCCTTATGCAAAGAACTGACCCATTGGAAAAGATCCTAATGCTGGGAAAGATTGAAGACAGGAGGAGAAGGGGACGACAGAGGACAAGATGGTTGGATGGCATCACCGACTTGATGGACGTGAGTTTGAGCAAGCTCTAGGAGTTGGTGATGGCCAGGGAAGCCTGGCGTGCCACAGTCCATTGGGTCGCAAAGAGTTGGACATGACCGAGTGATTGAACTGAACTGAAGATGAAAATATCCAGAATAAAAATGTTATAAAAAGAAAACACAATCAAGAAGTTGAGAAAGTATAACACATTGACTGTTAAAGCCAAGAAAGCAAGGAGAGAAAAGATTAAAAAGAAGCAATATTTGAAAAAATAGTGACTGGAAATTGATCTGAACATTCAAAAAGCCCTACTACATCCAAACTAGATAAATTCAAAGAAAATCACATTTAGGCATATCTGGGAGCTAGCCTCCAAAATGTCCCTCCAGTGATCCCTGTGGGGATTTGATGCTTGGGGAATCAGTACAAATGATGCTTTCTGGCTACTACTGTTGCGGTGAGTAATAAACTGTCCTTTGTCTCTCATCCAGAAGTCTCATGTCTTCTGCCAGTATCTATGAAACTGTAGTAGGCTAATTCTTAGCTTAGAGTAATTACCATTTCTTTTTAGTGGTTTGAATAATTAAGTTCTAGTCTTAGCAAATTGATGATTGAAATACAGTATTGCTGTCTATATTGTTCATTTGTTTTTAAAAGAAAATTGAAATGTTCATTTCACTTTATACAGGAAACTGATTTTTTTTTTTTTTTTTTTGGTAGTGTCTTGACCATTTGGTTTATGGATGATGGGCCAGAAAATAGAACCAAAGATAACCACTTTTTGGTTACCTCCATAGGTTTGTTTGTTTGTCTGTTTTGGTCAGTGACAATTGATTATTCCAGATGGGAAATTGGGCAAAGCCATTTAAATTTTTTTAATTAGACTTTTTAAGGCAAAGCCATTTCACTCCTCTTTAGTTCTTGTTCTCAAAGATTAACTTCTTCCTTTCTCTATCCTCCCAAAGAAGCTCCTTCTTTGTCAAGCAAGCTTTAGTGACACTTGTTTAGACATTTTTGATACTGTCCTTAAGTCTGTGCAGATCTTATATTCCCTTGGTATTCTGGATTATTATTAATTTTTCAGTAATTAGGGTCTGAACTTACAATTCTTCATCAAAAATTTTGTTCACATCCAAGACCAGAGCCAGTTTTAGTCTCCTTCCTTGTGACCGGGTGCTGAGTTAGCCATATTCACCCTTTAGCTTTTAAATACATAATTTTAGCCTATTTAATTTTCAGTTAATTCATATTGCTCTGAAGTAAAAATTATTAGAAACAAAACACTGTTACCAGTGAGAAGGTAAGGTTTTAAGTGGGATTCTGCAAATAGAGTATACCAATACTTTAAGCATGTTAAGGAAAAAGAAACAATTTCTCTCCAAGTGATAAGATGTTATGGTGAAAGTAGCCCAAGATTCCCAGAGCCCAGGGCAACTGTGGCTTGTCCAAACTGAGGAGATGTTGACTGAATTCCTGCAGGACCCATCATTTCCCCTTTCTCGATTTTCTTCTAAATTCTGCATGGTGCTACTCTTCTCCAAGTGATTCCTAGCATTCTGTTCTTTTCCCAATTTTCTGCCACAGCAAGTGCAGACATTTTGTTGCCATCCAGGTATGGAAGCCAGGACCATATAACTTCCTCAGCTGAGTTCACATCCATTTAACTTATATTTTTCTCCCAGGAAAGGATCACCAGCCTCTTCTGTGAATCAGTTACTTTTACATATAATTTTGATTTCCAAAGAATTAAGTGACAGAAGTGACATAAGATAGTTATGGCTTAAAACATAGGCGTTATTAGAACCCACTCTCACAAACTGGGCAAAGCATTCAAGCAATTGTTTTTCTATTGTGACAGATCACATTTCTTATGAATGCCCCCTCTGTGACTATTTATCTTTGGACGCCAGGAATGACCCAGGCACATGTCTGTTTCTACTTCTGCCTTATTACTGCATTCTCATTAACAGCAGTATAACCTGTCTATCCTTTGATCCATTTTTAGTCGCTTAAAAATTCTTATTCAGAAGTCCTGGGCTCTAGCAACAGCTCTACTTACAATATGTAGCCACTCCCAGGGAAGAGAATGACACTTTTAACTTTGAGAGTGACACAATCTACTTTGCCTCCCATAGGATTTCAAGTATAATTTAAGCCCCCAACTATTCTCCGTGATATCTGGCTTTATGATTCTTTTTCTCCTGCTATCGTATATATACACACACAAAAGATGGGTAGGGATATAAAATTTGGTCATCCAATCACTGTTGACATATGTGGGAGTGCTTATGAAGGAGCTCCTCAAATGCAAGCTACAGAAAGTAGGAATCAACTGCAGTGAGAAATGTAGGCACCTGGAATTCACAGACTGCGTCCAATTCATGGAAGAATAGACCAGTAAGTGCCAAGGTTATCCGCTTGGTGACAAAAACACTCGCGACTCTGGCGGGACTCGAACCCGCAACCTTTGAATGCCTCTCTGCTGCGCTAGAAGTCCAATGCGCTATCCATTGCGCCACAGAGCCCGACGGCTTTTGATGGTTGGCTGGATCCTAAACACTGTTGATGATTTATTTGGTTATCAGTAAAAATAATTTGTGGAAACTTATTCCGTTTCAGTCACTGTGAAAGTTCAACAAACATAAAAACAAGACAATGTAAGGGACATCAATGCCCAACATGGGGAAATTTCTAAGCCTTGCCGTGACCGCTGTCATTCGTTTTCATGAAGTAAGAAATAGTTTGTTCAAGACTCAAAGAACATCTTATTTCATCTGGTCTCTCCAAGCCTAAGCTCGGGACCATTGACTTTGCAAAAATGGAATATGAGGAACTTCCAGCAAAATGGCGTTGGGATATATTTTAAATCCATGGCGGGGCTCCACTACTCTCTTTCCTCTAGCTCACTTCTGGAGTTCTCTCTCTCTGTCGATCCGGGGGCTCTTCTTGTGTTCTTTCTGAAAAAGAAGAATTCGTTTGTTTTGTCAGTGAGCTCATGGAGCAACGCGATCGCATTGTTGCCCTCTCTCTCGAACGAAAGGGCTACAGTTTTTAAAAGAGTCCAGGAAGCTTTGGAAAGATCTCAGGTTTTCTAACTCGGGAATTTTCTTTTGATGACTCTTTGGGTTGAGATGCAAAAGACGGTTCTTTCTTCGCTGCCGCTTTTCTGTGAGACTGTATGGTCCAGTCGCAGTGGCTCGTTCAGTCACAGTCGGTCAATACGCGGGTTGATGTCTCTGCGGACAGAAAGGGTTGCGAACAGTGGAGGTCACTGAATGCGGGAGAGGCCAAGGATTGTTGACGAGGAGGAGGAGGGTAGTTGTGACTTGAGAAATCGGAGGAGAGTTGTGGAAGGAAGAGAAGAAATCCCAGATCATCCCTACTGAGGGAGGACAGTGCAACATGATGGAAAAAAATATTACCCGCTCTTCCACGGGGAGACTAGAACCTGAGCCAGGAGCTTGAAGCACTCAAGCACTCTCATACACTAGTGAATAGCAAAGAATGCGGGAAAGGAGCTTCTCCCGGCCCTCAACCTCTCAACTCCACAGAATATCAGAAATGAAAATAATTTACTCTGAAAATTACAAGACAAAACGCGAACTCTGAACCGACTGTCAGCAAAAACGCAAAGCAGAAAGGACGTGTTAGACAAGAGGTGAGGTTTGAGCTGAGTGAGAAAGTCCCTGTAGCCCTAGAGCCTAGGAGCCTGGGTATTGAGAGCCTGTGCGTTCACACCCGCAGCCCACCCCCCCGCTCCATCCCCTCGTCGGGGCCGCGGGTGCTCTCCCGGCGCTCGCTTCCTCCCCGGACCTGGCCGCGCATACCTTTCTCTTAGCGCCACAGCGGGACTTCCGGCAACCTAGAGACTAGAGAGGTGATAGGTTGATCTAAGTTTCTTTATTCATTCTTCTCCAGCCTCACGTCTTTGAGGACGTGTCGGTTCAAGTCCAAGTTTGGGGAGCTGCGAAAAAGGAGGGCCGGAGGTGAGCGGCATCCCTAGGGCAGCCTCAGAGTTGCAAATGCTAGTGGGAGAAGGACCCGGAATGAAGGCTTCGAAAGCATGGGACACTAACTAGGGACTGACTGATGAGCGTACCCTGGGTTGCCCTTCCCCTGACCCAAAGAACTATTCGATACGTTGCTTGAGGGGGAATACCGGCTGAAAAGGAGAATCCCAGGACTGTCTCCTGGTGGCTCAGAAAAATTTCACCTCTCTGCTCTTTAGTAAAGGAGGCGAGAAAGTTGCAGAGGCCCCTTTCCGAATGAGGGAAGCCCGCGGTCACTTTTGCTTTTCATAAGAAAAAGCTGTAATTTTAAAAAAGCATTCTAGGAACCCTCAGGATAGAAGTCTTACCCCCAAAATATTCCTCCAGAAACAAGCAGGGTATGAAGTTTTTAAACAGATTTGGCAATCTCTTAAAGAAAAATGGTTAGGAATTTTCCAGATTGCCAAAGGAAAAACACATGAGAAATGTCCTGAATCTGTGAGAATTTGCTTTTCCTGAACACATTTCGTCCATTTGTCAGGCATGGCTTAGTTGATCTTTTCTAGATACCAGTTCAGTTCAGTTGCTTAGTCGTGTCCAACTCTTTGCGACCCCATGAATCACAGCATGCCAGGCCTCCCTGTCCATCACTAACTCCCGGAGTTCACTCAGACTTCATGTCCATCGAGTCAGTGATGCCATCCAGCCATCTCATCCTCTGTCGTCCCTTTCTCCTCCTGCCCCCATCCCTCCCAGCATCAGAGTCTTTTCCAATGAGTCAACTCTTCGCATGAAGTGGCCAAGTACTGGAGTTTCAGCTTTAGCATCATTCCCTCCAAAGAAATCCCAGGGCTGATCTCCTTCAGAATGGACTGGTTGGATCTCCTTGCAGTCCAAGGGACTCTCAAGAGTCTTCTCCAACACCACAGTTCAAAAGCATCGGATTCTTTGGCACTCAGCTTTCTTCACTGTCCAACTCTCACATCCATACATGACCACAGGAAAAACCATAGCCTTGACTAACTAGATGGACCTTTGTTGGCAAAGTAATGTCTCTGCTTTTCAATATGCTTTCTAGATATAGATAAAAGTAAATTATGTGATCTTCAGTTAGATCTATCCCCGCCCCACTCCCACCCGCAGTAAGACTTTCTCAGTGATAGATGAATTGAATAGAACTCTATTTAAAGAATACTTTGTTACTTCTGGTTAAACATTATGTACTAAATCCAAGCAATTAGCAACTTTTTCAAGATGCATCCTATTCATCTGCTCACATCTCTTACCTATGAACAGCTTGTTGGACACAAAATGGGGGCCTGTCGATCTATGCAACTTAGGATCTGATATCTACATTTAACCATTCTATCCTGGAACATTTCTGTAGAACGTCTGGAGATTTCTGCTGAAGGAACAGCAAGTTACAAACATAAAAGGAGAATGGGAAACATGCAATGTTGGTTTAATTTGGAGGAAATGAGCCTTTGCATTTCCTCCCCCAAACTGAATCACATAATCCATTTTCTAGAATGCAGTTAGGACCTCACACACTCAAAAAAAAAAAAAAAGAAAGAAAAAGAAATTCATGGACAAACTATAGCTCTTCTTAACCCATCTGGAAAGTGAAAGCGCATTCGCTTCTGTAAAATACATTCCCAAACACAGTACTTTGAGCCTAAGTTAGGAACCCATGGACAGCGAGTGAGGGGATCCAGAGGTTTTCAACCTCATTTTTCTCTCCTTCCACCTTAGACACAAATCATAGGGAACATTCCCTTCCCTGAAATCCATCGGGCACAATATCATTCATCGAGAAGGCTGTAATTTCAAGCAGAAGTGTTGGTCCCACCCACACCTAAAAGGATTGGTTTGATTTCAACTCGCTGTTGAGTAAATTTGGTTCGATTTCGGAGAACCCAGCACCCGGCATGAGCCCAGCTCATCCCCGAGGGAGGTAGGCCCTAGCTGATGATGACCTGAACTTTGTTGAAAACAAAGATACTTGTATAGATTTTGTTGTTCAGGCGCTCAGTTGTGTCCGACTCTTTGTGACCCCATGGACTGCAGCACGCCAGACTTCCCTGTCCATCACCAACTCGCGGAGCTTGCTCAAACTCTTGTCCATCGAGTTGGTGATGTCATCCAACCATCTCACCCTCTGTAGTCCCCTTCTCCGGCCTCCAATCTTTCCCAGCTTCAGGGTCTTTTCCAATGAGTCAGTTCTTCACATCAGGTGGCCAGAGTATTGGAGTTTCAGCTTCAGCATCACCCCTTCCAATGAATATTCAGGGTTGATTTCCTTTAGGATTGCCTTCTCCGGCACTCCTATTGCAGTGCTCCTAAATGTCGCAGGCTGCTGGAGAGAGTTTGACCTCCCTCCCCAAGCTTTCCTTTGGAGTAGGAAATGGCAACCCACTCCAGTGTTCTTGCCTGGGAAATCCCATGGACACCAAAGCCTGGTGGGCTACAATCTATGGGGTCGCAAAGAGTCGAACAGGATTAAACGACTGGGCACACACACACAGCCCTAAGCTTTCATTCATCTGAGGGTTTTTGCCCAATTCACTGTACACACTTGTCTACACAAGTCTTGTCTCTATGTCTACCATATATCTTATTTTAAAACTTCTTTCCATACCTGTAGTCGTGGCCGAGTGGTTAAGGCGATGGACTAGAAATCCATTGGGGTCTCCCCGCGCAGGTTCGAATCCTGCCGACTACGGTAGAAATCTTAACCTATGTAGCTGCCGGGAAAAGCAAAGCTAGTAATGATTACATTCTCAGAAGTTTACCCTCTCCATTATTCTTGCCTGGAGAATCCCATGGACGGAGAAGCCCGTTAGGCTACAGTCCATGGGATCTCAAAGGGTCGGACTCGACTGAGTGGCTTTACTTTCACTTTCTAGTAATTCCCCAACCCGAACCTTATACAAGGCTCAAGGGTGTCTTCAGTTTTCCCTTCCCAAAAGGACACTTGGGTGAAATGTTAAATCACTTACACATTTTACTAAAATGTTTGCCACAGAGTGAAATTGGCTTTTTGAAATTATATGAGTTTATTCGTGTAACCACTACCATAATCAGGATACAGGAAAGTCCCATCAATCCATAAACCTCCCCATGTAATCCCTTTATAGTCATCTCCTAATTCTATACATAGCAGTTGACAACCAGATATGTTTTTTGCTCCCTTGTTTGACTTTTTTTAGAATGATACAGAATGTAACCTTTTAAGATTAACTTCTTTTACATGAGATAGAACATGCCTTAAGATTTATGAAGTTGTTGCATGTATTAAAATTTTGCACCTTTTTGCGGTTGAATAGAATTTCATTGAATAGATGTACCACAGTTTATTTCTTCTTCCATCCATTGAACCTGGTTGTTCAAGGTTGTTTCCAGGTTTGGGGCATGTGCAAATTCTCATTTTTATTGGATAGATATTTCGATGGCTGCTTCCCCCTCCCCCATTTTCAAAATGCATTACTTTATTTTCCTCATAAGGCAACCATACCTTTTAAACCTTGCGTATATAACAGACTCAAGATTTCTCCAGAAAGCTCTTGGGTTTCCATGAACTTTCCAGGAGCTTATGGCCTCAGTAGTTATATTACTTTGAAATAATAGCATGTATCTAATCATGCTGTGTTTTGTGGCCTGGTAAAATGTCAACATAAAGATAATTTCATGTGTGTTTGAAAACAGTTTGAATCAAGAAGCTGATATGTGCACTGTTCTCTATATATGTATATTATATGACTTGCACTACTTTATTTTATGGTTATTTTTTTTTGATGTGTCTTAGCTTTTCAGAGAGGTATATTGTAAAAATATACCACCAAAAATCCCACCATGGTTGTGATTTGTATCTTTCTCTTGGCACTTCCATCAATTCCTGGAATTTCCCTCCATTTCTTAAATTTCCAGAAGCTAGACATTCTGGATAAAGCCATGATCTATGTAAGAATTATGACTTGGAGACTCCAGGTGCTACCACCAATTGATCAATTCCAACAAGAAAAGCCTAGAAAAAAATCTATTTATACAAACTTTAGCCATTGACACTTAAGAGAAGTGCTGCTACTTAGAGATACTTCTGTATGTTTCCTTCCTCAAAAGAAGCAAGGAAAATGCAATTTAAATATGATTTATATCATGGGAAACTCTGGGTAAAAAATAAGGATAAGCTGCAGTACAGATTCTGATCATCTTGTGTTTCAAAATGAGTCTGGGTCCATCCACTGATTCTGACCGGAAGTCTAACTTCTGGCCTCCTCAAACCCAGGAGGAACCCAAACCCTGTAACCACTCAGAGAAGAGAGAAGCTCAGAACTGGTTTGACTAGAATCTCTCTCTCAGGCGTGGGTGCAACTTTGCCTCTTAAGTTACAGTGTTGGGGTTAATGAATCATGGAGCTTGAATTTAAAGAAGATGTTGAGAGAAGTGGCCCCCTTTGCAATTTTTTCCATCACAGTTAGCAGGAGAGCTCCTTTCAGCTGCCTCCAGACGCGCGGGCAAGCACACCATCCTGCAAGGACCTCTGTGAGCAAGAAATGAAAGGCAATGCTTGGTGACCTTCTCGCTGCCATCGGAGGCCTGGCACTAAACTATCAGAATAGTTCTGAGCGTGGACCTGTGTTTTTCCCGGGTAGTCACAGCACAGCCTCATTTAAGGGAGCAGGTCTCTTTCCATTAAATTGAAAGTCATGCATTTGTAGAATAATGCCTACATACATCCACGGGGACAGTGGGTGATGGGAAGCAGCCAGCATTCCCGGAATTCCACCCTCACAAATTCCAAGGCTCTTCTCGGCTAAAGTTCTGCTGAAATCTCGACAGAAATTTGCTACTGGGCGGCCTCGGTGAGCCGAACGGAGGTAAGAGACTAGGAGAGTTGAAAGGGGCTCTAGAGATTGCGAGCGAGACGCCAAGTGATCCACTGACCCCGCCTCAGAAACCTCGTCTTTAAGGAAGCGCGCTGGCTTTATGAAAAAAAGGTGTCCGCAGAATAGTAGTAAGAAAAATCTTTAGTACAACTTGGCAGTCTTCACTGGACATTTTTCTCTTGATGAGGTAGAGTATGATGAGTCTTTTATCTTGAAATATTGGATCTCTGATTTGCTCCTCAGCAATCCCTACACTTGACAAAATTCAGACTTCTGTTTCAAGTGTACCTTTTCCACTTTCTCGAAAACATAACTTCTCTTGCAAGGTTTCTTCCGTGAATGTGCCAGAAATCAATACATTAATGCTTGCTTTCCTAGAGTCAATGGACCTGATAATTAAATAATCTATGTGGAGAAACGTATTAATTTATGGCCAAAACTGACCAGAGGTACAGATAAACTATAAAATCTCAAAGGTTCAGTTTTCCTGTCTATATGAAAACTAAAAATACCTCGACGAGTTTTAAAGTATTACATCATACAATGAATATAACACGTTCAATCCAGTGCTGGTGATTCAAGACATGTTCAAAATATTCATTGTGTTGTTGATTTTTTGTTTGTTTGTTTTGTTTTTGTTTTTAAGAAGAAAGCAAAAAAAAAAAAGAAGAAGAAGAAGAAGAAGAAAGCAAGGACTATAACCACCAAGTTTCTGAGTTAATGGCGGGGGCGGAAGCGGACACTCTTTAGGGGTCTTGTATTTGGCCAAAAAAAAAAAAAAGAGAGAGAGAGAGAAAAATTAAATAAAATTAAATCCTTCAGGATTTTTTTCCCAAGTGTCGTGAGTGGATGTAGACTAAGTATTTTGATAGTTTAAATGGTAGGCTACGTTCTTCGCGCGGTTCCATGGTGTAATGGTTAGCACTCTGGACTCTGAATCCAGCGATCCGAGTTCAAGTCTCGGTGGAACCTGCCAACATTTTGTCTATTTTCCCCTGGAAAATATTGTTTACCTACTGAAGAAATCAATTTGGCCTGTTTTATTTCTTAAGTCCAAACACATCGGCATTTGGGTGAGGAGGCAGAAGTGAAATCCCATTCTGGTTTAAGGGAGTTCATTTTATAAGGAAGAAAAGGAGGGTGAAGTACAACTGCAAGACGACGAAAACCTTGCCCTCTGCTGCGACTGGAAAAACCAATGAAAAGCAACATCGGCTCTTTCAATAAAGTTTACTTTAGTGCACACTCAAAGAATATTTGAAACTGTTCAATATTTCAAAAGTGGGAAATAAATCAATCTAATAGTATTGGAGAATATATAAACAGCAAATTTCTTTTCTGCCTATGATCTCTACCTGCACAATTTCTGACTCCCTCCACCCTTCCACAGGGCCACCGAACCTAGTGTGTGCGTATATATATATATATAGACAGAGAGAGAGAGAAACTAAAGGTGGAAAATCTTAAAGTAGGTGACTTTAAGCAAATAAGCACGCAATAGTCATTATTACATTTTAAAAATATCTACAGATTTAACCAATTTCAGCTTAAAATGGCTGGGGAATCCATAATGACATTTTCATTGCCGTATTCATCTGTGTATTGGGCTACACACATAATACCAAACATCTCCTTTTATCAGATAAAATGAGTGACTACTGCTATTTCCTTACTAATGACCTTTTTGGTGTAAGTTTTCCTCCCTCCCCGCCCCCCCCACCATTGTTCTTTTACTGTTTTGCAGTGGACTCCGGATTTTTTTTTTTTTAATATAGTATTTGTCTTGGATGAAGTTTGAGTTGTTTTGCTTTGTTTTCTTGGACTAAACATTTGCAGCCATTTCACATGAACTAGAGACTGGGAAGATTCCACCTCCACCCCTACATAGTCTTATTATGATACCAGGTTGTGTGGGAGATTTTAAAGCAATTTTTTTTTTTCTTAAACTAACTTACATGAAGATTCTGCTCCCATATACTGATCTTATATAGTATCTGCTGCTTCTCAACATTAGCCCTTTGTGTAAAGCACTTATTCAGATATTCATGTCTAGGTTCTCCTTCATAATGAGTTCTATGAAGTTCCTGCTTCGACGTGTAAACACACTCCTTTGTTCAAAACCAGAGTGCCATTCTCACAGTGTGCCACTAACTTTAAGACACTGTGCACCTATATTAATTTGTGGGTTTTTTTGCAAATACTGTACAGAGAAAACACTATTTATGGTCTCATTATATTCCTTTGACCTTCACAGAATGTGGAATCTACTCTTCATACTCCATTATCCATATAAACAGATCATTTTTACTTTGCTCAAAATTTTAGTTTGCTTTATTCTTTCTTATATTTATAGATACACATTCCCAGATGAAAATGCAAAAGACGTCTACTCTGCAACTGTAAAGCCTTGTTTTTATTGCATACGTTGTTGCCATCACACAGTAAATACACCAAATGGAAATATAAATATTATGGGGCTCATGCTTATAGTGCGTCTTGCTTTACATGAACCCCAGCATTCCTTGGGTTGACCATAGTGACGAGTCAACAGTAATTGATGAGTATATCATGATGCTTTTAACAGCAAGACGGAATGCAGTTTGGGTGCGACGTCGTCTGAGTTGGTGTTAACTATGTAGAATGCCCACTAAAATCGTAGTCGACAGGATTCGAACCTGCGCAGGGAGCCCCCAATGGATTTCAAGTCCATCGCCTTAACCACTCGGCCACGACTACTGACTTACAGCTTCTCTTGCGGGCCAAAGTGAAAACTAGTTAGTGGCAAGTTCTGCAACAGTTGGTTTGACAGCAAAAAGTTTCTTAGCCCTGTCCGGGTCTCTCCCTCGTGTATGAAAGAGAGCAAATCAAGAGCAGCTGGTGATGTAATTCAATAAAAAGCTCCTAGACAAAGGACTAGATCTTCCTGGATGATGAAGCTTGTCCACTAGCCGCTGACAATCGCTGACACACACGATCACTCCTAGTTCTCGGGAACCCGCAGAAAGGGAGCTTTGTGTTTAGAGTGAGTTTCAAACAACCTCCAGTCGCAAAATACCAATGGAAGAAGGAACTCTAATAAAGGGAAAATGTGAGAATTGGCGGTGCGGGGTGGGGGTGGTCATCTGTGTTTACTTTCAGGTTTAAAATCTAAATCAGGAATCTCTTCCATGGCGTCAAACTGAATTGTGCTTTCAAAAGAACGATTAAAATCAGACTACCGCGACATGGGGGGTGGGGTGGGGGAACTGAGCAATTTCTGTCCTAACTAGAAAACTCAACGTTCCGGATTTCTTCCTTTGAAGGTCACTTGTGTCATCCTAGTAAAGGCCGCGAGACAATTCCCAAGCTATCTAAGTCTTCAGCCTCTGGAGCCTGGGGAAAAGGGAGGCACTCAGTACAGGTTTCCCAAGGATCCGAATTCTGCCGGAGGACATTTTTGGTACCTCTCAATGCAGCACAACGCAAAAATATATGAAAACACGTAAATGTTAGAAAAAAAAAATCCAGCTAAATTAATAAAGTTGATTCTTGAGTCAGAGACTATCTGGTTTATGAGAATGTGATAATGAAGGGGAGACTTGGCTCTGATTCCTTTTCATGGAAATGTTGTTCAGTAGCTCAGTCGTATCCAACTCTTTGCCACCCCATGGACTGCAGCACACCAGGCTTCCCTGTCCTTTACCATCTCCGTGAAGCTTGCTCAAACTCATGTCCATTGAGTCGGTGATGCCATCCAAACAGCTCATGCTCTGTCGTCCCCTTCTCCTCCTGCCTTTAATCTTTCCCAGCATTATGGTCTTTTCTAATGAATCTGCTCTTCGCATCAACTGGCCACAGTATTGGAGCTTCAGCTTCAGCATCAGTCCTTCTAATGAATATTCAAGATTGATTTCCTTTAGGGTTGACTGGTTTGATCTTGCAGCCCAAGGGAATCCCTCCAAAACCAAGGACTTTATCTCTGAGTTCTAGGAATGGAAGTGTTTCGCTGGGGCATAAACTAGTAGAGAGAATCTCAACTATGAAAAGAACATGACCACCATGATTGAGGTGGAATATACCTCTCTGGGAGTTAAAAGAAACCATCTGTTTAGGATAATAAGAATTATACTCCCTTCACCATATTCTTGCAAATATTACTTGGTCTTGCTACCAAGGCACTTGCTATATACATCCATTTAGGCTCATAAAGGGTTTATAACCTTTAACACAGTAAATTTATTTTGAAGTTTATGTCCTTGAATGGTATAATCAAAGTATTGCCCCCAACCAGCAGAGTGTGCACCACTTGGAAACTTGTGAGAAATGCAGATTCTTGGGCTTGGATTCAAATCTACAAAATTAAAAACTTGCTAGGAGTGGGGTGGCGGAGAAGGCAATGGCACCCCACTCCCACTCCAATACTCTTGCCTGGAAAATCCCATGGACAGAGGAGCCTGGTAGGCTGCAGTCCATGGGGTCGCTAAGAGTCAGACACGACTGAGCGACTTCACTTTCACTTTTCACTTTCATGCATTGGAGAAGGAAATGGCAACCCACTCCAGTGTTCTTGCCTGGAGAATCCCAGGGACAGAGGAGCCTGGTGGACTGCCGTCTATGGGGTCGCACGGAGTCGGACAAGACTGAAGTGACTTAGCAGCAGCAGCAGGAGTGAGGTGGGCAGGTGTGAGGAGATGCAGCAATCTGTTTTAATAAAAAGCCCTCTAGGTGCTTCTGATACCCATCGAAGTTTGAGAAGTACTTTCCTAAGGAAATAATCTTAACAAAGAGAAACATGTACTGCATAAAAAATATTTATATTTATTTCTCATTGTAATAGCAAAAAAAATGCATTAAAAAGAGACAACTGTTTAAATATTTTCGTTTTATGTGTGTAACTGATCATTACAATGCCAGTAAAACAAAATTTGGGAAGACTTAGACAAGACTGAAGTGACTTAGCAGCAGCAGCAGGAGTGAGGTGGGCAGGTGTGAGGAGATGCAGCAATCTGTTTTAATAAAAAGCCTTCTAGGTGCTTCTGATACCCATCGAAGTTTGAGAAGTACTTTCCTAAGGAAATAATCTTAACAAAGAGAAACATGTACTGCATAAAAAATATTTATATTTATTTCTCATTGTAATAGCAAAAAAAATGCATTAAAAAGAGACAACTGTTTAAATATTTTCGTTTTATGTGTGTAACTGATCATTACAATGCCAGTAAAACAAAATTTGGGAAGACTTTGTAATTATTCTGGGAAAATGTTTATAAGGTAATGTTCATTAACAAGAGCAGGATGAAATGAACATGACTTCAACTATGCACAATTATTGCATATGAAATACTGAGAATAGAGAAGGAATACTTCAAAATATTGCTAGTGCTGGCTTCTGGGTTAATTTGTGCAGGATTACAAGTTAATTATTTTGTTGTTGCCTTTTGCAATGTAGAGTAATCATCCAGTTTTGCAAGTGAATGGTATAACAATGTCTTTTACTAATTTATTTGTTATTTAGTGATGAGTGTATCTATCTCATGGATCCCCATCAGAAGCTGACAGCAGGAAGCTGGTCTCTCAGAATGTCTTCTATTTAGGCTCCTTCTATCAGACTGTAAGAATAAGGGGTCCTTCCAGACTGAGGAGGAAGTGTTACTTGCCAGTTTGCCACAGTAGCGAGATATTCGACTAAATGATGTCAAAGAGCAAGAAATTTTACTTAATACGAATACACTTTCACGCAGAGTCAGACACGACTGAGCGACTGAACTGAGTTATTACTTTCCACTGGTCAAGTACTCCTGTCTGCTCTCATCTGGTGTTCTGCATGCACTTCTGTGTCTGAAGGCATATTCCTGATGTATCCGTGGAGAGAGATGTACCCCATGTCCACCTATTCCTCCACCATCTTGTTCTCTGTCGACCATTTTATTTTTTAAGGAAAATATAGTGCCATGAAAGGAAACCCCTGGAACTCTGGCCTCCTAGTACAACCAACACATTCATAATGAAAGAAATAGCTCATAGATAAGGGATTCAAGTTAAAACAGATATTTTGTTGAACATCTATAAGTGATCTGACTGGTGGCATAAACAAGGGCCCTTACCTAACTGAGAAACTGATGAAATAGATAAATACCGCCCCCCCTCCCACCAGCTGTGAAAAGCTCACAGGCTCAAATAAGTTCAGCAATTTCCAGGGTTATTCAGATAATAAGTGAAGAAGATGAGACTCAGACATAATTCTGTCAAGTATCAAAGCCCTGGATTTTCCAAGACAGCAGAACATGTAAGCAGCACAACTAAGGAGAATTTATAACATGAAGGGCACTGGTCAGGGCAGAAGCAATGCAGGTCAGCATGTGTCCCCAGAATAAGGTCACCAGCAACCTGTGCCCCAGAGCAGCGTTTCCAGCCTGGTAGGAAATTCCCAAATGTGGGACACTGAGCCAGCTCAGGGCTTAGTGACTAAAGCAGACAGTGACTGGACTGGAAAGGAGGGCCCTACTTGTGCAGAGGCACAACTGTGATCAATAAGTATGTGCTAGGTGAAATACAGTGCAAGTTGCCACTTGCAGTGTAGCTGAAAGACGCTTGCCTTACTCAGGAGCAGGTGTGGCACTGCAGCGTTCTCACAGGAGGCCTGTGACAAGAGTGAGACGAGACTCCCACTCTCAGGTGCTAACCCTGGACCTGCACCAGCCCGAGAGTGGGGTCTCCCTGCCTCCTCTGTGCACAGGGCCAGGGGTGGCATCAGAAGTGGGAGGGCAAGAGCCAGTGACCTGGTCACGTCACAAATGACAGACAACTTGAGATGTGTATAAGAGACAGGAACAAAACTAACTAAATCACAAAGCGGAAAACAAAACTAACATAAGGTGTCAAGTGGGGAATAAAGCAATGAAAACAAAACTAACAAATACGTTGAGAGGAAAGGAAAGAAAAGAATAGATATGCAAAGTTAAATAGATTTATATGCATCAAAGATTATCTGCAAGGGGAAAAGAACAGTAGGAAAGGCAAATGAATAAATGTAGAAAAACCATAATATGTTTTTAAAAATTAAAAGTTAACATTATAAAATAAGAAAAGAAAAAAAAACGGAAGAAAGAAAAAAAAAAAAGGAAAACTCCATAGAACAATAAAGCCCAACATAAATGCAGAGGTTTATAACAACAGTAAAAAAGTGTGACTGAATATACACATATACATATACACCCATAAGCAAAATCAAAACAGTACAACAAAAATAAAGTACAATAGATTGACCCAGCAAACAAAGGAAACCTAAAATTATGTCTATGAAACCAAAACTAACTAAAGAACAAACTGGAAAACAAAATTAAAACCAGGTGCCAGTTGGGGTATAAAGCAATGAAAATAAAACTAACAAGTATGCTGAGAGGTAAGAAAAGAAAGGAAAGAAAAAAAGAACAGATATTCAAAGTTAAATAGAGGTAGATATAGAATATTTATATACATTAAAGATTAACTGTAAGTGGAAAAGAGCAGTGGGAAAAACAAAGGAATAACTATAGAAAAAAATAATAATAGGTTTAAAAAGTTAAAAAGATTTTTTTAAAAAAAGGAAGACTCCCCAGAACTGCAAAAGCCCAACATAAAGACAGAGGTTTATAACAACAATAAAAAAAATGTGACTGAGAATAAAAAGGGAAAAAAAGCTCGAAAGCTTAATCAGATTTCATAGTGCCAATAAAATTAACAGCACCAGGGCGGAGGGCGCAGGTGCGGAGAAAAAGAAAAAATCCAAAAGAATCTACAGAACAAGTCAAAATATAAGAATAATAAATGTTTTTCTTGAGTCAATGCGTCAGAGTCCTTTCCCTCGCTGAGAGTCAAAGTTCCACCTCACCTCCCTAGAATGCCCTCCAACATGGTGCTGATCTCTGGACCTATTGTGGGGGCAGCTCAGATTCTAATCTGGTCCTACTACTCTGTGTTTTTGTCTCTCAATGCCCTTTTATATATTCCATAGACATAGAGTCTGCCTAGTTGATCATGCGAATTTAACCTGCAGCTTGTAAACAGCTGGTCAAAAGGTTTGGGATCTTCCTTAGTCACTCACACTGCCCCTGGGTTTCAATTGTGGTTTTATTTCCACCTATGCATGTGGGTCGTCCACTGGGGTTTGCTCCTGAGGCTGCCCTGGAGGGCTTGGGTTTGCCCCTATGAGAGCCAGGTGTGGAGGTGGTGCAACTGCTTGGGTTGCAAAAGTTCTGGTAGCACTCAGGGGAGTTGGTGGCTAGGGTAGCAGGAAATACAGTGCTCTGGAAGGGTAGGGCAACCAGTATTGGCCAATATGCTCCAGTATTCTTGCCTGGAAAACCCTCCTCCCTGATAGAGAAGCCTTGCAGGCCAGTCTACAGGGTTGCAGAGAGTCGGACACTACCGAAGCAAACCTGCACACATAGAAGCAAGACATTTTTGCCTGTGGCAGCTCTGCCCCAGTGAGCGTTGATCATGAGGGTGGCAGAGCTGCTTGGCTTGCAGGGACCCTGGCTAGCACCAAGTGTGTAGGGACACAGACTGCCTCCACCACATGAGTTATGGTCCTATCAGAGTCTTTTTTGAGCCTCTTGTAGCTGGCAATCAGAAGGCCTCTTTGGCCAATCTTTCTCTGTAGCTCTGCCTATTCAGGCTCCCTTGCCTGGGGTCCTACTCTGTAGATCAGCTCATCAGGCACATAGAGAGGCACACCTGGCTGGGGTCCTACTCTGTAGTTCAGCACATCAGACACTTAAAGGAGCACCCTGGATGGGGTTTTACTTTGTAGTTCAGGGTGTCAAGCATTGGATGGGCCAGTCCCTCTATTGTTCAGCTGCCAGTGCTGGTGTGTGTAGGGAGAGAGGCTATAGTGATGGCTCCACCCACTATGCATGACTCAGCAGTATCACTTTCTTTCCATGGCTACCCAGTTTTCCTCCACAGGCATTTCCCACCACGATCTCTTCCCTCACAACCCCTCAATCTGTCTCCTTGCAGTCAACAGCAGCCCTCACCCTGGGATAGCTCAACAATCCCTAAATTCCAGCTCCCAGCCACTGTGCCTTCCAGGATACCAGCTTTCCTGTCCAAGGTATGGATGGCTGTGGCAAGGACTCTCTGATTCTCATTCCATCTAGGCTGCCACAGATCCGCTGTTTCACTCTCAGTCCTAAATGTTTTTCCTCTGACTCAGACAATTGCCCCAATGTGGGGATCAGACCCTTGCTTCTGTTCCCCCACCCACCAAGGACAGATCCAGTCCTACTAATACTCCTGTTTTTCCCCCTAGTTCCTTCATCCTTTTGTGTGGGTCTATCCTCATTTGCAGAGAAGGCAATGGCACCCCACTCTACTACTCTTGCCTGGGAAATCCCATGGACAGAGGAGCCTGGTAGGCTGCAGGCCATGGGGTCGCTAAGAGTCAGACACGACTGAGCGACTTCACTTTCACTTTTCTCTTTCATGCATTGGAGAAGGAAATGGCAACCCACTCTAGTGTTCTTGCCTGGAGAATCCCAGGGACAGGGGAGCCTGGTGGGCTTCCATCTATGGGGTCGCACAGAGTCGGACACAACTGAAGCGACTTAGCAGCAGCAGCAGCAGCATCCTCATTTGTGGAGAAGGAAATGGCAACCCACTCCAGTACTCTTTCCTGGAAAATCCCATGGATGGAGGAGCGTGGTAGGCTACAGTCCATGGGGTCACAAAGAGTCAGACACAACTGAGCGGCTTCACTTCACTTCATACTCATTTAAAAAGACCCTGATGCTGGGAAAGATTGAGGACAGGAGGAGAAGGGGACAACAGAGGATGAGATGGTTGGATGGCATCACCAACTCAATGGACATGAGTTTGGGTAGACTCCAGGAGCTGGTGATGGACAGGGAGGCCTGGCCTGCTACGGTTCATGGGGTCGCAGAGTCAGACACGACTGAGCGACTGAACTGAGTTATTACTTTCCACTGGTCAAGTACTCCTGTCTGCTCTCATCTGGTGTTCTGCATGCACTTCTGTGTCTGAAGGCATATTCCTGATGTATCCGTGGAGAGAGATGTACCCCATGTCCACCTATTCCTCCACCATCTTGTTCTCTGTCGACCATTTTATTTTTTAAGGAAAATATAGTGCCATGAAAGGAAACCCCTGGAACTCTGGCCTCCTAGTACAACCAACACATTCATAATGAAAGAAATAGCTCATAGATAAGGGATTCAAGTTAAAACAGATATTTTGTTGAACATCTATAAGTGATCTGACTGGTGGCATAAACAAGGGCCCTTACCTAACTGAGAAACTGATGAAATAGATAAATACCGCCCCCCCTCCCACCAGCTGTGAAAAGCTCACAGGCTCAAATAAGTTCAGCAATTTCCAGGGTTATTCAGATAATAAGTGAAGAAGATGAGACTCAGACATAATTCTGTCAAGTATCAAAGCCCTGGATTTTCCAAGACAGCAGAACATGTAAGCAGCACAACTAAGGAGAATTTATAACATGAAGGGCACTGGTCAGGGCAGAAGCAATGCAGGTCAGCATGTGTCCCCAGAATAAGGTCACCAGCAACCTGTGCCCCAGAGCAGCGTTTCCAGCCTGGTAGGAAATTCCCAAATGTGGGACACTGAGCCAGCTCAGGGCTTAGTGACTAAAGCAGACAGTGACTGGACTGGAAAGGAGGGCCCTACTTGTGCAGAGGCACAACTGTGATCAATAAGTATGTGCTAGGTGAAATACAGTGCAAGTTGCCACTTGCAGTGTAGCTGAAAGACGCTTGCCTTACTCAGGAGCAGGTGTGGCACTGCAGCGTTCTCACAGGAGGCCTGTGACAAGAGTGAGACGAGACTCCCACTCTCAGGTGCTAACCCTGGACCTGCACCAGCCCGAGAGTGGGGTCTCCCTGCCTCCTCTGTGCACAGGGCCAGGGGTGGCATCAGAAGTGGGAGGGCAAGAGCCAGTGACCTGGTCACGTCACAAATGACAGACAACTTGAGATGTGTATAAGAGACAGGAACAAAACTAACTAAATCACAAAGCGGAAAACAAAACTAACATAAGGTGTCAAGTGGGGAATAAAGCAATGAAAACAAAACTAACAAATACGTTGAGAGGAAAGGAAAGAAAAGAATAGATATGCAAAGTTAAATAGATTTATATGCATCAAAGATTATCTGCAAGGGGAAAAGAACAGTAGGAAAGGCAAATGAATAAATGTAGAAAAACCATAATATGTTTTTAAAAATTAAAAGTTAACATTATAAAATAAGAAAAGAAAAAAAAACGGAAGAAAGAAAAAAAAAAAAGGAAAACTCCATAGAACAATAAAGCCCAACATAAATGCAGAGGTTTATAACAACAGTAAAAAAGTGTGACTGAATATACACATATACATATACACCCATAAGCAAAATCAAAACAGTACAACAAAAATAAAGTACAATAGATTGACCCAGCAAACAAAGGAAACCTAAAATTATGTCTATGAAACCAAAACTAACTAAAGAACAAACTGGAAAACAAAATTAAAACCAGGTGCCAGTTGGGGTATAAAGCAATGAAAATAAAACTAACAAGTATGCTGAGA
The DNA here is from genome assembly GCA_006410675.1 of Oreotragus oreotragus. NCBI lineage: Eukaryota > Metazoa > Chordata > Mammalia > Artiodactyla > Bovidae > Oreotragus > Oreotragus oreotragus. The sequence continues at coordinate 430,135 of SJYX01001524.1, forward strand.
GGTAAGAAAAGAAAGGAAAGAAAAAAAGAACAGATATTCAAAGTTAAATAGAGGTAGATATAGAATATTTATATACATTAAAGATTAACTGTAAGTGGAAAAGAGCAGTGGGAAAAACAAAGGAATAACTATAGAAAAAAATAATAATAGGTTTAAAAAGTTAAAAAGATTTTTTTAAAAAAAGGAAGACTCCCCAGAACTGCAAAAGCCCAACATAAAGACAGAGGTTTATAACAACAATAAAAAAAATGTGACTGAGAATAAAAAGGGAAAAAAAGCTCGAAAGCTTAATCAGATTTCATAGTGCCAATAAAATTAACAGCACCAGGGCGGAGGGCGCAGGTGCGGAGAAAAAGAAAAAATCCAAAAGAATCTACAGAACAAGTCAAAATATAAGAATAATAAATGTTTTTCTTGAGTCAATGCGTCAGAGTCCTTTCCCTCGCTGAGAGTCAAAGTTCCACCTCACCTCCCTAGAATGCCCTCCAACATGGTGCTGATCTCTGGACCTATTGTGGGGGCAGCTCAGATTCTAATCTGGTCCTACTACTCTGTGTTTTTGTCTCTCAATGCCCTTTTATATATTCCATAGACATAGAGTCTGCCTAGTTGATCATGCGAATTTAACCTGCAGCTTGTAAACAGCTGGTCAAAAGGTTTGGGATCTTCCTTAGTCACTCACACTGCCCCTGGGTTTCAATTGTGGTTTTATTTCCACCTATGCATGTGGGTCGTCCACTGGGGTTTGCTCCTGAGGCTGCCCTGGAGGGCTTGGGTTTGCCCCTATGAGAGCCAGGTGTGGAGGTGGTGCAACTGCTTGGGTTGCAAAAGTTCTGGTAGCACTCAGGGGAGTTGGTGGCTAGGGTAGCAGGAAATACAGTGCTCTGGAAGGGTAGGGCAACCAGTATTGGCCAATATGCTCCAGTATTCTTGCCTGGAAAACCCTCCTCCCTGATAGAGAAGCCTTGCAGGCCAGTCTACAGGGTTGCAGAGAGTCGGACACTACCGAAGCAAACCTGCACACATAGAAGCAAGACATTTTTGCCTGTGGCAGCTCTGCCCCAGTGAGCGTTGATCATGAGGGTGGCAGAGCTGCTTGGCTTGCAGGGACCCTGGCTAGCACCAAGTGTGTAGGGACACAGACTGCCTCCACCACATGAGTTATGGTCCTATCAGAGTCTTTTTTGAGCCTCTTGTAGCTGGCAATCAGAAGGCCTCTTTGGCCAATCTTTCTCTGTAGCTCTGCCTATTCAGGCTCCCTTGCCTGGGGTCCTACTCTGTAGATCAGCTCATCAGGCACATAGAGAGGCACACCTGGCTGGGGTCCTACTCTGTAGTTCAGCACATCAGACACTTAAAGGAGCACCCTGGATGGGGTTTTACTTTGTAGTTCAGGGTGTCAAGCATTGGATGGGCCAGTCCCTCTATTGTTCAGCTGCCAGTGCTGGTGTGTGTAGGGAGAGAGGCTATAGTGATGGCTCCACCCACTATGCATGACTCAGCAGTATCACTTTCTTTCCATGGCTACCCAGTTTTCCTCCACAGGCATTTCCCACCACGATCTCTTCCCTCACAACCCCTCAATCTGTCTCCTTGCAGTCAACAGCAGCCCTCACCCTGGGATAGCTCAACAATCCCTAAATTCCAGCTCCCAGCCACTGTGCCTTCCAGGATACCAGCTTTCCTGTCCAAGGTATGGATGGCTGTGGCAAGGACTCTCTGATTCTCATTCCATCTAGGCTGCCACAGATCCGCTGTTTCACTCTCAGTCCTAAATGTTTTTCCTCTGACTCAGACAATTGCCCCAATGTGGGGATCAGACCCTTGCTTCTGTTCCCCCACCCACCAAGGACAGATCCAGTCCTACTAATACTCCTGTTTTTCCCCCTAGTTCCTTCATCCTTTTGTGTGGGTCTATCCTCATTTGCAGAGAAGGCAATGGCACCCCACTCTACTACTCTTGCCTGGGAAATCCCATGGACAGAGGAGCCTGGTAGGCTGCAGGCCATGGGGTCGCTAAGAGTCAGACACGACTGAGCGACTTCACTTTCACTTTTCTCTTTCATGCATTGGAGAAGGAAATGGCAACCCACTCTAGTGTTCTTGCCTGGAGAATCCCAGGGACAGGGGAGCCTGGTGGGCTTCCATCTATGGGGTCGCACAGAGTCGGACACAACTGAAGCGACTTAGCAGCAGCAGCAGCAGCATCCTCATTTGTGGAGAAGGAAATGGCAACCCACTCCAGTACTCTTTCCTGGAAAATCCCATGGATGGAGGAGCGTGGTAGGCTACAGTCCATGGGGTCACAAAGAGTCAGACACAACTGAGCGGCTTCACTTCACTTCATACTCATTTAAAAAGACCCTGATGCTGGGAAAGATTGAGGACAGGAGGAGAAGGGGACAACAGAGGATGAGATGGTTGGATGGCATCACCAACTCAATGGACATGAGTTTGGGTAGACTCCAGGAGCTGGTGATGGACAGGGAGGCCTGGCCTGCTACGGTTCATGGGGTCGCAGAGTCAGACACGACTGAGCGACTGAACTGAGTTATTACTTTCCACTGGTCAAGTACTCCTGTCTGCTCTCATCTGGTGTTCTGCATGCACTTCTGTGTCTGAAGGCATATTCCTGATGTATCCGTGGAGAGAGATGTACCCCATGTCCACCTATTCCTCCACCATCTTGTTCTCTGTCGACCATTTTATTTTTTAAGGAAAATATAGTGCCATGAAAGGAAACCCCTGGAACTCTGGCCTCCTAGTACAACCAACACATTCATAATGAAAGAAATAGCTCATAGATAAGGGATTCAAGTTAAAACAGATATTTTGTTGAACATCTATAAGTGATCTGACTGGTGGCATAAACAAGGGCCCTTACCTAACTGAGAAACTGATGAAATAGATAAATACCGCCCCCCCTCCCACCAGCTGTGAAAAGCTCACAGGCTCAAATAAGTTCAGCAATTTCCAGGGTTATTCAGATAATAAGTGAAGAAGATGAGACTCAGACATAATTCTGTCAAGTATCAAAGCCCTGGATTTTCCAAGACAGCAGAACATGTAAGCAGCACAACTAAGGAGAATTTATAACATGAAGGGCACTGGTCAGGGCAGAAGCAATGCAGGTCAGCATGTGTCCCCAGAATAAGGTCACCAGCAACCTGTGCCCCAGAGCAGCGTTTCCAGCCTGGTAGGAAATTCCCAAATGTGGGACACTGAGCCAGCTCAGGGCTTAGTGACTAAAGCAGACAGTGACTGGACTGGAAAGGAGGGCCCTACTTGTGCAGAGGCACAACTGTGATCAATAAGTATGTGCTAGGTGAAATACAGTGCAAGTTGCCACTTGCAGTGTAGCTGAAAGACGCTTGCCTTACTCAGGAGCAGGTGTGGCACTGCAGCGTTCTCACAGGAGGCCTGTGACAAGAGTGAGACGAGACTCCCACTCTCAGGTGCTAACCCTGGACCTGCACCAGCCCGAGAGTGGGGTCTCCCTGCCTCCTCTGTGCACAGGGCCAGGGGTGGCATCAGAAGTGGGAGGGCAAGAGCCAGTGACCTGGTCACGTCACAAATGACAGACAACTTGCTGAAGTGCTGTGGGAGCCCAGCACAGAGAGCTCCTAATTCCATCTGGAGCAGAATGAGGAGGGTCCCAGGGGATCATTTGAGCTTTATTTGAAAGAGGAGGGAGGGAAGGGTCTTACTTCAGGGAGTGGGAGCAGGTATGCAGGCTGGAGACTGATGAGGTTTCTTTACTTAGGCCCATAAGGGCTATTAACCCTTAATATGGGAAGGTTTTTCCCAGTTAACTGCATCTTCTGGGGCTCTCCTTCTCCTCGGTCCCCACTGTGGTTCTCAGGGGCTGTGAGTGGAGATCTGCAAAGCCTGCCCTCTTACCTATGCAGTAGAGTAGTGTGGTTTGAGCCCTTGGGGTGGGTAGAAGGTTGTATTGGGCATTGTGGTCTGTTCTCCTCACAACGGAGAGAAAAGAGATGCTCAGAACCAATCCAGCCAAGAGCTAAGAACGGAGTTTTGTGGTAAAGGAAGCCCTGCAGAAAGAGGCCTGACTCTATGGGGTCACACAGAGTCAGACATGACTGAAGTGACTTAGCAGCAATGTGCCTGGGGAGGGAGTCGCCCACACACTATGGTAGGGCAGGAGACATGCATGGCGTATGAGCACAATGTGGGAGCAGTCTCTCTACCATGGGGGGCTTCTCCAGGTGTAAAAGTGATGTAGTTGGTGAGACTGATCAGATGGTGGTTACACTAAGACAAAAAGGCCCTGTGAAAGCTGGACCATGAGACTCTCTAGGAGGATAATTCACTGCCCCAGGAAGGACAGCGGGGTCCACTAGCCTTCAGCTCTCAGACAGTTAGGGTCCCTAGGCCCTGCTCAGAGACCAGCTGAGCTTCTTGAGCTAGCAGCTTTTGCAGGTGTGAGAGAGGCTGGAGATTCTGGCCTATCTGTGACGCACTGAGCGTAGAGGAAAGTAGCTGTGGTTGGCCAAATGTCGCTTTATTTCTCCGAGGCTACTGAGACACACCACAGGCCTTTGTTCCTCTCCTGAGGTGGTGTGAGGGAGGTGGGAAGCTGTGCTGGGACAGGTCTGGCCTCTCCTCCCCCTCATATGGCTCCTCAAGGCTTGAAACCATCTTAGTGTGGGAGATTCACTGCGATGAAAGAGACTTGGATTCAGAAAGACCTTTGGCTGGGGCAGTGGAGACCTGGTCCGAGTCTTGACTTTGTCATGTACTGACTTTCCAGACCCTGGGCTTGTCTGTTAATGTCTTTGGATCCTCAGTTTCCTCACCTGGAAAATAGGAGGTAATCATAATTGTACCTATCTGCATCTCATGGGTGAAACTGAAAGCACATACTGAAAGGTGCTAGACAAATGATGGGCATCGATGGTGATTTAGCTAACTGACTGGAGACCATAGGAAATGTCCATTATGTTGATTTAGCAGTAATAAATCAAGCAGTGACCTCATTTATCCTCATCAAGCTTCCTCACTGCCTTAACTCTTTAGATCTTAGCACCAGCAGTACTCCCATTTCACTGCCATGGATCCAGGGGCCCATTTCGTTAACCTAAACCCAGGATCTCTTATCATACACCTTTGGGAGCCCATCTCTACAGTAGTTTCTCTTGGACCCAGTCTTACAAAATGGAGATAATTTTCAGTTGTCACATGGAACAGTATAGCTGTTTTTATTTTATCTCTGATACTGCAGCAAATAAGTTAAAGAAAATATTCAGATCCAAATGGCCTTTAGATCCACCTGGGTCAGATAGAAATTTTATACTCTTTCTTTAGATTCTCTCACCATCAACTATCTTTTATATAATTTATTGCATTTTTAGATTTTTTAGTTGAGAGTGAAGCATACTCTTAGCTAGTTCTTTTTTTTTTTTTACAGTAACTAGAAGCCCAGGTTTTATTTAAAACTTATTTCCATCATTTACTAGTTATGTGATCCAAGTCAAAAACATACCATCTATCCATCAGTTTGTTTAACTTTATTTTTTTTATTTTTAATTATTTTTTTTTCTTTATTTTACTTTACAGTACTATATTGGATTTGGCATATATTGACATGAAAGATAGGGATGATGACCTTACATATGGTGGACTTGTCCTGGGGCCCAAAAGCAGTGATGGGTATGACTGTAGATGGATCTGCCAGTTGCACTTTTTTCTTACTGTTAACTTACTGAGTCCCTAGATATTCTCTGGTGGGCAGTGATCATCCAGGTGGTGGGTCATACCTGGTGCAGTGGGTGAGATTGATTCCGGGACTTTATTCCTGGAATCAAAGGCTGCACTTGTACCATGGGGGTGCGTTTTACCTCTGTGTAGTCAGGAGAAAAGCACCAGATCCAAGTTACATAAAATTTGCAGAGAAAAACTGGTTGTCACTTGAGGAAGAAGGAGCACACAGCTGATGAAGAGACCCAAGCACGAGGTATTTGCTTGATCTCCTTTACGTATGTAGTAGCAGGTCAGGAAGTCCTAGGTTCAGGTGTCAAGTTCCCTCCTGGTCCCATACCTGAAACCAGATAAACAGTGCTTGAAGTTATTTTTGTTTCAATTTGGTGAGGACCATCTCCTTCAAACTCCATGTGGTCTCAGTTCTGTACTTTTTCCTTCTTTTCCTGAACTTCCACTCAACTGCTCCTCCTTTCCTTCTCTCTCGTTTGTTGTTGTTGCTGTTTAGTTGTTAAACCATATTCAGTTATTTTGTGACCCCCTGAACTGTTGCCCGCCAGGCTCCTTTGTCCATGGGTTTTCCCAGGCCCACTGGAGTGGGTTGCCCTTTCCCTCTCCATCTCTCTCCTTATGTCTTCCCTTTTGTCCACCAACACTCTCATCTCCTTTCTCATTGTCTTCCATTCTTTTTTCCTCTTCTCTCTGCTCCTCTTCCCGTTCTGCTGTTACCCAGCATCTCTCAACTGGACACTTTCTCCTTTATGTTCCTTCCTCTAGGACAAGGTGGAATCATATAAATCCACCTCTGCTTCTGCCCAACAGGTGGAGATTCCCCATCATTCGAGGTCCCTAATGTTTTTCTTCCACAGTTTATCTTAACTTCATCCCATTCAAATACTGGAATGACCAACAGTCGAAGAAGTGAATGTGGCCATGGTTATAAGTAAAGCTTCTTGGATTCAACATATATTTTTTGAGCCTCTCTAAGAGAGAGTCAAGCAAGCAGTGAGGGAGTAGACAGCTGAAGTGGAAGACAAGTTAAGACTAGGTAGTGCTTGCCATTATTCTGTAGGCTTCTGAAGACAGCTGGAGCAGAGAAAATAATATATTCCTGTCCCAGGAGGCCCAGAGGGTGAGAATGGTCATGAGATCATCTCTGGTGGCTTTTTTTTTTTTTCCCCCCAGTGGCTTTTGTCTACAGTTTCTGCTTTGCTTTGCGAATGTTTCAGTAGGTAAAGTACTCTTGAGGATAAAGACGACCACACATAGCAGAGGATGGTTTCAATCCATCGACCTCTGGGTTATGGGCCCAACAGGCTTCTGCTGCACCACTCTGCTTATGTTAGGGGGAGATGCTAGGGAATATTTTCCAACCTTGATTCTTTCGCATTTCCCCAACACTTCCAAGTTTAATACTGTCACTTTCTCTGTCTTCTTTTCACCATCCTTTCTTCATCTGTCTCCTCTATGCTTTTCACTTCCTTTCTGGCCCTTATAGTCCATGTCATTCTCAAAATATTAATGCCACACAATCTCTAGTTTGCAGTCCTCACAAATCTTCAACTCTTTCTTTCTTCAAGAGGATGACAATCATTCCCTTTGGGTCAGGAATTATGTAGCTAGGTAGGGAATAATGATGACTAGAATGTCAGCTTTCCAGAACAAGAACTCAGCAAAGACTTTTAAAACCTTTCAAGAGTCAGTTTCTCCCTTACCCAAAGCACTTTCCTCTGGATTTCCTCTTGGTCCTGCCTTTCTCCTTTTTTTCTCCTTTCCCTCCTTCCAAGCATGTACTTAGATTTATCAGGCAAAAGTGGACAATATCTTGTGTTCAGCTTAAGTTACTTCCCCCTCCTGGGTGCTACACAGATTTCTCTTGCTCTACTGCTCTTGATTATTGGAGACTCCGAAATAAGGCTCCATTTTGCCAAATTCCCCTTCTTGCGAGGTTCAGAGCCAACTGCGACTCCTTTCCTCCACACCCCAACCTGGAGTCATCTAGCTCTTCTATTTTCAGAGGTCTAGTTATATGGCAAGTTTGTTTGAATGTGGTCTCATTGCTCAGAAACTGAGAGACTTAGGAATTAAGATAGTCCCCTAGGAATTCAATAGGTCCTGAACTGAAAACGAAAGCTCCCACCAAGTGTAGGGACAAGGCCCTTTTCTGCAATGAGAATTCTGCGCCAACTATGGGACAGGCTTTCCTTGAGGCAGGCATGGTTTGTGACAGCAAGAAGTCAAACCTCAGAAGGTGCTGATTGGTTTCCTCCTTGAGCTGTCCTTCATCCTTTATATATCCTCTTCTGAATTTTGCTGGAGAAGGAAATGGCAACCCACTCCGGTACTCTTGCCTGGAAAATCCTATGGACGGAGAAGCCTGGTTGGCTACAGTCGATGGGGTCGCAAAGAGTCGGACACGACTGAGCAACTTCACTCCACTTCACTTCTGAATTTTGCAGATCGCTTGCCTTGTCTCCAGTAGATTCTCGGAGTTTCTGCTCTTTTCCTTATTCTTTGCCACAGAAGCTTCAGACCTAGAAGCAACCCAAGACAATGTCTCAGTGAGGAGGCAGGGGTCATCACTTCTATATCTGTATCCACTGCCAATATTCTCCTGCCAGTATTAACAGAATAGTCTTCTCTTTCTGGAAGAGATTCGCTTGGCCTATGTACCTGTGCTTCAGTCACTTTCTCAGAAATGGAAAGGTTTGAGCTGAGACCTGAAAGCTTCAGATGCAAGAAAGCTGTTACACCATTTATGGCTAGGGACTTTGCCATTGTTAGAGAGAGTTTTGCCCTGTCAAAAATCTCTGCCCAAGTTCCTAATTACGTGCTGATTTGCCATCCGTCTATCCCCATTAGTGAAATATCTCTTCGTGTCTTCTATCCATGTTCTAATTGGATTGTTGAGGTTTTTAAAAAATTCGTTGTTTCCAGAATTCTTGTGCATTTGCAAGATACTGTCTTTTGTCAGGTATGTGGTGTGCAAACATTTCCTCCCAATTTGCAGCTTGTTTTTTCAACCCCTTAATAGTGTCTTAAATTATTTATTTATTTATTTATTTGTTTGTTTTTGGCTGTGCTGGATCTTCATTTCTGCTCGGGCTTTTTCTAGTTGCAGTGAGCCATGGGCTACTCTTTAACTGCGGTCCACAGGCTTCTTATTGTGGTGGATTCTCTTGTTGCAGAGCATGGATTCTAGAGTGCTGAACTTCAGTTGTTGCAGCATATGGGCTCAGTACTTGAGGCTCCTGGGCTCTGGAGCACAGGCTCAATAGTGGTGCAGGTTTAGTTGCTCTGCTGCATGTGGACTATTTCTGGATCACAGGTTGAACACATGTCTTCTGCATTGGCAGGCAGATTCTTTACCACTGAGACACCAGGGAAGCCCATGGTGTCTTTTTGTGGAGTAAAAGTTTTAAATTTTGACGAGGTCCAGTTTTTTCCTTTTAAGGATTGGGCTTTGGTATCAAGTCTAAAGGATGAAGATTCTGAAGATCTCTTATGTTATTTTCTGAAAGTTTTATAGTTTTACATTTTAGTTTGTGATTTATTCTAATTTTATATATGGAATGAGGTCTAAATCAACATCAAAAAAAGGTTTTTGTTTTTGCCTATGAATGTCCAATTGCTCCTGCACCATTTGTTGAAAAGGCTATCTCTCTCTCTTCCAGTGAATTTCTTTTTTTTGTACTATTGTCAAAAAATCAATTGGGTATATTTTGTAGAGGTCAGAATATATTTTTAATGGAAGGAAATAACTAAGACAATGACTAAACATTAGTTTGCTAAAATTTGCTTAAAATAAAGAGTGAATTGAATACTATACATTAAAAATAATAATATATACTCTGGAAGGTTATACAAAAATTTATTTCACTGTGGAAAGTGAACAGCTAGAGCATGGATAGAAGATAGATTTTATTCATTGCATATAATCTCAATATCATTTGAACTTCATATCATGATTATTATATTTAATTATTACAAATATTAAAATTCTTAATAGGCAAGGAAAATAAACTTTGTATCAGTTGATCACTGCCTTTTGGTAGAGATAGTTTTCCAGTCAAGAATTTTGCTTTCTTTAGATACCATTTACTTCTAGCTCTTTACCCCATAAACATGCTGGAGTTGTGTGACGCAAGCATGAAGTTACTGATCGATTTCCCTTAGACAGATAAAAATATGTATGTTAGAGATATACAGGTTATAGTTACATTTGAGAAAAGAAATCCTTGAAAAGGTAAAGTTTTCATGAAGAAGCAAGTAGGATTTTGAAAACAGGAAACACCAAGGTATCTCTGAAGTTAAGACTCTTCTAAGGGGAAAAGAAAATATATTAGGATTCAGGTCAAACCTATTGGAAAAATGCAATAATTATGACTTGTTTTTTTCTGGCAAGGGTGAGTTAATTGCAGGATTACAAGCTGGAAAGGGTAGTAACTGCCTGCATTTTGGTTAGAGTTCCTGTTTGTGTTTGGACTTGCAACGCCGGAATTTGCCAAAAAGCATAGTATTAAGAAGGAATTATTCCACAAATAATTACCACGTAGTCGGCAGGATTCGAACCTGCGTGGGGAGACCCCAATGGATTTCTAGTCCATCGCCTTAACCACTCGGCCACGACTACACAATAAGACAACATGCTATGAGAATAAATAGCCATGCTGAAGTTTAGCTTTCATAAAATGAAATCAAATACCAGAAAGATTGAGTCACATATCAGAAAGTATATTTGCAGTCAATGTGATCATTCTCTGATGTCATTTGAGTGACTATCACGCTGTTACACCATATTACCAGGGAAAACATTATCCTCACAACTGGAAAGGGACCTCATTTGATGGGTTATTGGAGTGAGATCAGTGTCTGCTCCGTCAGCCTCTGGTGGAGATTCATGAAATAGACCACAAAGTGGAACAAACTTTAACATTCACTTCAGAATTACATATAATAACAATGATTAAAAGAAACAAACACACTAGAACTTAAGTCCACACACAGTGAGGATAGTGATTTTCAATAAAACTTTCTTCCCTGGTATAGTAGTAAGTGAGACTTCATCATTGGGAAGACAGATGTTGGGTTCATGTCAGATAAATCTATTAAGACAGAAGGAATTTGTTTGGAGCCCACATATCTTTTCATAGTCATTTTATGAGTTCCCAAAACAACAAAATAGAGTTAACAAATTGTTCTCATTCAATGGTTGTGCAGTTATTAAGACAGAGACTCAAAAATTTTTTGCCTCAAAATCCCATGGTAAAAGAAAACTTGTTCATCCTGTCACAGAGAGATTGGCCCTGACTCAAAGCTAACAGCTGTAGAAACCATGTCAGGGATTCGTAAATACTGTTAGAGAACATAGACACAAGACTAAGAACCCTCTGCATTGAAGTTCTCTTTATGTTACAAAACCTATTTTCAACAAATAAGCATTTTAAACTAACAAATGTTACTAAACTGTAATTAAGCAAAAAGTTGCTAAATAAATATCACCTTTGAAATATGGCTATGTGAGTCATTAACCTTGATTTTGTAAATTAGGAAGCCAAAGTTCACCCATGCCTGAAGCTATAATCCCAGTCAAACCGGTTCTTAGAGCGTCCCTTTTTCAGAGGGATAATGGGTGTGGGTTTCTCAGTACACATTTGGAACACTAGAATGAAACATATGTAGGTCCAACAGAATAGAATGGAACCTTGTTCAACCAAAGGTTATTAGAACCTCTATCTCAGTTCCCTTTCAATCCTTACTCTAAGATCTCCACTGAGAAGAAGCTCTTGATTTGTGATAGTCTCCCTTTCTTGTTGAAAAAGGAAGCATGCCAAAGGGAAACAGATGCTAGACAACTTTAGTTCTCTTAATTCTTAATGAATATTCTGAATTCTGTTTTTCCAATTTCCATTTACTGCTGTCGCCACTTTTCATTTCAAAGTCATAGATGTCTCATAGTAGCATTTAATTTAGGATGTTCTGTTGCTTCTGAAAGACTAACAGATGTAGCAAAAGAAATACCAAAAATGCATAAAATATTTAAGGAAAATAATGGATTAATCGACCAATGATTTTTTTGAGACTTTTAAATGATGCCAAGGAAACAAAAAAGATAAAAGGATGTGCTAAAGGGATGTACTATTTAAAGGACACACAGCAGTTAGATTCATAAATGGGGTTAGTTTCTATTACATTAGCTTACGTAATCTAAAGTGATGACTGAACCAGTTCATTTCTTCAAAAACACATATGCCAGCAGGCAGAATGATGAATACAGAAGTAGTTTCATATGAGACATATAAACAAAGATATATGGAAGCACTAATATTACCATTGCATTTTCTTAAACAATATTATGGCAAAGACACTATAAGGGGCACTGAAGAAGGGGAATGAAGGATAGAACTTGAGGGCTTTTCAAAGGAGGAGACATAGACAGGCAATCTTTAAGGATGCATGGGATTTCAGGAGGTGAAGAACTTAGGAGTGACAATACTGGATAAGCTAATTATCAGTTTTACACTTAAGGAACTCTATCTTGACATTAAAGCTGCACCTTGACTTTAAGGACAGCAAGTCAGCCAATCAGAGATGAATGATTCCCATAACTAAAACCAACGTAAAAAGACATGGTGAAGGAGGCTCATGGACTTTCTGGCCTCTGCTTTCCTAGAAATAGAAACTTTGGAGGTTTGACAATGCTCCTGATGCTGAAACAGGAGCTATTTATGATGCTGGCTAAGAGCTGTCCCCCTACTATCCTGGAAGAGAAGCTGGCAGCAGGACTCATTGGGCTTTCACAGACACTCCTGAGTAAGTTAGGAAAGAGTGCCCTGAAATAGCAAGTTTACTTACAGCAGCACTAGCTTCAAAAGCTCCAAGAAGTGCATGCCAAGAATAGTTCTATGTTGGACCATAGCCTATTGCTTTCAGTGTAGACTCTCCCTTGGTTTCAATCGTCTATCAACTCAGTCGTATGTTCTCTTCACACTCTAAATCTGTGATGTCCAATACTTTAGCCACTTGTGACATGTGACTATTGAGCACTTGGTCCTACTTGAGCTCTAAGTGAAAGATACACAGCAGACTTTGAAAATTTTGTATGAAAAAAACAAAGTAAACTACCACACTGTCAACTTTTCAAATTTCTTACATATTGAAATGATATTTTGAATATGTTGGGTTAAAATAAAATATATTATTAAAAGAATTATGCCTTCTCTTTTTACTTTTTAATATGGCTACTAGAAAATTTTAAATTAAATCAGTGGCTCAGATTTATTTCAATTGGAAATGTACTTCCTAATTTACATTTTCTGTTGCAATTGCTATAATTCTTATTTTTCTTACACTGTTCACCAGTTTTATTTTTGGTTTTATTTTCCTTATTTATAAGAATTTTCAGTGATTTAAACTTAAAGAGAAAGGGATTTCCCTGGTGGTCCAGTGGTTAAGACTCCATGCTCCTAATGCAGGAGGCTTAGTTTCCATCCCTGGTTGGGGAACTAAAATCCCATGTGCTGCCGGGTGTAACCAAAAAAGAAAAAAAAAGTAACGAGAGAAGTTCTAGAATCCTAACAGCAGCATTCAGAAACCAGATTACAGGCTGATACTCCACAAAGCAAGAGTCTATGTAATGGTCAGTCCTGGCTCAGGATCTCTATTCCAGCCCCCAGAACTAGAGCTTCATTTTCCATGGGATTCCTCCAGAAAACAGTATCTGGAAAGAGAAGAACTTCTGCTTATACTATCAACATTCTCTCTAAGGTATCTTTTTGAACAAATTTTTATTTTTAAATTCTGTATATCAGTGTCATGTGGGTCACTTTCTACAACTCTAAAGTTAGGAATAGTTTCCACAGAAGGGCCTTAACATTTCATGACTTTGACGTTCTAGAATTCTATTTAGTTTTTGAGAGTCAAAGCAACCTGTATGTTGAATGTAAGAGATGGAAAGATGAGAAATGATGTGTTTTGCAAAGAAATATCAAGTTCATCCTTTGGAAATCCAAGTCTTAGTAGCCAAAACCAAGTTATTTTCATCAAGCAGACCCTGCTCAGCAAAGAAGACTTATCACAACTCAACATCACTGACCTTCCTGAGGTTGCAACTCGATGTTTTTTTTTTTTACTGTACTTCACTCCTCTGAATACATGCATGAAAGAGGAAAGTATCTGGCATTTAATCAATGAATATGGAATGCATTGGGTTTAAGAAAAATTATTAGATGCATTCTTGAAATGCACTAAAGTATGACAACTATGCAGATCTCCACAAGAGAGGTGAGGATCAGTCCCATTAAATTGCCAAGTGAGATAATCTAATTTTCTTAGGAATTCCTAGAAAGGCATTCAAGTGTGGCTGACATTGCTTTAACACTTCAATACATTAACTCACACTTGTTAATGACCCAATGGGATTTTGCATCTGAACTCTGTGCCCAGAATGAGTCAAAACCTCGTCTCACTTTTAGCTCCTCTCTCTTTACCAGCGTCCTGGACCCCAGGACAAGTTAATCTGGCATAATGTTGTCGACTTTTTTGGTTTGCCTTCCAAAAGAATGGCTTAAATAATTTCTTCAGTTATGTAGTGGCTTGCCTATTAAAATCCAGTTTGGATTCATGACCATTGCTGTGAGTTCTGGCTTTCACTTATATGTGAGCCAAGATTTTGTGGAGTTTCCTTCTGTATATGAACAAGGACATACATGACTGGAGAAGAATCCTGATAAAGGGGAAAGGTTTCTGCCAAGTTTTTTCTTTAGGAAAGGCTGCCTTCTAAGCAGGATTTTGACTGGAGAAAACAGGAAGGTATCATCAAAGCCTGGGCTCTTCCAGTGGGGAAAGAAAGCACCATTAGGGCTGTGGTTGAATTATTTAAAATTAATAATAAATTAAACCCCATACATACTGGGGTTATAATCCGTGTGCTTCCAGCAGTGGGGAGCCTTTCATCCGCAACATAAAGAGCCAGGTTGGAGAACAATCCAGCTTCTCTCCAAGGTAACAGCATTCTTCCCCAACTGGCTATGTCTCAATAGAGACCAGTGTCGTAGTCGGCAGGATTCGAACCTGCGCGGGGAGACCCCAATGGATTTCTAGTCCATCGCCTTAACCACTCGGCCACGACTACTTAGACAGTAGTAAGCTCATTAGTCTAAGTAGCTATAGAGAAGAGAAGGAAACGGCACCCCACCCCAGTACTCTTGCCTGGGAAATCCCATGGACGGAGGAGCCTGGAGGGCTACAGTCCATGGGGTCGCTAAGAGTCGGACAAGACTGAGCGACTTCACTTTCACTTTTCACTTTCATGCATTGGAGAAGGAAATGGAAACCCACTTTAGTGTTCTTGCCTGGAAAATCCCAGGGACGGCGGAGCCTGGTGGGCTGCCGTCTATGGAGTCGCACAGAGTTGGACACGACTGAAGCGACTTAGCAGCAGCAGCAGCAGCAGCAGCAGCTCTAGAGAACTTCAATTCTCTTCAGAATGTCACATTTTCTATCAGAAACTGTACTTGTATTAAGCAGTTTCTTGCTCTTCGGCATCATTTAGACACATAGGCTATTGTGTCAAATTGGCAGGTAACACTTTCTCCTCAAACTGCAAGGATTCCTTATTCTGAGGGTCTGAAGAGAGGAGACTAATGTTTTGTTGTTTGCTTTTTTACTGCTTCTTTTGCTGTGCAGAAGCTTTTTAATTTGATATAGTTCCACTTGTTTGTTTTTGCTTTTGTTGCTTTTACTTTTATTTGGTGCCAAATCCAAAAAAATCACCACCAAGACCTATGTCTAGGAGCTTTAAATGACTTACAGACTTGAAAGTAAGGTCTAAAACCATAAAACCATTGGAATGGGAGGAAATATTTGCAAATCATATATCTGATAAGGGTTTAATATCCAAAATATAGAAAGAACTCATACAAGTGAAAGGCAAGAAAACCATCTGATTTTAAAATGGATAGAAGATCCAAATAAATCTGTCTTCCAAAGACATACATATGGCCAAAAGGTACATGAAAAGATGCTCAACATCATTAATCATCAGATAAATGCAAATCAAAACTACAATGAGATATCATCTCACATCTGTTATAATGCCTATTATCCAGAAAACAAGAAATAACAAATGTTGGCAAGGATGGGGACCTCTGTGCACTGTTGGTGGGAAGATAAGTTGGTGCAGCCACTATGGAAAATGTATGGAGATTGCTCAAAAAATAAAAAATAGAACTATCATATGATCCAGCAATTTCACTTCTGGATATTTATCTGAAGAAAATGAAATCATTGATTTGAAAAGTATATATGCACTTCCATGTTCATTGGAGCACTGTTTACAACAGCCAAGGTATGAAAACCTCTGTCCATCGATGGATGAAGGAATAAAGAGGTTATAGTATATATACAATGAAATATTATTCAGCCATAGAAAAGAATAAAATCTTTCCATCTATTGCAACATGGATGGACCTTGAGGGAATGATGCTAAGTGAAATAAGCCAGACAGGAAAGCCAAATACCTTTTATATGTGGAATCTAAAAAAAGAAAAAATAACAAGTTTATAGATACAGAGAAGAAATGAGTGGTTACCAAAGGTAAAGGTGGGCTAGGGCAAGTGGGAGAAATGGAGGAAGGGGATCAAAAAGGTAAATAATTAAAAAAAAAAAATTAGGGATGTATCCATTACCATCAAACCTTTCTACAGAGGACAGGTTCTAGAGAACTTCCCAAGGACCCTAGCTCTCTCTTCACCAATCTGTTTCTTAGGGGGTTTTGAAAGGGAGCCCTCCAGAGAGCTAAGAGGGAAGATAAGTGGGTGTCACATGCGGTAAATCCATTGCAGTTCCCTATGTGTTTTAAAACAATCTAAGATATCGGTATCTTTCTCTATCTCATACCAAAGACATCTTGGCTTATTCATTTACTGTATTTCTACTGACTTTAGGGTACAGTCAACTTACCATGCACACTGTTATAATTCCCAGCTGTTCTAGCTAACACCCTAAGTTCAGAATCTCCATTACGTGTACCCATATTGATAAATTTGATTCAGTTCTACATTGTGTTTCTTTTTTCCTGATCTATCACTCCCCCACACACTACTCTGGTTTTCTTTTGATATGAATTAGCATTATATTACAATTCTTTCAGTATGTAAAATAAAAATATATAGTGATTCCCTGAGTCCTATAGGCAGTGCAAGGTGGTGGAGGTAGGTCTTGAAAAAGTCAATATCCTCAAGCAGGGTAACTACTTCAGTTGAGATTTTTTACCTGGTGTTTAAGCAAGGATAGGGTGCTGCTGTTGCTAAGTTGCTTCAGTCATGTCCGACTCTGTGTGACTCCATAGACAGCAGCCCACCAGGCTCCCCCGTCCCTGGGATTCTCCAGACAAGAATACTGGAGTGGGTTGCCATTTCCTTCTCCAGTGCATGAAAGTGAAAAGTGAAAGTGAAGTCGCTCAGTCGTGTCCAACTCTTTGCGATCCCAAGGACTGTAGCCTACCAGGCTACTCCATCCATGGGATTTTCCAGGCAAGAGTACTGGAGTGGAGTGCCATTTCCTTCTGCAAGGATAGGCNTTTCCTTCTCCAGTGCATGAAAGTGAAAAGTGAAAGTGAAGTCGCTCAGTCGTGTCCAACTCTTTGCGATCCCAAGGACTGTAGCCTACCAGGCTACTCCATCCATGGGATTTTCCAGGCAAGAGTACTGGAGTGGAGTGCCATTTCCTTCTGCAAGGATAGGCTAGTGTTTTGGAATAGGCTAGTGTTTGGAATAGGCTGCTTCTGCTAGCAAGAATATTTTTAGGAAGGAAATATCACTGACAGTAGTACTTGAATTGATCCAAATACACCAAAATGTCCCCTTTCCATTCTCAGGTACCCTTCTTTCTGAAGAATAAGAAGGAGGAGAAGGAGTTGGGAGGAAGAGAGAGAGGAAGAGAGAAAAGAAAAAGAGGGAAAAGAGAGTCCTAGTGTTTGTGGAGTGTTTTCCTTAAGAGCACTGGTATTTGTGGAGTGTCCTTAAGCAAGGTACTTACCATTGTAAAACATAGCAAAGAAGGCCTTACCTTCTTTTACATAAAGTAAAGAGATAGGGAATGGCACCCCACTCCAGTACTCTTGCCTGGAAAATCCCATGGACGGAGGAGCCTGGAAGGCTGTAGTCCGCTGAGGGTTGGACACGACTGAGCGACTTCACTTTCACCTTTCACTTTCATTCATTGGAGAAGGAAATGACAACCCACTCCAGTTTTCTTGCCTG
>SJYX01001524.1:451511-464086 GCA_006410675.1 Oreotragus oreotragus
CACGACTGAAGTGACTTAGCAGCAGCAAAGAGATTGAGGTACAGAGTAGTTTTACATCTTGAAAATTACACAGTTAGACATTCACAGAGTTAAGAACCCAGTCCCAGAGCGTCTCCATTTCCCATCCTACCATGCTGGTTCCACTGTGCCAACAGAAGTAGAAGGTGGCTCCCTGAGGACTCCACTGCCTATAGCGGTTGTTGACATTGTTAGGTTGTTTCTCTGTTTTTTGAAATCAAGTATTGGAATTGAATTAGTAATTGTTTTTATTATGGAGGCCTAGATTTAAAAATAGTATTGTGGACATCCTTAGTATAGGAATCAGTGCCAAATGAGGTCCTTTGTACCTATCAATTTTTCATGGCTTTATAAGTAAATGAACTCAGGGAAGGTGAGAAAATGTGTACCTACAACGAAGGGTTTTGAGGCCCCAGGGATATACATCGACCAGGAAGCAGTCTCTGATAATGGCATTCATGCGGGACTTTGCATAAACTGTATCTTTGGTAGACATGAAAATATGGCCTTTCCCTAAACTTCTAAGGAGTTAAGATTTCAAATTACAATCAAGCAGTTGGTGTCTTCATAAAAGCAGTTTATCTGTTAGGCTGAAGTATCAGCAAACATAAGAACATTACAAAGAAAGAAAAGGTATGGTTAGGTAGCTTTTCCCCCTTTATTTTAGCAATTTGCTTTTCCAGATTGATCATTAACATCTATTGGTAATTGAAAATTCAGCTAAGAACGAAAAATAGATAACTTAAATGAGAATAAGAATTTCAGCTATTAACATAGAGTGAAAAATCTCCTTAATATGCTTTATATGTTGAAATGCTATAAATCAATTAAAGTGTGGGTGGATTTTCACTATTTCAAGGGCTTCAATAATTAATAATGTGGTAAAACAGTAATTTGTGTGCATTTTATGTAATATTAATAATTAGTAAAAATTCAATTAGTGAATATAAAATTAATATAACGAGAGCATTCTTTAGCTAATAGCAGTAGAAAGAACATCATATACATTCCCAGCAAGCGTTTATAACATTTTCATTAGAATATGATGAGGAATAACAAGGATGTGATTGCATCTTAATTCTTTACTTCTAGAATATTTTAAAAACAAATTTAAAAACTAGTTTTACTTTTGGCTTTGAGTATTTAAAGTTGCACTTTCAAATTCTTCCTATTTAGTATCAAGACAATTTAAAACAGAATGTATACTTTAAAATGGCCATTTTAAACTTTCACAAGGTAGAAAAACTCCAAAATGATGTACTAAAGTTTATAAAGAAAAGGCAAAATGTGAATTGCAGATTCCCTGCCAACCCTCCCTAAAAGGAAAACTGGAAAGATAAGTAAATAAATAGTCAGAAATTAAAAACATTTAGGTTCCACCGAGATTTGAACTCGGATCGCTGGATTCAGAGTCCAGAGTGCTAACCATTACACCATGGAACCCCACGACTGGCAAAGTTGATAGCACTCCTCCCTGATACCATATAGTTTCAGTTCTGCCATAACACGTCCTCTGAAAAGCCGAAATTTCCATCCTCATCTTTGTTTTCTATCTGCCTACACAACACACACCCCTTTTCTTGCGGGCACCAGAGCTCCTAGTGCAAAACTCTTAAGAGCAAATCAGTTTCTCGGGATAGAAGTGGTAGGTCCGTGCTTCCTCGCGCTCCTCTCTGCCTTTTCTGCAGCTCGCGGGGCGGCTCTCCACGCGACCACAGTCAGCCGGGCTGCCCAAATGCAGTGACCGGAGCTCCGATACGGTGTTTGCAGAGCCGCGCTCCCTGCTGGCGTTGTCGGAGGAACGGCGGGGCTCGCTGCACGCTGCATCCAGAGTGTTTGTGCCGAGTTCTCGACTTCGAACGTAAGGGACGTTCTTGGAAGTTGAATTTCGTGATACAGAAATTGTGAATGACTTGATGTGCCAACCACTTCTGGCGCTGTGGCAGGGGCGGGTCGGGGGGGCGGAGAGGGTGGGATGCCAAGAGATGACTTCTGTTTCTCGGAACGCTTCCACCTCGTGGAGACCAAGGGTAAAGCACTTTGAATGTTTTCAAAACAGGGTTTTGTAACTTGGTTCTTACTGAGAAAGCTATTGTTCAGTCGCTCAGTGTCCGACTGTTAGCGACCCCATGGACTGCAGCACACCAGGCTTCCCCGTCCTTCACTAAACCCCTGTCCCGAAGTTCGCTCAAACTCATGTCCATTGAGTCGGTGATGCCATCCAACCACCTCACCCTTTGTCGCCCCCTTCTCCTCTTGCCCTCAATCTTTCCCAGCGTCAGAGTCTTTTCCAATGAGTTAGCTCCTTGCATCATGTGGCCAAAGTATTGGAGTTTCAGCTTCAGCATCAGTCCTCCCAATGAATAGTTGGTGTTGATCTCCTTCAGGATTTACTGGTTTGATCTCTTTGAGGTCCAAGGGACTCTAAGAGTCTTCTCCAGCACCACAGTTCCAAAGCTACCTCTTTCGTGGGCAGTGAAGTTTTCCTGATATCAAGCAGGAGATGTGACAGGACTGTTTATTGCCATAGAGGAAGGCAACAGCAGGAGATGGAAGGATCCAGACTGTCAACCCAAAGGGTTGAGGAGAAACCTCTTTACTAAAGACGTCTTTACTAAAACAAACATCTTTACTAAAAGTAAATAATTGTAGCTATGCGGATTTGAACCTTCCCAACAAAAGCCCAGGAGAAGTATGGGCATTCAGCCAAGACAGTTTGAGTTGCATAAAGATGTCTGAAATACGGAAGAAATACTTCCAAGTTGAAGAGGCCACACTGTAACTGCCCCCTCTGCCTCATGTAACATCTCCTGGCAGTAGCAGTTGTCTCTCCTCCATATCTCCAGATCCTGCCAGACATGCCTGCTGCCAGAAGGTGATTCCACCCCCTGGGTTCTGATTTCCCATTAGAGACACCTAGATTTAAGTTCTCATGAGGTCTCTGTTTCCTGGTTATCCCTTCCCACCACCAATTATAATGCATTTCTGAAAAGATATTTACTAACTTCACAAATGATTTGGTTTCATCACATAGAGATTTCCAGAGTGGAAATCACTTTATTTTAGAACTTGGTGAGCATGACTCCTTTGTCTTCTAGATATTGCTGTGGTGATGAAGTTAAATGCCATTCTTAAATAATATAGACACTTGGGTAGATTCTTGGTCTTTTTCATTCACTGTCTTGAGCAATATGTGGAACTCTTAGGTCTGGTGAATTTGGGGGGGCATTTATAAGTAATTGTCACCCTTTATTTTCTTTGTTGTCTTGTCCTGGAACACTTTCAATCAGACATAGTTGGACTTTCTAGAATGAGCTTTTAATTTAGCTACCATTTTCCTATTTTCCATCTTTCTTTTCTCTTCCTCTTTATGAGAAAAATTTCCAACTTTATCTTCCAACTCTTCCATCAAACTCTTTCCTATCATCACAGTTTTTAAAAATTTCAAGAGTTCTTGTTCTCTTGATGCTTTTTCAAAAATAACAGCGTCCTATTATTGTCCCATAGGTAGAAAATGTTCTCTTATTTCTCTGAGAAAATTAATAACAGTTGGTTTTTTTTTTCCCTTCTGTTATTTACTAGTTTCTAGTTCCATCAGGCTCTTTCTTCTATTTATTTGCTTTGGTACATATCTTTCCTCAGAATTCTGGTGGACCCTTAGCAGTCCAATCCTATTTAATAGGTAACCTGCAAAACCTAGTTGGTATTATGAACCTGATACACCAGTAGATGGACCCATTTTAGAGTGATTTTATATGACAGACCATTGCAATTAGGATGCCTGATATGTCCTCTGGGGTTTGGTCTTTGCATGACAGTTTTCTCAGAGAGTAATTTCCTTTAATCTTGTGTTTGGTTTTTTTTTCTTTCCCAATTCCTATAGCTTTTCCAAGAATCTGAAATATCCTTTATAGATGTTATTAACTTTGTAATTGGTAGCTTTCCACCTTGCAGACAGTAAGGTTTCAGCTTTATTCACTCTACTAACTCAGTTACTATTTATTGAACTCTTTTCTGCCTCCCCAAATGTTGCTGGTAATTGTAATGTTCACCTCAATCCATGTTCTGCCAGGAGCCAGCATGGGAGAGCCCACCCATGGCAAAGGTGATGAGGAAGAGACCTGATGGGCAAAGGCGAGATCAGGCCTCAAGGGACCCCCCTGAACCCTCTCGAGCATCTACCCCAAAACCAGAATCTGTCTGTTTTACTATATCATGCCTCTCACCAACACCTCTGGTGTTAATGGGGGGCTATCCCCTACCACCTTTCTCTAAAGTTTGTGAACAATGTCCTTTGATTTAACCACATTAGACCTTGAATTAATAAATTCCTCCCATGCTATAGCCCATTTCATCTTTACCCTATAGGAATGCAACCTTATCTAGTGCTTTCTGAGGGTGGCTCCTGACTTTAGAAAAATCACCTTTGGAGAAAATGAGTTTTCTGGCTGACTAATCATTATTAGAAAGGGTCATAAGATGTTAGCAGGCCCCCTGGCCAGAAGATGATGTAAATCACCCAAGATCTTTGTATATCGGAAAGAATGCAAGGAGAACGCCTGGTCCTGACAAGGATCAGGACTGCTGACCCTGCATGACTATGCGTTTTCCATTATTTTCAATGTACAACTCAAGGTATATAAGCTTTCCTGGAAAATAAAGTTTGGGCCTCGCTTACTGAAGCTTGGTCTCCCCATGTCTTTCTTTGTTTCTTTCTTTATCTTCTTTTCAGGCTGACTCCCTGGGGCATAGAGGCCCTCTGAGTTCACTTTCCTGCCCTGGCTTCTAAGACCCACGCAAGAGGGAGCCCAAGGCGGGACACCCTCCACTATTCAAGTAGGCCCCTGTGGCCTACGTGAACAGAGCAAGTCTCTTGTCTGAGGCTTTATTGGTTTTCTGCGTAAACCAAGGAGTATCCTGAGGATACTCTCTTTTATCCTCTATAGAAGTATCTCCCTCTTCTATATTTTCCTAGCTGCTATATTCCTTCTTTATCTCTTTCTATATCTCTAAATAAATTATTCGTCTAAGTCGCTGATGCCGTCCCCCTGAGGATACCCTGGATCCANTATCCTGAGGATACTCTCTTTTATCCTCTATAGAAGTATCTCCCTCTTCTATATTTTCCTAGCTGCTATATTCCTTCTTTATCTCTTTCTATATCTCTAAATAAATTATTCGTCTAAGTCGCTGATGCCGTCCCCCTGAGGATACCCTGGATCCAACCGGGGCTGTACCCCAGTAATATTCCATCCTCCATAGTTATCTATGGGAGTTGTCTATGGGAATAATTTACCCAGCCAGCATCTATGCCTGCATCTAAATTTGCATAACAATCTGCATAACAGTTTGCATCTCAGTGTGGCTGAGTGATTAGTCACAACAAACAGATTATGAATGCAAAAGTAACATGTACCCCTAGACTTTAAAGAAGTGTGGACTTTCTCCAGCCTTACAAGATAGCAGATCCTTAATATAGAAGAAGCCTGGGTCCCTGAATCACCACAAGGGCGAAAATGGGTTCCCCTTTCTTTGCTGACTCAAGAGTCTACAATGGACTCTTATATGAGTAAGAACTAAATCTCAGCTGCATCAAGATACTGAAATTTGGGGAGGTAAACTATGTTTCTTACCATCTGTCATTTGCTTTCATGCTCTTTTCATCATTGTGGGATTACTTCTTTTTAAATTATTTTTATTGTTAACTTATTAGCATCATAAGAAAAACCCTGGGTTTCAACACTGTAGCAAACAAAATCCCTTTGAAAATGACCACTTGAGCTAAATGTTTGATTACAGAGTAATATGAAAGCCTTATATCTAGAGATTGTATTTCTCCTGTTCCAGCAATAAANTGCCCCACTGCTCTTTTGCAATTCTCACTCCTGTCAGCCCTTTGCACCTTGACATCCTACAGCTCCTCCTTTTTCACTGATCCTGCTTGCCCTCCAACTAATCAGGGAGATCCCTGTCTGTTCCACTGCGTCTTTCTTTGTCTTCCTCCTGTTCTTGACAGTTTTTTCTTCACACTTTACCCAAGAACCTCATCTGTGTCCTTAGCTTCACCGTAAACTATGAACTCTGGTTAGATTACGAGATCTGTGCCTGATCCATTTATCTTCTTTATCTTTCCTGAGCTTGCATTCTCTATTTCTAGTTTTCTGCTGGAATTTTTCATCTTAGATGTTCCTTTGTCACCTTCTCTTGAACTCACCTTGCTTGAAGAGGTTTATTATTTACCTTTCCACTGGGGATTTCTCCTGGTTTTTCTGTTTCTATTAACGGTTTATTTTCCCAGTTATACAGAGTAGCAAATATTTTTTCTTTTTCTTCTTGCATTGAAATCACCACTAACCAGTCATCATATCTTAATGGCCCTCTCTAAAATATAACCAGCATCTGGACCATCCTGCCTTTCCTCCTTCCCACTCTGAGTTCAAGACCATTTATAGTCTATTGAAATCATACCTGCTTTCACAGCATCCTTCCCCTCCCCTCACCTCAATTCAGCTATTGCAGATTCACCAGTATTCTTTGGAGAATTCATTCACTCATTCAATTATTTAACAAACATTAGCCGAACATGTACTATATATGCCTTCTGTGAGGTTTTATAGATGCTCGAAGTCCCTGCCTTTGAGGGAATAACAGTCAAGTGTCAAGAGACTGAAAAATAAACTGATAAATAAATTGCAAGGTGAGTAGTTTTACGATAAGTTTGGAAGTTATCTCTCTCTTTCTCACACACACACACACACACACACACACACACACACACATACNCCTGCCTTTGAGGGAATAACAGTCAAGTGTCAAGAGACTGAAAAATAAACTGATAAATAAATTGCAAGGTGAGTAGTTTTACGATAAGTTTGGAAGTTATCTCTCTTTCTCACACACACACACACACACACACACACACATACAGACCCAAACAAGGATGGATGGTGTTTAAGAGACTTGTCACGGTGGAAATATTGTTAAACTGAGCTTTAAACGGATGAGTAGGATATATCCAACCAGAATCAGTGGTGAAGGCTCTTGCAGGCAGGGAAAGTGGTGAAAAAATATGAGGAAAATAATGCTCTGGGAATTCTAGAAAGATGACTACCCAGATGGTCTCACTGGACCTCCAGCCCCAAATTATAGGTAGCTGCTTTGGTGCACGCTAAAGCTGGAGCCTCATAACTAAGCTATTCGACTCCTGTTTTTGTTTTGTATCAACTAGAAACACTTACATATGGATGCCAAAAGACATATACAAGATTGTTCATAGCAACAGTATTCAATAGCCAAGTAAACAGGAAACAATATTCAGTATTCAATAGCCAAGGAAACAGCCCAAATGTCTATTTAGTAGAATGAATAATAAATTGTAGAATATTTATACAGCTAAATACAGCAAATGAGAATGAGTTAACCAAAACTGCACAGAACAACATGGATGAGTGTCACAAGCATAATGATGAGCTGAAGAAACCAGATACTAAAGGGGATATACTTAGTGATTTCCTTGAAATAGGAATTCAGCATTAGAGAAAGCAGATCTATAACATTAAAAACCAGGATGGTAGTTACCCTTAGTGAGGAGGTAACGGTGACTCAAAGATGTGAAAAGTTGCTGGGATTCAGGTAATGTTCTTTGTGTTGATACGAATGCTAGTTACAAGGGTGTCCAGTTGTAATTGTCTGATTTGTGCAGTTTTGTGTATCAATTTGTCATCTTCTCATTTGTGCAGTTTTCTGTTAAAATGTTGTACTTCAATAAAAGTTTGTCTTAAAATAAAATTCGCTCACTGCTCCTGAGGCACCTGGCAGCCAGGAGCAGGTAAGGGCTTAAGCTCCGGTGAAGTTCTGGCAGGAAGAGTTGGAACCCTACCAGACATGATCCTTAGTGGGTAAAATGAAATTAGTTAGAGCACCCTTGGGCAGAGAGAAAACACAGCACATCCTAGCNGAGATCCAACCAGTCCATCCTAAAGGAGATCAGTCCTGTGTGTTCATTGGAAGGACTGATGCTGAAGCTAAAACTCCAATACTTTGGTCACCTGTTGCAAAGAGCTGACTCATTGGAAAAGACCCTGATACTGGGTAAGATTGAGGGAAGGAGGAGAAGGGGATGACAGAGGATGAGATGGTTTGACGGTATCACCGATTCAATGGACATGATTTTGAGTAAACTCTGTGCGTTGGTGATGGACAGGGAGGCCTGGCGTGCTGCAGTCCATGGGGTCACAATGAGTCGGACATAACTGAGTGACTGAACTGAACTGAATTGAGTGTTGGAAAGAGAGGGACTCAGTCTGCCACGTTAGGCAGAATGTGTATATGTGTGTGTTATGAGGGGGATGACTGAACACATGTAAGTTTAGTAATTTAAGCCCTGAGGCTAACTCTGCTCTCCCTTTCTGGGAGGGTCCTAGAAAAGGGAGCAAGATCCTTGGATCCCTGTAAACATGGTGGAGTGGCATAACTGGGAGGCTAACAGGGAACTCAGTCTGTGCGAACTCAGAAAGGACTAAGATTAACATTCGAAACATCACTATTCCCTAGAGAAGACGAAAAGCCTCTTCATAATGAAGTCATTTTAACTGACAATGACTGACTACTTCTGAATGCTATTATAATCACTCTTAAGTTATACAAGTTGTGTAATTTTCAGATTTGATTTTATGTAATATCTCTATATGGTCTGAAACTGAGAAAAATCTAGATGTTGAAATGAAAAAGAAAATTCTGGAAATCAGGATTGTATTAATTTTATTAAGGTTCATAAAATTTATGTAAAGTAACACACAAAAAACTAGACTGTCTTATTTTTACATTCTTTCTCACTTATTTGGCATTTTATTGAGGCATCCTCTTAGTCATTAAATTTGCTTAAATCTGTGACATGTCATCTTTGAAAACAGTTCTTATTATATATTAACTTAATAGCTTAAGGATCATTTACAGTGGTTGGGTTTGCTCAGACAGTTTCAGGGTCACATACCCAGGAACTCCTCTGTTTGGAGCATATTTAGAAGTTGATGAGTGAGGGTGACCACAAAATGCTAGGGAATGACTTCCATGGTAGTTCAGTGTAGGTCACATTTTTAAAATTCTTGCTTCATCTCAAATTATTTTCTCTTTTGTGGCCCAACATTTTGTGGCTTGACTTTCAATATTTCTAAAATCTTCTCTAATTTACTGCTATTACTTAACCTTTATTTACCAATACAGTATATAAACATTTAATTTGATAAAAATAGATCCTTGGTCCATGCTATGAACGCCTTTATAAAGCAGTGTATCTATTAAGAATAATTTTTCAAAAGTATCTTTTTCTACCTCTTCAATGATTAGAAAATATTTCATGGATTTCTTCAATTAGTCAACATTTGACTCTATTAGTTAAACCAGAATATATTGACAACATTATTTCTAATTTTACATTGATTTGGAATTGTACAGATAATATAATACACACATGTATTTATAGTATATATATTTTTCATATATACACTGATATATATACACACATCAGAAAAGGCAATGGCACCTCACTCCAGTACTTTTGCCTGGAAAATCCCATGGGCGGAGGAGCCTGATAGGCTGCAGTCCGTGGGGTCGCTAGAGTCCGTGGGGTCGCTAGAGTCCGTGGGGTCGCTAGAGTGGAACACGACTGAGCGACTTCACTTTCACTTTTCTCTTTCATGCATTGGAGAAGGAAATGGCAACCCACTCCAGTGTTCTTGCCTAGAGAATCCCAGGGACGGGGAAGTCTGGTGGGCTGCCATCTGTGGGATCGCACAGAGTCGGACACGACTGAAGTGACTTAGCCGCAGCAGCAGCATATACACACGTATATTTAACTGTACAGATAATACAGCTCACACCCACATGTTATTTTTATAACACATAAAATTGTTTAGTGTGTACAATAATAGTTTTTAAAAATGCTCATACTCCTTGACTGATTCTTGTGGATCTGTTCTAAGGAAGTAATTATAAAAACACAAGAAACATTAGCCACAAGAATAATTATTGCATCCTTACTTCTTCTATAGAGAAATTCAAACCTGCTTTCATTTGCAGAACAGAACACCTAGGTAACTGGTAATATAGCTATGTGATGGAATATGGTGCAAACAATACTTAGATTTTATGACAATATGGAAAATGCTTGTAATATAATGTTAATTGAAAAGGAATTTAGATACAAAATTGCACATGGGCTGATAGAAACTGGAAAGTAGAGCTTTCAAATTATCCATTCTTCAGACATTTTACTCACTACTTAATTCTATTTCCATTATAGGGAGAAAAAGAAAAAAAGCCCTAGACATATACAGGTATGTTTGCTTGAACTCAAATATCCAGTTGTTTTAAAGGCTACAAATTTTAACCAAACAAGAATTAAGTCCCTTTAATTACAATACAGCACTTGGTATAATTGCTATGTGTTTTTGAATAATTTCTTTAACTTCCCTGAGTCAATTTCATTTATAGAATATTGATGATAATGGCACCATCTTCTTGAGATCTTTGTGAGAACTAAATTAGTCCACTTGTTTTTGGGTTGAGTTAAACTACTACTAGTAAACACATTTTTGTAGATATACCATAACTCTTCAAATCAAAAGGAAACAGAAATTTAAAGGGAAGAAATAGGTAACTCACAAAGAGACAATTTTTTAAGAGGCCTGTTTTCAAAAACCAAGATTACATTTCACATGGTCTAAACTATCCCTCCTAACATCATCATGAAACTCCTTCACAATCCCTACTTGGTCCAATTTGAAAACCAAACTACTGTTTGAGAAGCTTCTTAGGAATCTTGCCTTGGTTGTGTATGGGCAAGTTCAGTCATTCAGCTGTATCCAACTCTGTGACCTCATGGACTGCAGCCCATCAGGCTCCTCTGTTCATGGGATTTTCCAGGCAAGAATGCTGGAGTGGGTTGCCATTCCCTTCTCCAGGGGAATCTTCCCAGCCCAGGGATTGACGCAGGGACCAAGCCTGCATCTCCTGTGTCTCCCGAAATGGCAGGCAGGTTCTTTACCACTGAGACATCTGGAAATCTCCTTCCCTCAGTTATCACCCACCTAAAGCCTGAGGTGGCATCGAAGAAACCAGAATGACACTGGATTCATTCTCAGATCCTACTGCTCCTGGAATAATTCTCCCAATTTTCAAGCTAAAAGAGCTATTGGGGAGTTAAACAAGTGTGTAGCTGAAATATTCTAGTCTGTCCAGCACAATCTCATCAGAAGTCCAGTTTTGGCCAAATTCTCAACTGCCCCTCCCAGTTGGCAATGTGGAAAAACCTATACTTCTGCGGTTTAGCTACCAATTATTCTGAATAATGACTTTTATGGTACCACAGGCTGCTGAGTCAAAATACTATGGGGTCATAAAAGAGGAATCCTTCCTGCAAAAATTGTCTCCATACACATGGCATTGGAGACCAGCAGAAGGGAAACGAGGGCATCTACTTTCTTGTTAACATCAAGGTCAGTAGTGGAGGTCAACCAGGAAAGCTGAAACCTTTAAGTCCTTCCTAAGTGGGCAATCTCAAATCAGAACAAGTACCTCTGGGATTCTCCAGAGTTGATTACATCTGGCCTGACACTGGACATATCTTGCTTCTCATAGTTAAAATTGCAAACAAGTTCTCTCTCCACATGGTATTTGTTTGCCTCATGACACGTGCTGCAGTGATAGATTTGACAGAAGAGAGAAAGAAAATCAGAGTTCAGGTTTGGTGTCTCTTTTGTGACACTGATCTGCTGGCACTTAGGTTTTTTTCTTCTCACATGGTACAAACTTGGCCTTCACTTTCACTCCCACCTATGCACACCCTTGACGTTTCCTGAGAAGTTAGACCATCATGAGCTGCACCTGGAGTGCAACGCAGTGCCATACGTTTTCACATGGTTTTGTACTTCATGATCACTCCCGGTAGATTTTTGAGGCACCAAGCTGCATTATCAGATCTTTAAGCCTGAATGGATATTTGGTAGCTAACACCCAAAAAGATGTCCTTTTCATTATAGGGGACTGGAATGCTAAGGTAGGAAGTCAAAAAACACCTGGAGTAACAGGCAAATTTGGCCTTGGAATATGGAATGAAGCAGGGCAAAGACTAATAGAGTTTTGCCAAGAAAATGCACTGGTCATAGCAAACACCTTCTTCCAACAACACAAGAGAAGACTCTACACATGGATATCACTAGATGGTCAATACCGAAATCAGATTGATTATATTCTCTGCAGCCAAAGATAGAGAAGCTCTATACAGTCAACAAAAATAAGACCAGGAGCTGACTGTGGCTCAGATCATGAACTCCTTATTACCAAATTGAGACTTAAATTGAAGAAAGCATGGAAAACTGCTAGACCATTCAGGTATGACCTAAATCAAATTCCTTATGATTATACAGTGGAAGTGAGAAATAGATTTAAGGGCCTAGATCTGATAGATAGAGTGCCTGATGAACTATGGAATGAGGTTCGTGATATTGTACAGGAGACAGGGATCAAGACCATTCTCATGGAAAAGAAATGCAAAAAAG
>SJYX01001524.1:466464-488868 GCA_006410675.1 Oreotragus oreotragus
CGCTGGATCATGGAAAAAGCAAGAGAGTTCCAGAAAAACATCTATTTCTGCATTATTGACTATGCCAAAGCCTTTGACTGTGTGGATCACAATAAACTGTGGAAAATTCTGAAAGAGATGGGAATACCAGACCACCTAACCTGCCTCTTGAGAAATCTGTATGCAGGTCAGGAAGCAACAGTTAGAACTGGACATGGAACAACAGACTGGTTCCAAATAGGAAAAGGAGTATGTCAAGGCTGTATATTGTCATCCTGCTTTTTTAACTTATATGCAGAGTACATCATGAGAAACATTGGACTGGAAGAAACACAAGCTGGAATCAAGATTGCAGGGTGAAATATCAATAACCTCAGATATACAGATGACACCACCCTTATGGCAGAAAGTGAAGAGGAACTATAATGCCTCTTGATGAAAGTAACAGAGGAGAGTGAAAAAGTTGGCTTAAAGCTCAACATTCAGAAAACGAAGATCATGGCATCCAGTCCCACCACTCCATGGGAAATAGATGGAGAAACAGTGGAAACAGTGTCAGACTTTATTTTTTTTAGGCTCCAAAATCACTGCAGATGGTGACTGCAACATGAAATTAAAAGACACTTACTCATTGGAAAAAAAGTTATGACCAACCTAGATGGCATATTCAAAAGCAGAGACATTACTTTGCCAAAAAGGTCCATCTAGTCAAGACTATGGTTTTTCCAGTAGTCATGTATGGATGTGAGAGTTGGATTGTGAAGAAGGCTGAGCACCGAAGAATTGATGGTTTTGAACTGTGGTGCTGGAGAAGACTCTTGAGAGTCGCTTGGAGTACAAGGAGATCCAACCAGTCCATTCTGAAGGAGATCAGCCCTGGGATTTCTTTGGAGGGAATGATGCTAAAGCTGAAACTCCAGTACTTTGGCCACCTCATGCGAAGAGTTGACTCATTGGAAAAGACTCTGATGCTGGGAGGGATTGGGGGCAGGAGAAGAAGGGGACGACAGAGGATGAGATGGCTGGGTGGCATCACTGACTCGATGGACGTGAGTCTGAGTGAACTCTGGGAGATGGTGATGGACAGGGAGGCCTGGCGTGCTGCGATTCATGGGGTCGCAAAGAGTCGGACATGACTGAGGAACTGAACTGAACTGAACCGGACATTTGGTTGCATCTAAGTAGAAGTTCTTTTGCTTTTTCTCAGATTCAAATATTACAGGAGCCAGGTGATGAGGGTAGGGAGCAGCCTCTATTCTTGTTATGAAAAAATTAGGAGAAAGTTTTTAGTGATGTCCACAGAACAGAGTTGAGACTTTCAGAACATTGATCTAGTAAAATGAATTCTCCCCACCACTGAGAAAAGGAAATAGGCAGGCAAGCAAGCATGATAGTGTGCTGATCTGAATTTATAAAAGATGGTGAGTATGTTGTTATAAGAGTGCCAGGGTCCAGGCAGGACAAGTGGAAACATATCTTGTGGAAATAAGTCATGAGAAGTGAAGCGTGAGAGAGAAGAAAATCTCTCTTCTCTCTACCTAATAGAGAGTCTGAAAATTGGGCTCATAAAGTGAAATGTTAAATTTTGAGACTAAAACAATGTGAATATCATAACTTTTTATCTTAATTCAATATTTGGGATGTGTGATGGGAAATGAAATGTATATCAGCATAGACATGCATCAAGTTTATAACCACATTCTATATTAAAGGCTATTCTCATACAATCTTGTAAAGAGTCATGTGATATTTAAGATATACACAGGTTTAAAGAATAACATGTTAGCTTTAAAATAAAATATTACTATAATAAAGTATTTCATTTACCCCTCTTGGCTTGTCACCCTCTCTCATCCTTAAAGTAATCAATATCTTGGCTTGAGTGTCCATTATTTCTGTGGAATTCTTTATTTACCATTATATGGGCATTAAATAGCAGTGCTGTTTTATGTCTAACTTTTTCTTCACTGAATGTCATATTTCAACATATCTACTCTACTTTGGTGTTAATGAAAATAATGTAAATGCCCTCATTTCCCCTCTACAAGTCTCCAAATGCCATCTGTATGGAGACAAGTTTCAGTGGAGGCATTCCTCCACTAGCATTAGAATACTAGAGTGGCTCCATTTTCTCTGCAGAACTGAGTAGCTCACACTCAGTTTCACATAATTCTTTCAAAATCCCAGATATCTAGGGTTATGTTCATTTGAGGTATCCTATTATAGACAAGTAACATGAAGTTCAGCTTGAGGTCCTGGCTCTGTTCAACACAGAATGATTTATATTTGTCTTCTTAGAACTCGTTTTGGTGAATTATATAATGGACAAGGTAAAGTGCACATACATTATCTCCAGTGAATTTTCCAACTCTAATATTTCTCCTTTTATTTGACTCTTCTCCTTCTGCATGGAGGAATAGACTCACTATTCTCCTTACTAAATTTTCTTTCTTTAAACCGTCTTTTGTCAATTTCTTTAAAAAAAATTTACTGAACAGTAGAGTTGAGAATGTTTCTACACATTCTTCTCAAAGTATAAACTAAACCTGTTTTCAGGAAGCATTTTCTGGCCAGGTTTGGTTCGAGTAACTTATCTTAGCCTGCTTAGGATTCTGTGGGATCTGCTGAGGAACCAGAAATATTGCTACTAGTAGTCTGAACGTGAGATACAATACCCTTTGCCACACAATAGAAATCAACATTAGGCTCAGTTTGAACCCCATCTAAGGCAATTACTCACCCAAGTATCTCAAAACAAATATGTTTCTACCCCAGTGAAGTCTTCCTAGGAAAGGAATCAAAGATAGCCTCATACAAAGACACGGGTGAGGTGAGGATATAATTTCCATTCTCATAGCTTTTGCATCGTTGGCTGTTACTCCTGAAAAAAGTCACAGTAAACTGAGACATTCCATGTTTAATCCCTGTCCACTTTTTACTGAAGAGTGTATGGAAAATCCATTGAAAAAATGTTAAGTTTCAAGAAAATGAAATAGACTTCTATTATAAAATAATAAATTACCATTTTCTTTCTTTCAATGAATGTAAGAAGTCATGTACAAGATTCTCTGCTAAGGAAAAGCTGTTACTTGGTTGCTGTAAAGATTGTGTGTTCTTCTTTTATTCATTACATGTTATTTGCTCTATACAGTACATATTTACAGTCCTTGAAATAGGGATGTTTACTGAATTTAAAGAAAGAAACTTTATTTCTATGAACAAATCTCCAGAGCAAGACTGAATGTTCAGTATTTCTTGCTAATGCGCATTAAGTAACAGTGACAGTCAACAAGAGGTGCATTACTCATGGGTCAGCATCTGTTCATTCATTCACATGAGACTTCCAAGTGCTAACTACTAGTTTCAGCTCAGCAAACATTTATTGAATGCTGCCTGTGTGTCTGGCACTGCTGGGGTGTTGACGCATCTGTATGTAGAGTATGTATATGAATAAGGGTCACACGCCATAGTATATACCTAGGAAATCCATGTTATAGAAAGGCCTCAAGTTTCTCCTTTAAAATAGGAAAACTAAAGGAATTGTGGGGGGCATTTATATTCACAGCCTCCGAAGATATAAACACTACATTTAAGAGTTTATTAACATGTTTTTGAATCCATTCACCTTTGCTCAGTCAAGCTAGAAGTAAACACTATAAAAATCTAGAACATATTACTTCTGTCCTGGTATCCAAGGGAATTTAAATTAAATGGCATATTTTCCTTTATGATTACAATCTTTTAAAATTATTTATTTTAGTTGGAGGGTAATTACTTTACAATATTGTAATAGTTTTTGCCATACATTGACATGAATCTGCCACGGGTATAGATGTGTTCCCCATCCTGAATCCCCTCCCACCTCCCTCCCCATCCCGTTCCTCTGGGTCATCCGAGTGCACCAGCCCTGAGCACTTGTCTCATGCATCGAACCTGGACTGGAAATCTGTTTCACATATGATAATATACATGTTTCAATGCTATTCTCTCAGATTATCCCACCCTCGCTTTCTCCCACAGTCCAAAAGACTGTTCTATACATCTGTGTCTCTTTTGCTTTCTTGCATACAAGGTTATCGTTACCATCTTTCTAAATTCCATATATATGCATTAGTATACTGTATTGGTGTTTTTCTTTCTGGCTTACTTCACTCTGTATAATCGGCTCCAGTTTCATCCACCTTGTTAGAACTGATTCAAACGTATTCTTTTTAATGGCTGAGTAATACTCCATTGTGTATATGTACCACAGATTTCTTATCCATTCATCTGCTGATGGACATCTAGGTTGCTTCCATGTCCTGGCTATTATAAACAGTGCTGCGATGAACATTGGGGTACATGTGTCTCTTTCTATTCTGGTTTCCTCGGTGTGTATGCCCAGCAGTGGGATTGCTGGGTCATAAGGCAGTTCTATTTCCAGTTTTTTAAGGAATATCCACACTGTTCTCCATAGTGGCTGCACTAGATTGTGTTCCCACCAACTTTTCTCCACACCCTCTCCAGCATTTATTGCTTGTAGACTTTTGGATCGCAGCCATTCTGACTGGTGTGAAATGGTACCTCATTGTGGTTTTGATTTGCATTTCTCTGATAATGAGTGATGTTGAGCATCTTTTCATGTGTTTGTTAGCCATCTGTATGTCTTCTTTGGAGAAATGTCTGATTAGGTATTTGGCCCATTTTTTGATTGGGTCATTTATTTTTCTGGAATTGAGCTGCAGGAGTTGCATGTATATTTTTGAGATTCTTTGTCAGTTGCCTCGTTAGCTATTATTTTCTCCCATTCTGAAAGCTGTCTTTTCACCTTGCTTATAGTTTCCTTTGTTGTGCAAAAGCTTTTATAATTAGGTCCCATTGGTTTTTTTACTTTTATTTCCAATATTCTGGGAGTTGGATCATAGAGGATCCTGCTGTGATTTATGTCGGAGAGTGTTTTGCCTATGTTTTCCTCTAGGAGTTTTTTGGTTTCCGGTCTTACATTTAGATCTTTAATCCATTTTGAGTTTATTTTTGTGTATGGTGTTAGAAAGTGTTCTAGTTTCATTCTTTTACAAGTGGTTGACCAGTTTTCCCAGGACCACTTGTTAAAGAGATTATCTTTTCTCCATTGTATATTCTTGCCTTCTTTTTCAAAGATAAGGTGTCCATAGGTAAGTGGATTTATCTCTGGGCTTTCTGTTTTGTTCCATTGATCTATATTTCTGTCTTTGTGCAAGTACCATATTGTCTTGATGACTGTGGCTTTGTAGTAGAGCCTGAAGTCAGGCAGGTTGATTCCTCCAGTTCCATTCTTTCTCAGATTGCTTTGGCTATTTGAGGTTTTTTGTATTTCCATACAGATTGTGAAATTATTTGTTCTAGCTCTGTGAAAAATATAATTGGTAGCTTGATAAGGATTGCATTGAATCTATAGATTGCTTTGGGTATAATTACAATCTTGACATCCTATCTTTTTCTTTAAGTTTGACTGAGATATAGTTGACATACAGCACTGCATAAGCTTAAGGTGCATAATGATTTGGCTTCCACATATCATGAAATGATAACAAGAAGCTCAGTGAACATCCATCGTCTCTTATACATACAAATTGAAGAAACATAAAACATTTTTTTCTTGTGATAAGACTTAGGATTTATTTACTTTTTTAACAACTTTCATAGATAGCATACAGCAGTGTTAACTGTATTTATCATGTTGTTCATTACATCCCTTGTACTTATTTATCTTAAAAATGGAAGTTTGTACCTTTTGATTCCCTTTACTCTCTGCAAACCTGGTTTTCTTTTTCTCAGAGTTTTTGTTTGTTTTTGTACAATAATTGGTCTATAACACTGTTAGTTTCTGTTACACAACACTGTGATTTGTATTTCTATTATATTTCAAAATGATCACAATAAGTCTACTTATGTCACTATACAAAGATGTTACATGGTTATTAGCAATATATATATATATATGTATGATTATTTTAAGTAGCTAATCTCCTAAATTCAAACTCATTTTAACAACCCTGCACTTTCACCCACCATGTTTACTGTTTTAATGTTACATTCTATACAGTTTTCTTTTGTGTATCACTTAACTACTTATTGCTGATACAAATAATTTTATTACTTTTGTCTTTTAACCTTCCTACTAGCTTTGTACATTTGCCTTTACCAAGAGGTTTTTCCTTTCATAATTTTCATGTTTCAAGTTGCAGCCTTTTCTTTTTCACCTAAGAGAAGTCACGGTAACATTTCTTGTAGACCTGGTTTGGTGGTGCCTAACTGCTTTAGCTTTTGTTTGTAAAATTTCAGATCTTGCCATCAAGTCTAAATGGAAACCTTGCTGCTGCTGCTGTTAAGTCACTTTAGTAGTGTCCAACTCTGTGCGACCCCATAGACGACAGCCCACCAGGCTCCCCCGTCCCTGGGATCCTCCAGGCAAGAACACTGGAGTGGGTTGCCATTTCCTTCTCCAATGCATGAAAGCAAAAAGTGAAAGGGAAGTCGCTCAGTCGTGTCCGACTCTTCCTGACCCCATGGGCTGCAGCCTACCAGGCTCCTCCGCCCATGGGATTTTCCAGGCAAGAGTACTGGAGTGGAGTGCCATTGCCTTCTCCGGAAACCTTGCTAGGCAGAGTATTCTCAGTTGTAGGTTTTCACTTTCATCACTTTAAAGATACCATGCCACCCACTTCTGGCCTGCAGAGTTTTTGCTGAAAAGTCAGCTGATAGCCTTGCGGGAACTCCCTTGATGCTTTTAACACTCTCTTTATCTTTCACTTTTTGCCATTTTAATTACAGTATATCTTGGTGTGTTCCTCTTTGGGTTGATTTTGTTTTGGACTCTCTGCTTCCTGGACCTGGATGTTTCCTGGGTTAGGGAAGTTTTCAGCTATTATGTCTTGAAATATGTTCTCTCCCCTTTCTGCCTCTCTTCTCCTTCTGGAATCCCTGTAATTCAAATGTTAATCTACTTGTTATCACAGATGTCTCTTAAACTGTCCTCATTTATTTTTACTATTTTTTCTAGTCAGCTGTCTTCCATGATTTCCTCTACTCTGTCTTCCAGTGCACTGATCCATTCTTCTGGATCATTATTTAAGCTACTGTTGATTTCTTCTAGTGTATTTTTTACTTCAGTTATTGTTTTCTTCATTTCTGGTTCTTCTTTATATTAATATCTTTATTTTATATTATAACTCTGTTTTTATCTTTATGTTAATCTTCTTTATATTTATAACTCTTCGTTAAAAACTTCTAACTTCTTACTCTGTGCATCCATTCTTCTCCCAAGTTCTCTGAACATTTTTAGGATCATTACCTTAAATAATCTATAGGGTAGATTGCCTACGTTCACTTCACTTAGGTTTACCCTGTTTCTTTGGTTAAAAGATATCTCCTAATCACCTAATTTTGCCTAATTTGCTGCTTTTATTTCTATGTATATGATAGATTCATTATGTTTTCTGACCTTGGAGAAGTGGCTTTTTGTGACGATGTCCTTTGCTTCCCCAAAATTCATTCCCCTCTGATCTCTAGGAGGTATCTGCTCTAGCAGGTGCCCCCAATTTGGACTGCATGGGTCCTAGATTTAGTGCTTCATCTCTCTGGTGGGCAAAATAGTGGACAAAAGGGCCAGTGCCTACTTGCTGGTGGGTGAGGCTGGTCCCACTGATGGGCGAAACTAGATCTCTGGCTGCAGGACCCTGCGGGTTCCAGGGCTAGTGAGAGCATGCTAGTATAAGGGGCTGGGTCCTGGGCTCTCTGATGCACAGAGCCAGGTCTTGGGACAGCTGTAGGCCCAGGGGGTCTTAAAGCATCAGGCTCTCTGGTCAGTGGCATTTTCTCCTTGCCTGGCTAGTTACTTGGCCTGGAATGTCCCAGTACTGATGCCAAAAGGCTGGTGGGTGGGGTTAGGTCCTGGCACTAATAAGCTTGAGGGAGGATTTCAAACAATGTTTGGCAGCACCGTGTTCATGTGATAGAACAAGCTCCCAAAGACGGCTGCTACCGGGCTCTATGTCTCCAGGGGGAGCTCCATTTGCCCCTCTCTGGGAGGCTCTCCAAGATCAGTAGGTGGTTCTGACGCAAGCTTCTTTCAAATAACTTATTCTGCCCTGGGTCTCACAGCATATGAGATTTTGTGTGTGCCTTTTAAGAGTGAAGTCCCCATTTCCCACAGCCCTCTGATTCTCCAAAAGGAAGCCAAGTTACACATTCTAGGAGCTTATCTTCTGGGTGCAGAACTCCAGAGCTGAGGAGCCTGACATGAGACTCAGATCATTAGATCCTTGTCTCTCTTGTATTTGGAAGGAAGCCCAGTTTCATACTAGCGTCTCTCCTCCATAGTTGCAATAGTCCTGCATAAAATTTGCCATCACCACTTTAACCTCTGTCCCTCTCTGGTTTTGATAGTACTTTCACAGCTGGTTTCTGCTCAGGCAGAAACAGCACTTCTGAATATCCCAAATAACTAGAGTGACCCCACTTGGAGCCTGTCTTTCTTTGTAGCTTTCCATATGAGCCCCTGCATTTCTCCAGAGAATTAGTGGCACTGTTAGTGGCAATGTGCCACCTTTCAAACTGCCACTTGTGCCCCTCTGCAATTATAATTGTTCTCCCTTTTGTGGGTTGCCCACCCTAGAACTTGACTATAGCACATTTCTGCTTTCCTACCTATCTTCTTGTGGTTTCTTTTTTAAATCTTTAGTTGTATAACATCTTTTCTGCTAGTCTTCTGATTTTTCCATTGATAGGTACTCTGTAAATAGCTGTAATTTTGGTGTGCCCATGGCAGGAGGTGAGCTCAGGGTCCTCCTACTCTACTCTCTGGGCCACTCATCCCCTTGACGTTTTATTTTGAATTAATGCATTTATGAAAGAATTGTGCTTTCTCTCTCAACATCAGTTTAACTCTGGAAGATATTTTACAATATCAAACTTTTTTAAAAAGATATATTTCCATGCTTGCTGATAGAAACAGCAGTGGAAAGTGCCACCTCCCCCTTATAAGCTGAAGTTATTAGAATTGTTAGCAATATATGTGAAAAATGGCACATTGCCAAACTAATCATTGAATCTGAGTAATCCACATCTCAATAAGTACACTATTTTCTTTCAAAATCATGAGATTATTCATATTTAGCTTCCAAAATCTCATTAGACTGTCTCCTTTTGGCAACCAAGTTGCTTAACAATAAATAATTCATCAACCTCAAGAGGCTAAGAAAATTTTGAAAGGTATTATGGTTTAACAGAAGTGAAATGGTTTAGTTTATAAAATGTACCAGAGAACTAATAATAGGTGAAAAGTTCACATTTGTACTTCGGAAGGATTCTTGGTGAATAATACAATAGCATTTCAATTGCATTATGTAAAATGTTTGTTGGATCACATCACCTTTTTTACCCACTAACTATAGCACACGATTTTTTTGATATATGTACTGTCTAAATTTAATCAGATTAGCTTCTCTTTAGTATATTTCTTATATCTCTAAAACTTGCTTTTCTAGAGTAAAGATTCAATTATGTAAAGATCTATGTCTTCATAATATCTCTACTCAAATAGTTGCTACTCTCTGGAATATATTACTGGTAAAGATTATATGATACTCTTTCTTAAAGCTCTTCAAGAAGAAAATTTGTCTGGAGTCATTTACAATAGCCATATGAATAAGCATTCCTCCTGCTTTCCTTAATTTCTTTCTTTTCTTTTCCTTTTCTTATCTTTCCTCTTATTTTTCTCCCTTTAAAGATATTGTATACATATTATATGAAAGATATCATGCTGGATCCTGGGAATAAAAAGATGAGTAAGTCATGATGCCATAATATCTGTTGTGGTACATTATAATAATTACAAAAGAATCAATGACATAATACAGATTATGTCACAATATGTCATTTATGATAGATAAAGAAAACACTATTGAGACATGCAGGATCATACAACAGATGTTCTGGAGGCTTGGTATTTAATTGCAATTTTCTGATTCCATTTGTCTGAGTTCTGTGAGGATCCATTACCCCAAACTGACTGGGAAATCTCATCAAGATTAATTGGTCCCTAGGGCTAAATGAGAAATCAATAGCGATAATGCTTCTACAATTTCATTTTGTAGATTTTTAAACAGCCAAATCTCCCCATTCTTTTTCTCACATTATCCCCCATGTTCCCATGCATTCAGTTCCAACCCAGAGGCCACTGTCCTTCTCCTTTTATTCTTTCATTCTTTCTGAGTTGCACAGCAGGCATGCGGAGAAGGAAGACAGAAAACAGAAAACTTTTCAAGCTGTCAGCCTGTTTCTGCCATATCACTCTGATCCACTTCTCCCCCACTAGCCCCAGTATGACACCGCTTATCTACCAAGTGCCAAAAAGGGAAAGGAAACCCACAATACAAGATGGTCTTCCCAATTAATGACAAAACTCTTTTATGCCTGTACAATTCACTGAGAACATAAAGAAAGTATTTACAGGGCAACTTTCCAAGAGAACTTCACAGCCTAGTCCCAAGCAGAAGAAACAGGCACATGAGACAATAGCTGAGAGGCACTGAGCAGTTATCTATGTCTAATATGCTTCACATACACACATGTGATTCGCCTCAATCTACAAGGTAGCTACATGATTACTCCCCATTTTACAGTTAAGAAAAATGAGGCATGGAAAAATCATAGGCGCCAGAGCCATAAAAGCATCTGAAGCAGCACTCTAGAACTCCTATCTTCCTCACCTCCATCCAATATTCACTCTACCAAAGCAGCCTCTCTAAATACTGGCAGAGCATGAAGTCAGCTCCGTGACCTCTGTCAGATTATTTTTACAAATTTTTAAAGTTTTTCAAAAGGAATAAATTTATAATAATATGATAAATATCTGTAGGACACCAGAGGATCTCTTATAGAAGGTCCTTACGA
The DNA here is from genome assembly GCA_006410675.1 of Oreotragus oreotragus. Lineage (NCBI taxonomy): Eukaryota > Metazoa > Chordata > Mammalia > Artiodactyla > Bovidae > Oreotragus > Oreotragus oreotragus. The sequence continues at coordinate 477,358 of SJYX01001524.1, forward strand.
TGGGGTACCCTTTTGTACAAACAGAGGAGGGTGTAAGAAGCATTAATATGGCAGGTATAATTCTGTTCCAAAAATTAAGTCAAAATTCTGCTAATTTTTGAGAAAATATGATAATGTGAGATAGTTATAAATGCCAGTTTTTTAGCTCTCCAGCTCTCTGCACTGACTGGAGTTGGGTCATCTGAGAATAATTTTTACTGTTATATCAACCCAGAAATGAAGACAGAAGCTTGGTAAAGCTATTCACAGCCTGGTAATTGAGGAGTGTCAGTTAGAACTGACACTCCACCATTTGGTAATCCCACCACATATTTAGTTTTGGCTATAAAATCTGTGAAGCCTCCTTCCAGAAATCAGGTTTTCTTGTAATACCATAATTGGTTAAGTAAGTATTATGGTGAATTTAATAACTTAGCCTCTTGGTTTCCACAACAAATGGTACCCACATGCTTGCTATTAACCTTCTGAATTGTGAATAAGATGCACAAGCCTGGTGGCTTAGTGGTAAAGAATGTGCCTGCAATGCAGGAGACCTGGGTTTGATCCATGTGTCGGGAAGATCCTCTGGAAAAGGGAATGACTAACCACTCCAGTATTCTTGCCTGGAGAATCTCATGGACAGAAGAGCCTGGTGGGCTACAGTCTATGGGGTCGGAAAGAGCTGGATAGGACTGAGCGATTAACACTTTCACTTTCAGGCTGCCATAAACCTGGGTCTTCAAATAACGCACTCTGTGTATGAGATGCGATCTACTCTGTAATGAAAATGACAAGACAGAATTGTCTTGGAAAGAGACCACCCATAGATACACCCTAAATTATGCAGATGAACATTTTGAAATTCAGTGGTAAGTTAGGAAGGTGTCCTCTAGTGGACTTCCTTGTTTTGCATAGGCGAAGCTCACCATTATGTTCCAAAGCAAAATGAAGGCCTGCTGCAATTTTTCTTGCAACTAACTTATAACAAGTCAATCACTGCTGGTAAAATAAGGGTAACTTTGTTATATGTTGGACAAAAATGCTTCAGAATTGTAGAAATAACTAACATATGTAGTCATCTGGAAAGGATTCACATTGTAAAAACTGCCAACACAGAAAATTTACTTGGTCATACTACATACTACATACACTAAACTTCCAAGTATGACTTTAGAATATTCATGTTAAAGTCAGAGTTCTGTTCCATCTTCAGATAAATCATCTGAAGTTCAACCAGAAGCCTGAAATCTAGTTGCATCAGAAGCAAAAGCAACTGACTTATTCGCCCAGAAATTCATTAGCTGCCTGGAAAATCCCATGGACAGAGGAGCCTGGTGGGCTGCAGTCCATGGGGTCGCTAACAGTCGGACAGACTGAGCGACTTCACTTTCACTTTTCTCTTTCATGCACTGGAGAAGGAAATGGCAACCCACTCCAGTATTCTTGCCTGGAGAATCCCAGGGACAGTGGAGCCTGGTGGGCTGCCGTCTATGGGGTCACACAGAGTCGGACACGACTGAAGTGACTTAGCAGCAGCAGCAGCAGCGTATACTATAAGCAAAATAAATGCATGACATGCAACAGAAATACTTTCAGTTGGTGCAATTGAGTATGGTAGTTAGCTAATTAATTGGATACGTAGTTAACTTAGGGAACAACAAAAATAAAAATTAGATGTATTATAAATATTTTGTGTTAAATATGTATTTAAGTTCTAATCTTTTGATGTGAGAAGAAAGCTACTCCCTTGAGAATATATCCACTGATGAGAATTCCATCTGGCCTTCTCTCTGTAAACCACATCCATAACATTGACTAAGATTTCCAGTTTTAGTTTTTTAAAAGGTTCAAGAATTTAAATTCTTCAATGAAGCAAATACATGTTAAATCCTTTTAGATTTCTATGGTTTTATAATCTTTTCTAAATATCTTGCTGACATCTAATTTGACATCATTTTCAGCTATTTCTCTTTATTGGGACATTCCAGAGCATGAATTTAATTTTCATACAAATATTTCACTTCTTTTTCCAAGATATTTAATTAAATTCTGTCATTAAAATATTAAATACTACTAGCATAAAATGTTTTGGAATAAACAAAACTATCCTCCAACAAGTGGGAGCTACAGTGCATTTATAAAAATATAACAGAATAAATTACAGGCCATAAGCACTCAGAAGGCTACAGGATTGAGACTGTACCTTTCATAGGGAATGAAGAATGTTGGTTACTGTATGAAATGTATCAAATGAAAGTAAGTTAAGTGAAACTTAATTTGGAGTAGGTAAAATAGTTGAGGGTAACAATATGTTGTGAGAATGTACTAATAAATTACAATATATCTTATGAAAATTTATATACATTTCAGTTATTTCTTATTATATAAAACAGTTTGGAGAATAATTTTGTCCATGAATTTAAAAAAATTCAACTACCAAGGCAAACCTAGAAAGATATTTATTATTTCAGCTCAGGAAATCCATAACGTGGAAGCAAGCAGTGCCAGGATTCTCTTTGTTTTCACTCATGTTTATCAAACACTGCTGTAGCACCAGGTATTTGAATTTAAAATTTTTCATTTATTGCCAGATTCATATAATGCCCTTTTATATCTGACATTTTAATCTGTTTTTTATTCCCACTAGCTTTAACTACCCTCTTTCTTTGGTCAAAAGATTATCTTCTCTATTCTATCATTTACTAGATGGAGAATATGTAATATTTCATTTTTATTCTCCTCATATCTACTGTTAAACCAGGATGAATATTTATAATCAAATTAAATATTTTCTAATATCTAGAGTGTATAGACGGGGAAGGATGGCACCCCACCCCAGTACTCTTGCCTGGAAAATCCAATGGACGGAGTAGCCTGGTGGGCTGCAGTCCATGGGGTCGCTAACAGTCGGACAGACTGAGCGACTTCACTTTCACTTTTCTCTTTCATGCACTGGAGAAGGAAATGGCAACCCACTCCAGTATTCTTGCCTGGAGAATCCCAGGGACAGTGGAGCCTGGTGGGCTGCCGTCTATGGGGTCACACAGAGTCGGACACGACTGAAGTGACTTAGCAGCAGCAGCAGCAGCGTATACTATAAGCAAAATAAATGCATGACATGCAACAGAAATACTTTCAGTTGGTGCAATTGAGTATGGTAGTTAGCTAATTAATTGGATACGTAGTTAACTTAGGGAACAACAAAAATAAAAATTAGATGTATTATAAATATTTTGTGTTAAATATGTATTTAAGTTCTAATCTTTTGATGTGAGAAGAAAGCTACTCCCTTGAGAATATATCCACTGATGAGAATTCCATCTGGCCTTCTCTCTGTAAACCACATCCATAACATTGACTAAGATTTCCAGTTTTAGTTTTTTAAAAGGTTCAAGAATTTAAATTCTTCAATGAAGCAAATACATGTTAAATCCTTTTAGATTTCTATGGTTTTATAATCTTTTCTAAATATCTTGCTGACATCTAATTTGACATCATTTTCAGCTATTTCTCTTTATTGGGACATTCCAGAGTATGAATTTAATTTTCATACAAATATTTCACTTCTTTTTCCAAGATATTTAATTAAATTCTGTCATTAAAATATTAAATACTACTAGCATAAAATGTTTTGGAATAAACAAAACTATCCTCCAACAAGTGGGAGCTACAGTGCATTTATAAAAATATAACAGAATAAATTACAGGCCATAAGCACTCAGAAGGCTACAGGATTGAGACTGTACCTTTCATAGGGAATGAAGAATGTTGGTTACTGTATGAAATGTATCAAATGAAAGTAAGTTAAGTGAAACTTAATTTGGAGTAGGTAAAATAGTTGAGGGTAACAATATGTTGTGAGAATGTACTAATAAATTACAATATATCTTATGAAAATTTATATACATTTCAGTTATTTCTTATTATATAAAACAGTTTGGAGAATAATTTTGTCCATGAATTTAAAAAAATTCAACTACCAAGGCAAACCTAGAAAGATATTTATTATTTCAGCTCAGGAAATCCATAATGTGGAAGCAAGCAGTGCCAGGATTCTCTTTGTTTTCACTCATGTTTATCAAACACTGCTGTAGCACCAGGTATTTGAATTTAAAATTTTTCATTTATTGCCAGATTCATATAATGCCCTTTTATATCTGACATTTTAATCTGTTTTTTATTCCCACTAGCTTTAACTACCCTCTTTCTTTGGTCAAAAGATTATCTTCTCTATTCTATCATTTACTAGATGGAGAATATGTAATATTTCATTTTTATTCTCCTCATATCTACTGTTAAACCAGGATGAATATTTATAATCAAATTAAATATTTTCTAATATCTAGAGTGTATAGACGGGGAAGGATGGCACCCCACCCCAGTACTCTTGCCTGGAAAATCCAATGGACGGAGTAGCCTGGTGGGCTGCAGTCCATGGGGTCGCTAACAGTCGGACAGACTGAGCGACTTCACTTTCACTTTTCTCTTTCATGCATTGGAGAAGGAAATGGCAACCCACTCCAGTATTCTTGCCTGGAGAATCCCAGGGATGGGGGAGCCTGGTGGGCTGCCGTCTATGGGGTCACACAGAGTCGGACACAACTGAAGTGACTTAGCAGCAGCAGCAGAGTGTATAGATGTCTATGACTTTCCCCAGAGCATGTCAACAACTTGAAAAACCTTTTACTTTCCTTATTTGTTCTTCATTTTTTTTTCACATTCAATATTTGAGGAGAATGAATAAGTTTGTATAATGTCTCTGTTCACTATCAAGTCTCATATACAATTACTTGTTCCTGGAGTCATTAAGTTTCTTTCTGGAGTACATTTTTGAGTCTTTTAATGGTTATCATTCATTTTATGCCTGAAATGTGCTGTTTTTATTTCTCAAAAACTTAAGTACACTCCAGAGCCTAGTATAATGCCTGGCACATAAAAAATGTTTATTACATATTTGTCCACTGTGAGAATGAGCAAATGAACATGGAGGTATGTTATGTGTATATGTATAATTGTTACAAACACTCTGCAAGGTAGGCATTCTCTCCATTTATGAAGGAGGAAACAGCTTCAGAGAGGTTACTAAAACTTGCCCAGGGTCATATCACTAGCAAAGTTTTAACATTTGGATTCAAGTCTATGCCTATCCAACATCAAATTGCATATTTTGTCAAATTCTTCGGTTTTCGAACCTAGAAAATAAAGGATCTCACAATAGAAGAAAGAATATTGAAGTTAATGAAGATGATACATTTATGGATAAAAATATACGAGGAGAGACCTTTGTCTCTTGTCTTACTTTCACCATTCCCTTGTTTGCTTCCATTTGATATTTACCCTCCACTTTCACTACTAAAGAAATGACCAAAGTACCATAGAATTGACAAGCCTAGAACTCAAAGAGTAGAATTAACATAGCCTGTAGTAGAAAAGACAATCAAAAGGCGAGAAAAGACATTGAACAGGAAATAAGAAGGAAGATGCAGAGATTATGAACACATGGATTCATAGATATTTTTGTAATAAGAAGAAGCATCTTAGATTCAATCACTGCTTTGTAGGAAGTTATGTAACAAATACTAAATGTAGTATTTTCAGACTTTTGCAGAAGTTTTCCTTTAAAGTATTTTATATTCAATATTTTTGTCATTACAATTTAAAATTGAAAAATGATGATTAGGTGAATGCACTAAAATAACCCGATTGAAATCAGATTATTTTTAGATTGCACACTTAGAGACACTGTCTTAGCTGACTTTCTTACTATAATTTATTGTACTAAGATCCAAACTTTAAAAACTCTAGAAATCTTAGATTTATTATGTACTACATATAAGTTTCAAATACTTGAAACATTAATTACATTTATAATGGAGAAGCCTTTTCAAGTGATTGTACTGCTTAAATTACAGTGGGAATAAAAACAGGGCAAAAAATAGCGAACATAAAATAGAATATCTTTTTGAGATATGGATGTTGTGGTCAGGTTACAGAAGTAATTTTTTTTTAATTAAGAGCTTAGAAACTTTTTTCCTAGGTTCCACCAATATAACCTGTCTCAGTTACATTTGAAGGAGTCAGCTTAGTGTTTTCTAAGATAAAATGTCTCTGCTTTAATGTGCTGTCTAGGTTGGTCATAGCTTTTCTGCCAAGAAGCAAGCGTCTTTTAATTTCCTGGCCACAGTCACCATCTGCAGTGATTTTGGAGCCCCCCAGAATAAAGCTGTTTCCCCATTTATTTGCCATGAAGTGATGGGACTGGATGCCATGATCTTAGTTTTCTGAATGTTGAGTTTTAAGCCAAATTTTTCACTCTCCTCTTTCACTTTTATCAAGAGGCTCTTCAGTTTCTTTACTTTGCCAACAAAGGCCTGTCTAGTCAAAGCTATGGTTTTTCCAGTAGTCATGTATGGATATGAGAGGCAGACTATAAAGAAAGCTGAGCACTGAAGAAATAAATGATGGTTCTGAACTGTGGTGTTGGAGAAGACTGTTGAGAGTCCCTTGGATTGCAAGGAGATCCAACCTGTCCATCCTAAAGGAGATCAGTCCTGAATATTCATTGGAAGGACTGATGCTGAAACTGAAACTCCAGTACTCTGGTGACCTGACGAGAACAACTGACTCATTGGAAAAGACTCTAATGCTGGGAAAGATTGATGGCAGGAGGAGAAGGGGATGACAGAGGATGAGTTGGTTGGAAGATATCACTGACTTGATGGACATGAGTTTGAGCAAGCTCCAGGAGTTGGTGGTGGACAGGGAAGCCTGGCGTTCTGCAGTCCTTAGGGCTGCAAAGAGTCAGACATGACTGAGAGACTGAACTGAACTGAACTGAAGACAAAATGTAATTGATTTCCAAAAAATTGTTTCTGATTTTTTCCAACATATGAATGAAAATAAATGCTTTATGGATTCAACTTGAGAACTAGAAAAATTAAAAAAAAAATTTTTTTTTGTAAAACAGGAAGAAGTAATTCATAAGTAGAAAAGCAGAAGTTAAAGTTAATTGAAAAGAAAAAAACAATCAAATTAAGTCATAATTATCTCAAGGTGTGTCTGTTCAAGTTCAAAGCCTATAAGAAATCTGCTCAAAGTCATGGGTTCTTTCTCTTGTTTGATGTTTGCTGTGTTTCTGTCTTGATATTTTATGTATTTTCTCAGAGGGGTGATACTTCAGTTTACCAATTACCTGCCACTTAAACAAGAGACCTGGCTCTTTTAATTAAATGCTGCTTGTTAAAATAAGAATGACAGGGGTATATCTGATTTGGAATGTACCAATAAAGACTTCATTTCTCAGGAATCTTTCCTAGACTGTATTTGCATTGGGATAGCACTTGGCTGCATCCACAGAATTCTGACTATACTGGTTTAATGAAATAGAGTCTTGAGTTGGGTTCCCTAGAAACATATTCAGAGATGGAGAGTTGCACTTGGAAGATAAATTGGGAAGTCCTCTCAGGACACACAGCTATAAGACAGCAAGGAAGGCAAAACTGGGCAGAGAAGAAACACATATACAGTATTCTACAACTAAGGCCTCAGCTAGTCCCACAGCAAGTTCTGGAGCTATAATGACCTCTCAGAGTTGTCCCAAACTGAGGCAAAGAGCTTGGGTTTTTGTGTCCCCACAACAGATAGTCATTGACAGATGGCCACACCCTTTGAAGTAATATAATCTTAGACATAATCTTCCTTCCAGCCAAGAGCTATTCCCAGTGAGGGGCATATATATGAGTAATCAATAGCTGTACTTAGTGGCAGATAGTGATAGGCATGCCACCCTAGGGAGGGGCTCTGGGCTAAATGTCACCGTATATACTGCAGGAATGTATGCCCAACTGGGAACAGCTTTTCCAAGATGCTAGTTGCTCTCATTCTTAGGGGAAACATAAAAAGAGAATTAGCAAGGATAGGAACTACATTTCAAGTTGGTGCTTGATTTCCAACCAGTAATCAGTATTTATCATTCTCTTCTTTTCTCCACTTAATCTAGATTCCCTTACTTCCAGCTAGCACCTTTGCTGATGAAGCAACCCACAGCCTCAGCCCCTAAGGTATCTGAACTCCGGGTTACCATGCCCATGTGAAGGCCATGGCAACTGTTTTTTTTTTTTTGACTGTTCACTGTTAAAACTGGGCGTGGGAGCATCAATAGACATCTCAGTGGACTAGCTTAGCACCAAACATATTCTTCCCTGCCCCCCAGTTCATGCCGAGCCATGATTGGACTACGTGGCTCACCTAGGTTGCAAAGTCTCACTCTCTGATGCTTGATGTATGAGGGAAAGATGAAACTGTGGAACTGAGTAGCTGTTACTAAATATCACTGTATCCCTGAAGAGAGATAATGAGAGATATAGAGTGGTAAATTAAAACAAGGCAAAATTCAAAAGCCAGAATGTCTCCCAATGTCACTTAATAAAACCCATAATCTCTTGTAGATGAGGAAGAGAATTGGAAACAGTCTCAGGACAATTATAAGAGTAGCAGAGCTTCATTGGAAGGCTGAATTCTCAGCACTAACAGGTCCTTCATGTCAAGGCCAAAATCATGTAGGAGAAGGAAATCAAGACTTAGGCTGGAGAAATTTGGGTGGATGCACTGAGATCATTAACCTCCCAAATACCCATAAACATGCTGGACGTGCACAAACAGTCATCTACATCTTATACAAAGATATTGCTTTAAAGGCCACTGCTTAATAGTGTACACAGGTCTCAAATAAGACAGGAGTCTTACAAGATAATACTTGTCCCCTCAAGATCTATCCTCATATCATTTCCTGTCAACCAAGCCAATAACAAGGATAAAACCCCAGTCTAGCCCAATTTGAAATAAAGGAATATTTGGCTAACACATCTTGGAAGGAACTTGGGAAATTAAGCAATGAACTGTCTCTTGGTGGTTCTAGATCAAGGGAGTGTAAACATAAAACTGGATAAGAGAGACTCAATTGTCATCAAATTGTCATAATATAGAATTTAATAACACAGGCAAAGACTCTGGGACTTACAGTTACTATTTTACGAGCATGGCTCTTGAAAACAAAAACAGCAATGCCCCTCTATCAGGAAATTATAAATGGCAGAACTATTATGCTATATGGTAAAGAAATGGATAAAAATGCTCAGTAAAGGGGACAGGATAGTATAGATATCTTAGGTACTTAGAACAAGAAAAAGGAATCCATAATGGCGGTGGCTAAAAGACAAAGAAAGGAAAAAGCCCACAAAAATAGAACAAAGGAAGGTCCAAGGACCAAAGCCTCAGGTAGAACAAACAGCCCTCCTGGCTAGCCCAGTTTACACAGGACAGGCTCGGGGGAGGAGAAATAACACAAAAGAGGAGACAAAATTAGCCCCGGCTTCCCTTCTCTTTGAATCTTTTGGGTCAGCCAGCCCTCATGCCTCAAGGATGTATTTTCCTTGCCTTGCCAAATAAAACTGAGTTATAACACCGATCCGTCCATCGCTTCAACTTTTTGCTGCGGGGAGACAGAACCAAGGAAATTACTAACTCTTCCAACATCTATGGTACCGTTTCTCAGACTTAACTTGGCTGAAACCACCTCTGCTTGGCCCCCGTAAAGTGGAGGGCAAGCACAGCAGAAGCCCAACTCAGCAAAAGCTCCCACGGTAGAAGATGAATGCGAAGAAAACCCAGCACAGGGGAAGTGACAAAAAGCCCAGCAACCCCTGGAAAACCAGGACAGCAAAAACAAACTCAGCAGAAAGCTCACACGGCTCAGTCTCAGACTTCAGAAGACCTTTGGTTGGGGTAGGAAGTCTTCATGGCTGGAAGGACATATAACTAACAAAATCTTAATTCCTTTACAATCTCTCGTTTCTTGTTGCCTCAAACCCCCTGTGAACAGGCAAGTGGCAGTGGGTGCAGCTGAGGGACTATGGCAGAGGCTACACCCCCGTGTGTCCTGAAGGCTCCACTGTCTACTCTGCCCTGGTAGCTATTGCACAAGTGACTGAGGGTTCTTCTGGCCTTAATCTTCTTTGTGCCAAGGATCAGGCCAATGAAAACTGTGAGCACAGGTCAGGTATTTAGCAAATTTTCTGGCAGATTATGGAGGGGGATTCCTCAGCACGTTTTTCCCACTGTCTTTTTTTCCTCCCATCCTTCAGCTCCACTCTCTTGGAACTTGAGCCTGGCCAGAACCCAGAGTGCCTGGTTTTAGGACCTGATGAAATTCGGGCTCTTGATGCCTCATTGCAAAAAAATTAGGTGAGAGACAAAGTGATAGGTAAGAGGTGGATTTGTTCAGATTTAGAGAGAAGCATACTCCACAGTGTATGGACCATCACAGAAAGCAAGCAAGGTGGCCACAGAATGTGGTGTAGCTAGATTTTGAGATCTGGGTGATTTCAAATGCTAATGAGTGGGAGGACCATTCCAACAATTGGGGAACCACCCACTCCTTGGTTTTTGACAGGGCCTTGGAAATGTCAATTTGATCACACAGACCACAGCCTTATCTAACTCAATGAAACTAAACCATGTCGTTTGGGGTTACCCAAATGGATGGGTCATGGTGGAGAGATCTGGCAGAATGTGGTCCACTGGAGAAGGGAATGGCAAACTACTTCAATATTCTTGCCTTGAGAACCCCATGAACAGTATGAAAAGGCAAAAAGGTAGGACACTGAAAGATGAACTCCCCAGGTCAGTAGATGCCCAGTATGCTACTGGAGATCAGTGGAGAAATAACTCCAGAAAGAATGAAGGGATGGAGCCAAAACAAAAACAATACCCAGTTGTGGATGTGACTGGTGATAGAAGCAAGGTCCGATGCTGTAAAGAGCAATATTGCATAGGAACCTGGAACGTCAGGTCCATGAATCAAGGTAAATTGGAAGTGGTCAAACAAGAGATGGCAAGAGTGAACATCAACATTCTAGGAATCAGAGAGCTAAAATGGACTGGAATGGGTGAATTTAACTAGATGACCATTATATCTACTACTGTGGGCAGGAATCCCTCAGAAGAAATGGAGTAGCCATCATGGTCAACAAAAGAGTCTGAAATGTAGTACTTGGATGCAGTCTAAACAATGAGAGAATGATCTCTGTTCATTTCCAAGGCAAACCATTCAATATCACAGTAATCCAAGTCTATACCCCAACCAGTAATGCTGAAGTAGCTGAAGTTGAACAGTTCTATGAAGACCTACAAGACCTTTTAGAACTAACACCCAAAAAAGATGTCCTTTTCATTATAGGGGACTGGAATGCAAAAGTAGGAAGTCAAGAAACACCTGGAGTAACAGGCAAATTTTGGCTTTGGAATATGGAATGAAGTAGGGCAAAGGCTAATAGAGTTTTGCCAAGATAATGCACTGGTCATAGCAAACACCCTCTTCCAACAACACAAGAGAAGACTGTACACATGGACATCACCAGATGATTAACACCGAAATCAGATTATATTCTTTGCAGCCAAAGATGGAGAAACTCTATACAGTCAACAAAAACAAGACCAGGAGCTGACTGTGGCTCAGATCATGAACTCCTTATT
>SJYX01001524.1:500193-554265 GCA_006410675.1 Oreotragus oreotragus
TGGTGACTGCAGCCATGAAATTAAAAGACACTTACTCCTTGGAAGGAAATTTATGACCAACCTGGATAGCATATTCAAAAGCAGAGATAAGAGTTGACTTATTGGAAAAGGCCCTGATGCTGGGAGGAATTGGGGGCAGGAGGAGAAGGGGACGACAGAGGATGAGATGGCTGGATAGCATCACTGACTCAATGCACATGAATTTGGGTGATCTCTGGGAGCTGGTTATGGACAGGGAGGCCTGGCGTGCTGCACTTCATGGGGTCACAAAGAGTCGGACATGACTTAGTGACTGAACTGAACTGAACAATTTACAAATAATATTAAATACATAAGTTTTCATTTTAAATTATATATAGCCGACTAATTCTCACAGAATGAATGTTTTCTTTGATTTTTGGATAAATTTTGTTTCTGTAGCCAACCCATGATTGCAATTGATAAGTAAGTGTAATTCAACATGATTTAAGGTGGATATTTTCATTTTCATCAGTAAAACAAAAATGAAAAAATAAAAACATATATTAGAACTTCACTCATTCACCAATTATGTAAGAAATGTTTTGGTTGCATGAGATGATAATTTTTGAACACAGGAAAAATATTTCCTTAACTTATGGTGCTATTCATGTTGTAATGACTATAGACATAGCACACTTTTAAGTTTGGTCACCATTATTAACATTTTCTCCAACACTTTATGTCTAGACAATCAACAAAACAATAAATTATGACCTGATTTGCACTTGCCAATTCCTGTGATCAGAATACGCCCACTGTGGTCAATTTCAACCTCAGTGTTGAGAAGAGATGTACATCATTACATTTGTCCCGAGTATCCACAGTGGACGGGTTTCACGACCACCTCAGAAACTAAAATCCACAGATGCTCACATTATTTACATAGAATGACGTAGTATGTGCATATAACCTATACACATCCTCCCAATTATTTTAGTTATGTGAAAATCTTTCAGTTGCGTCTGGTTCTTTGAGACCCCGTGAACTGTACAATCCACAGAATTCTCCAGGCCAGAATACTGGAGTGGGCAGCTGTTCCCTTCTCCAGGAGATCTTCCTAACCCAGGGCTTGAACCCAGTTCTCCCACATGGCAGGTAGATTCTTTACCAGCTGAGCCACCAGGGAACCCCTATATGTTTTAGATCATGATGGAGGAGGCTGTTAGGCTATAGTCCATGGGATTGCAAAGTGTTGGACATGACTGACAGACTTCACTAAATACTTAAAATACCTTAATAGATGTAAGTGCTATATAAATATTGATAGTTGCTGGCATGCAGCAAATTCAAGTTTTGCTTTTTTGGAACTTGCTGGAAGTATTTTTGGAGAATCTGTCATCTATATTTAGTTGAATGCACAGATGTGGAACCAGTGGCTATGGATCCCACAAATGAGAAAGCCTGACTGTACACAGTATTTCTACCATACAGATGCAATATGTGTAAATAATCTCAAGAATAGAGTAGATAATATAAATAATAAATAGATAATAATAAAAGGTAGTGAAATAATTGGGCTTCCCTAGTGGCTCAGTGGTAAAGAACCTGCCTGCCAATGCAGGAAATGGGGGCTTGATCCCTAAATTGGGAAGACCCCCTAGAGAAGGAAATGGCAATCCACTCCAGTAATTTTGCCCAGGAAATTTCATGAACAGAGGAGCCAGGCCAACTGCAATCCCTGGGGTTACAAAAGAGTCAGACATGACTTAGTGATTAAATGACAATGAAATAATTAAGTAGTGATGAGTTTTACATATTACTTATAATTTAATTTATTTAATGGCACATCTGTATGACTTGTTTTAATAACAAGTTTGTAAAATTCTTTAAAAGTTATTCATCAGCTGTCACAATCCAATATGTCAGCTGCAGTATACCACTGTGTTTATCACATAAAGAAATATGTAAAGAAAGAAAAGAAACTTAATGTTAGTATATTCAATCAGTATATATTTTGGAAATCCACCCTGTTATAAGCATTGGAGTCGAAGAAGAGAATCACCTCTAATGTTAGCTCTTAACAAAGTCACTATATCATGTGAGTCACAGATACATAAGAAAATCTGCCACATAATGAAAATTGGTATAGTTCTTATGTATAAAGTGTTGATGGGACTCTCCTGGAGGAAACAAGCTGCAAGACACTCTGTAGAGTAAGTGTAGTCATACCTATTGGAGAAGAACATAAATTAAAGAAATAACATGACCAAGAAGACATGAGAACGACATGAAAGACCGTGATAAAGGCAGGGATGTGCGGCTTGGCTAGTGAAGAATCCATGGATAAATCGGATTTTAAGTAAATAAATTTGAGAAAAAATATTTTATAGTTAATACAGATTACTACAAATGTGAAATTAGTTTCTACTTTTGAGGTATTAGGAAGGAGAGTGGTCTAAAGAAAAATACAACAGATCAGCAAGGATATTTGAAAAGGGAAACATAAAGGCAAAGATTCATGGCCACTGTAACAGATAGCTAATTAAACACAGAACCCCAACAGATGCTGGATTTTGAGCAATACTGGTTTTGATTATTAAAGGAAAAATAAATGTTGTGAGTAAAAACATTTATTAGCAGCCTGAAAGTATACTAAAACCTCCCCCCAGTTTGCCTTCTCAGTCTGTTTTCTGTATCTTGGAGAACTTCCTATTGAACAAATATGATACAGTACCTCTAAAACAGGTTCTTATGCTTTATCCTGAACATAAAATAAAAAACCAAATCTGCTGCTGCTGCTGCTAAGTCACTTCAGTCGTGTCCGACTCTGTGTGACCCCATAGACGGCAGCCCACCAGGCTCCCCCATCCCTGGGATTCTCCAGGCAAGAATACTGGAGTCGGTTGCCATTTCCTTCTCCAATGCATGAAAGAGAAAAGCGAAAGTGAAGTTGCTCAGTCTGTCCGACTGTTAGTGACCCCATGGACTGCAGCCCACCAGGCTACTCCGTCCATTGGATTTTCCAGGCAAGAGTACTGGGGTGGGGTGCCATTGCCTTCCCCGAAACCAAATCTAGCTACAGAAAAATATAAATGTTAAGATAGGTGTCAAAAAAAAAAAAGAGAGAGAGAGAAAGAAACAAAGAGGGATGGAGGAAAGGAGGAAAAAGAAAATTCTGCTATAAGAAGAGTACCTTAAAAGAATATCAAGAAGTACTAACTTTTCCAAAACCCTGAAGTAAGCTCAGATTTTGTAAGTGGAACCTCTGACCTTAGTGCCAGAATACCAGATCCTCGTGCAGAGGAGCACATCTGAGTTCTGGAAACATCTGGTTCCGTTGATGAGTTCAGTCTGAGGTTCTAGACAGCCTGCTGTCCCTTATTGTAGTCTTACAAGTGACCCAGTCACAGTTGACACCTGTCAGGTGGGTCAGACTCATTCAAAACACTCTGTAGACATGATAGATGCTGAAAGATAGTGGTGAGGTCAAAGTGTCTCAGTCGTGTCCGATTCATTATGACCCCATGGACTATAGAGTCCATGGAGTTCTCCAGGCCAGAATACTGGAGTGGGTAGCCTTTCCCTTCCCCCGGGGATCTTCCTAACCCAGGGATGAATCCAGGTCTCCCACATTGCAGGTGGATTCTTTACTAGCTGAGCCACATGGGAACTAATTATTCATTTTCTCTCCCTTGATTAAACACTAATTAACCATTTTGGTTGGCAACCTTCAACTCAGTTCAGCTGAACAGAGTGCTCTGAAGTACACGTTTTGTTAAAACATGTCATTAGGATAATTTGTCTTACCACTGACATATGCACTCTTCTATTTCTTTCTGCCTCCAGGTGTTTTGGCTTCTTATAAATACCAAATTGTTACTCTTGGTTCAGTGTCCTAATGTCAACCTAGGAACTTGGAAACACTAACGTAACTTCAAAATGGTACTCACTCCTATAAAGTAGTTTAGATCTACAGATGATATTAAAATATACCTTCTGTATGGTTTTTACTGGCTATATGAAGTTGTCTATGTGTTTAAAAGTGTGTTTCTGTATCAATGAATATTTAAAAGGTGCAAACGTTATAGTAGCTAGTTACTATAGGTAAGCAATCGTAAGACCCCCAAAATCATTAAAAATTAAGGCCTAGTGTGACCATAAAGTCAATATTACTGAGTTAAGGACTAGAATCACAATACAAATTACTTCTAGGTCAGCCTCAGAGATCAGGGACTCATCTTGCTGTTGTTGTTGAGTTGGTAAGCTGTGTCCAGTTCTTTGCAACCCCATGGTCTACAAGCACATCAGACTTCCCTACCCTTCACTATCTCCTGGAGTTTGCTCAGATTCATATGCATTGAGTCAGTGATGATATCTAATCATCTCATCCTCTGCCACCCCTTTCTCCAATAGCCTTCAATCTTTCCTAGCATCAGGGTCTTTTCCAATGAGTTGGCTCTTCACATCAGGTGGCCAAAGTGTTGGAGTCATTACATAGAATGTATAACCTGCTTTCCATTGGAGAATAAATTATATGGCCAAATTTCACCCTTGATTTTCAGGTGTTACTTTCATTTTACTCCTAGGTTCACAACAATCTTGATTTATTATTATTCCAACTTTGCATGTTTTGGTATTTGCAACTTTTTGAACAAGATTGAGAAGCCCTAAATTAATGATCAGCAGCTTACTCTTAGAAAGTCTGAAGTCAAGAAATACCTAAATATTTTGAAGTTCTTTCATCCAGGATTACATTCAAAGAGAAGATCAAGAAGAGTTGAGTTCAGTTCAGTTCAGTCTCTCAGTCGAGTCTGACTCTATGCGACCCCATAAATCGCACCACACCTGGCCTCCCTGTCCATCACCAATTCCTAGAGTTCACCCAAACTCATGTCCATCGAGTCAGAGATGCCATCCAGCCATCTCATCCTCTGTCGTCCCCTTCTCTTTCTGCCCCCAATCCCTCCCAGCATCAGGGTCTTTTCCAATGAGTCAATTCTTTGCATGAGGTGGCGAAAGTATTGGAGTTTCAGCTTTAGCATCAGTCCTTCCAATGAACACCCAGGACTGATCTCCTTTAGGATGGACTGGTTGGATCTCCTTGCAGTCCAAGGGACTCACAAGAGTCTTCTCCAACACCACACTTCAAAAGGATCAATTATTTGGCACTCAGCTTTCTTCACAGTCCAACTCTCACATCCATACATGACCACTGGAAAAACCATAGCCTTGACTAGATGGACCTTTGCTGGCAAAATATCTCTGCTTTTGAATATGTTATCTAGATTGGTCATAACTTTCCTTTCAAGGAGTAAGTGTCTTTTAATTTCATGGCTGCGTCACCATATGCAGTGATCTTGGACCCCAAAAAAATAAAGTCTGACACTGTTTCCCCATCTATTTGCCATGAAGTGATGGGCCCAGATACCATGATCTTAGTTTTCTGAATGTGGAGCTTTAAGCCAACTTTTTCACTCTCCTCTTTCACTTTCATCAAGAGACTTTTTAGCTCCTCTTCACTTTCTGCCATAAGGGTGGTGTCATCTCCATATCTGAGGTTATTGATATTTCTCCCAGCAATCTTGATTCCAGCTTGTGCTTCATCCAGCCCAGCATTTCTCATGATGTACTCTGCATATAAATTACATAAGCAGGGTGACAATATACAGCCTTGATGTACTCCTTTTCCTATTTGGAACCAGTCTGTTGTTCCATGTCCAGTTCTAACTGTTGCTTCCTGACCTGCATATAGGTTCAAAAGTTATAACTTGCTAAATAGACATATTTCAGGAGATCAGAAAGAGACCTATTTCAGATCCTGAGTGATGAAGCACTTTAAGAGAAAGTTAGAAAAAAAAAAAAAAAGAAAAAAAGAGAAAGTTAGGACTAAAATTAAAATGAGCCAAGATACAACCGTCCTATAGTCCAAGTAGCCTTGGAAAGAAAGGATCATCTTCATGAAACCAGACAACAAGAAACTCCAAACCAGCTGCAGATGGCTTCTGGAGCCAATCCAGTCAATCCAAGTAAAGAGAAGGAGGTAACGCATTTGTGTGCTAGACATTGAAAGAAATGTTCCCCACAGGGCAAGAGTGGTTGGAATGGAATCCTTGAATTAGATGAAGGAAAACAGTTCTGCAAAGAACTGTTTTTTATTCTTAGAACCACCAAAACTTTTACTACATGTCAAAATTTCCTTCCCAGGCCTGGGACCCTAAAATCAATGGTTCTGGATCCAGAATTTAGAATTGAGATCAAGAAAGCTTAACTAAGAAGAACAGGTTTACAGTTTCTCATTCTTCTCATCAACCCTCTACTATTCCTTCTCAATTCCTGTTACCTCTTTTGAATTTTACTACATGTCAAAATTTCCTTCCCAGGCCTGGGACCCTAAAATCAATGGTTCTGGATTCAGAATTTAGAATTGAGATCAAGAAAGCTTAACTAAGAAGAACAGGTTTACAGTTTCTCATTCTTCTCATCAACCCTCTACTATTCCTTCTCAATTCCTGTTACCTCTTTTGATTTTGGTGTAAGTAAGGTACAAATCAAAATGACAGATTGTTCAAACAACCTAACATTAACAAGGTAATGTGCTTAAAAAAAAAAAAAGTATCCAGGTTCTAAAGCAAAGGATTCTAAACTATGAAAGAAAGGAGGAAGTAGAGTAATTGGGTGATAGAATCTGGGGCAATTCACTGAGCAAACTGGATAGATGCCCAGCTTTATCACATACCATTAGATGATGGGTCAGATGGCACCCTGGTGGTTTAAGGCCAACATCCTCAAGTTGATTACATGAATGATATCTTTATTAGCAAGGTTTGTTGTCGTTGTTTAGTTGCTCAGTAGTGTTCGACTTTTTGCAACCCCATGGACAGAAGCATGCCAGGCTCCTCTGACCATGGGATTTCTCAGGCAAGGATACCGGAGCAGGTTACCATTTCCTTCACCAGGGAATCTTCCCAACTCAGGGAGCGAACCCATATCTCCTGCATTGACAGGTGGATTCTTTACTGCTGGGCCACCAGGGAAGACCTACTAGCAAATTTAATAGTACTTAACCCATTTTTTGCATCCAGACTTCTTTGAAAATATTATGACAGCTTCTGATACTTAATCTACCATAATATACATATTCATTTACACACAAAATTTTGCATACATTCTACTTAAAGCTCATAGCTAATGAAGTGCTACAAACAATATTAATGCAAAAAAAGAAAGAAAAAATCCATGAAACTAAGAAACAACTAAGTGGAAACAGGAGTTAAACTAGTAATAGTTAAACCATTAATCGGAAAGAAAAAGCAATTGGAGCTGCACCCTAGTTTCTTTCCCTCCCAGCTGCTGGTGAGAAATGATAGTCACGGCAGCACTTGCAGTGTGTCTCTCAGCTCTCAGGAAAATGGTTTGATTTACATATACCAGGTGGCGCAGTGATAAAGAATCCTGACAACGCAGGAGGCGCAAGAGATGCTGGTTCAGTCTCTGAGTCTGGAAGAGCCCCTGGAGTAGGAAACGGCAACCCATTCCAATATTCTTGCTTTGGAAATCCCATGGACAGAGGAGCCTAGTGGGATACAGTCTATGTATCCTAGTGGGATACAGGCAAAGAGTCAGACACAATTGGGCACACACGCACACACACACCACACACCACAGACACACACACACACCACAGTTTCCCACATCTGATGATAGGAAGGCCAGAAAACTAATGAAAGGAAGGATTTGTTGCTATTTCACTGTTAAAACTAACATGGAGTCTACTGTCAGCTAGCATACAGCCACTGAGTCCTTAGTGAGGAACCTCAATGACAGTCATAAATACAGTGCCAGAGGGCAGGGCTCAATCCCAAACTGGAACGTAGGTTCCTTAGCACATGAAGGGGTGAGGGAAAGGAAGAAAAACTTCTGCCTTTTGGTCACCTCGGCTGGCAGGTCCGCAATTGCCTGTTACCTGAGAAGGAAAGCCAGTTGGCCAGGTCATCTCCTCTGGATGGTGTACTCACCACCTCACCCGACTGTCCCACTTGCGGCCTCATTTTGGTTTCATCTGGAACACAAGATGAAGAACATTTCTGATCAAATTATAAAATACAAGTGGGCAGTTTGGTTTTAAAATGTCAGTTCACATGAAGATTTTACAGTTGTCTTTGTAAGTAAAGGAGAATTTTCCTCAAATGACACAAGGATTACAGAGAGGTGGGCAGGGGAGATTGAAAAAGCATACACAGGAGCGGCCATGATTTCTGGTTTTCTCTTTCAGGACAAACATTACAATAGACAATTCAAGTGCCATGGGTGAAGTTACTTCTAAACTTGGGGAAGTATCAGTAATTTTTTTCCCTCCCTGAGAGAAAAGAAAAAAATTAATTGCTTTTTCATTGAATTCTTCTTTTAATACAGAAGAAAACCAGAAGAGTTTACATCATTCCCTATACCTCTGCAATAGTAAAGCACTTTTAAATTTAGTATTTTTTTTTTTTTTTACTACAGTGTCAAGATATATTAGCTCAGTATTTAAATGTAAGAACAGACATGATGGGCCACATTTGCTCAGATTTACTCTAACCTATATTCAATAAAAATGGAAATCCCCCATATATGTTAGTAATTACAACAGTTACAGTAAATTAATAGGAATTTTTCCATGTATAATAAATGATCTTCCATTAGAAAAGACCTTGACTGGTTTTCAAGTTGTATAATTGCACTTTCCATAGCAATAGCATTTTATGCTTTCTTTTAAAGTGCCTTAGCACACACACCATCCTCAGGATAAACTTATACATAGATTAGGTGGTTATTTTCCCATTTTTCTGTGGCTAAATGGAAATCATGACTTCCACGTGATCAAGATTATCTAGAGACAGTAACAATATGTTCGCTATCCTGATTACTGACTATCCATGTACTTTCTCTCTTTGAATCTTTTTCCTTTTTACCACATTATATCTGAATAATTCTTGAGATCTTTAAATATGGGGCTAAAGAGACATTTGATTTCTTTTCTCCATTCTCTGGATTCTCCCTTTTATCCTTAAAAACCATCATCAGAAGAGATTTTTCGAAATTTCAAGGTCTATGTTCCTTGACACAAATGTAAAAAAAAAAACACAAAAAGATAATTCTACTAGATCTGACTATGTTATAGCAAGGCTCAAAGTATAGATCTTTAGTTAACACAAAACAAATATGCACTTTTGATTTCACCAGGTATAAAATAATGACCAGATTTCCCTGGTGGTCCAGTCGTTTAGAGTCCACCTTGCAATGCAAGGTACACAGGTTCTATCCCTGGTCCTGAAGATCCCTCTTGCCACAGAGCAGCTAAGCCCATGCACCACAAGTACTGAGCCTCACTTCACAACCACTAAAGCCCTGGTGCCCTGGAGCCCATGTTTCACAACAAGAGACGCCATCGCAGTGAGAAGTCCATGTGCCACAACTAGAGGAACCCTGCACACAGTGTTCAGGACCCAGCGCAGCAATAAATAAATAACTTACATTTTTTTTTAATTGAAGGATAATTGCTTTGCAGAATTTTGTGGTTTTCTGTCATGCCTCAATGAGAAACAGCCATAGGTACACCCATGTCCCCCTCCCATCTCCTTTTTCACCCCACCTTTCAGCCTGTCACAGAGCCCCTGTTTGAGTTCCCTGAGTCATACAGCAAATTCTCATTGGCTATCTATTTTACAAAAAGAGTAACATATGATCAATAATTAGAAGGAAGAGAACCTAAGTGACTTAATTCTGAAGCTTAAAATCTAGAGATAGCAGAGAGACAAATACTGCATGGGACCCCTTACATGCGGAATCTAAAAGCAAGTGAAACTCATAACTGAGAGTGGAAAAATGCTGTGTGACCCCACCAGGCTCGCCCGTCCCTGGGATTCTCCAGGCAAGAACACTGGAGTGGGTTGCCATTTCCTTCTCCAATGCATGAAAGAGAAAAGTGAAAGTGTAGTCGTGTCCGACTCTTCGCGACTCCATGGACCGCAGCCTACCAGGCTCCTCCGTCCATGGGATTTTCCAGGCAAGAGTAATGGAGTGGGGTGCTATCACCTTCTCAGCTATTTTACACATGGTATTGTAAATGTTTATGTTACTCTCTCCATACATCTCCCCTTATCCCTCCTCTTCTCCCACCTTGTCCATAGGTCTGTTCTCTATGTCTGTTTCTCCATTGCTGCCCTGAAAATAAATTCATCGGTGCCATCTTTCATATTCCATGTATATGTGTCAGTATAAGATATTTACTTTTCCCTTTCTGACTTACTTCACTCTGTATAATGTATTCTAGTTTCATCCACCTCATTGAACAGATTCAAATGTGTTCCTTTTTATGGCTGAGAAGTATTCCATTGTATATATGTACCACAGCTTCTTTATATGTTCATCTGTTGATGGACATCTAGGTTGCTTCCATGTTCTAGCAATTGTAAATGGTGGTGCAGTGAACATTGGGGTACATGTGTCTTTTTCAGTTTTTACTTCCTCAGGGTATATGCTTAGGAGTGGAATTGCTGGGTCATATGGTGGTTTTATTCCTAGCTTTTTAAGAAGTCTCCATACTGTCTTCCATAGTGACTGTATCAGTTTACATTCCCACGAGCAGTGTAAGAGTGTTCCTGTTTCTCCATACCCTCTCCAGCATTTACTGTTTGTAGACTTTAGATAAATAAATATTTTTAAAATAAAATAATTACCTAATTTCTAACAGAAATCAGAACTTATCATTTTTACTGTTTTTAAATAAACAAGGGAGTATCTCAACCACTAACATCTTTCTCTTGACTCACTACTCCCAAATTCCTTATATCATTTTTCTTCTACAGTCTATTCTTCAGAGAGAGATGATCTTTTAAACCTTTGTGATCTTTTAAAATTTTAATTCAATTTGTGCCATTTCTCAACTTAAAACCAACTGGTGGTTTTCCATTACTTTTAAAAGAGTATCCCACTTTTTATCAAGACCCTTGAGATCCTAAATGATCAGGTCCCTACACTGATTAGCCACTGCCATAATAATGCTTTTAAAACAACCACAATCCAATACAGTACTGTAAAGTAAAATAAAGTAAAAAAAAAAAAAAAAAAAAAACTCAAGGATTTGAATCATTTATTCTCATAGATCTTCAGTTGGCTGAGCTGACCTCACAGTCATTCCTGGAGCAGAATATCTTCAAGCTGCAATAGTGTAGAGGGTTCTGTATGCCTTTATCATCCACCTCCTGGGTCCAACAAACTAGCTGCGGTAGAAACAGAAATGTGGCAGGCCTCTCAAATCCTCTGATCAGAACTAGCATTTTGTCAACTCTGTGCACTTGCCTTTAGCCACAGAACATCATGGTCATGATCTCAAGGTCAAAGAGCAAGAGATAAATTTGAACCTTGATGAGACAGTAAAAGCCAAAGAATTGAGACCAGTCATTTGATATGCCACATACTTTAACTTCATCTTCTAATACTTATCCTACTTTAACTCTTTCTTTCCAGACTGGGATTTTTGATGCTCCCCAAGTGTACAGGCTCATCCCAATCTCAGGGCACTGCCTTTACAGTTCTCTCTCCCCAGAATAGGTTTCTCCCAGACACCCCATGAGAGAATGGAATCATTCTCTCATTGTGTCTAGGTACCTCTTAAATGCTATCTCCTTTGGAAGTCTTTCCTTGATTACCATATCTAAAATAGCTATAACACATGCACATGCCCCATTATTTTCCATTCTGTTATCTTGCTTTACTTGCTTTAAAAGGAGTTATCCAAAGCATTATGTTAAGAAAAAGTTGTGTGTATCTGTGTCTCCATCATTCTATTGCCAGTTCTTTAAGGGATCCCTTTTGTCTATCTTGTTCATCATTATTTTTCTAGTGCCTAGGATTGTGTCTGGTACATAAGGAATTGTCTACAAGTATTAGCTGAATGGGCAAATTAAAATCATTTTTATTAGAATTGAAAGTAAACCATTCAAAAGTGAGCCTATTCATCACTAGATCTAATCTTCAAGACTAGGGATCAGAAGTTCCTTCATAGATTCTTTCTTCCAGGAAGGTGCAAATACATTCCAGACCCTATGAAGAATGCTATTTCCCATGGATGTCATGTTACATATTTGACCGTAGAATAAGAAAATGTGCATTTTTAATTAAGGACCCATAAATGCATATGCCACAGAGCAACGTCAGGCTATTCTGCTAAATGGATGCAGCAAGCAGAAAAGCTCTCTTAGCTCTGCCAAGAAAGACAGCCCTTCACCTAGCTGCTAATTCTCCAGGCAGGCTAGCACTATCTTAGATTTCTTCTTAGGTGACAGAATCAAGAGAAAGAAACAAGATGTGAATTTACCTGGATCCAGTGAATGCCTCAAACAGCACAGTTCAGGGAAGGATGCCAGCTTGAGTGAGGCATTTTTGGACTCTAAGAAACTATGTGGGCCTTCAATGTCTCCAGCTCACACTAATAGGCCTCGCAAGACTGTGTTTGGCTTCAAGGAGGCCACTAATGAAGTTCAGATTGAACCTGTGCGGTTTTAGCTTTAAAATGTTTCCCTAAAATTTTATAGAGAGCTTAGTCTTTATGAAATTTTCAGAAAGGGTAGCCAGCCTTTTGTTTGAAAACACAGTGAGATGCCTGCATTAATCATAATGGTAATGGCCATAGTAATAATGGGAGCAACTGGAAGGTAAAACGATGTGAAATTACAGCTCTACCAGGTTAATCTGGATATTTGTTTATAAAGTCCAAAGGTTGCTGAAACAAAATAATAATCAACTCTCTTGGAATGTCCTGCATATTCTCTGGGATTTTTTTTTTTCCTGTGGATGAAAACAAGGGGAAGGCAGAATGATGCTGAAACTTTCCATCACTGCTCCTTTCTTCTTCTGATTCAGCATGGTTCTCACTAAAGTCCACGTTCCAACAAAAAATGCTCATGCCAGTATATTCTTCAAGGAAAAAGAATGTCCCATCTGTCTTCATGATTACACTTGCATGTGGGTAAGATCCAGCAGAACTGAACATGCCAAAGCATTGGCGGAAAGAAATTGCCCTTTCCTTGCTCCCCTACCTCCTATGTTTTTTCTTCTGAAAAATATTCACCCAGTGGAGGGATAGATATGCCATCAGGTCATGGGCATATAAACTTGAAGACTTTCTGTTTTTTGTTTTTTTTTTTTAAGCAGAACTTGAATATTTAGGGCTGTGTAGATATAGCAGGATGTCCCTGTTTGGATGCGAGGCTAAGTTGGGGTTAGGATGAAAAGAAAAGTAAAGCCCAGGAAAATTCTTGAGCCTTAAACCACTCTCACAAAATAATATTGAGCTGAGTTACATGTAAGTGAGTCAGAATTTAGGAATCAAGAGGCTACGTTTTCTAATATGTTGTGTTTCAGGTTCTACAAACTCTAAAATATTTTTTCAGTTATTTTGGAAAAAGTACTTTGGAGCTGTGTCTGCTAAATCCAATACTTGACCATAGCGTCCTTATTGCTGAGGGTCATCAGGAAGAGGAAAAACTAAACTCTGTTTTTCAGATTGTAGGTGGCTTACAATGAAAGAAAACACACACACACACTAGCATCGGTGAGAAATAATCCTAATAATCCAAGGAGCTAAATTAGTTGTCTGAACCACAAGAAAACAAAGCAACATTTGAAATAAATGGCCCACTTGGACTTGAATTCCTTTCAGGACCTTCATGAATAAAGAATGAATAAAATATTGAATGAATTAATGAACAAATGAATGAAGACAACAAGAGATATTATTCAAATACTGTTGCATAAAGCATGTATTTTGCTTTATAATTATGCATTATATGGTCAGCTGGTAACATCTCAGGATATGTGTGGGATTTTCTTACACGAAAGAAACAAAACTCATGAGTTATCACAAAAAATTAGGTGCAGTAATAAAGGCCTCTGGCTATACATTAGAGAGCTTGGGTTCTATATCTTTGCCCTAGATTCCAAGATCTCTTCCTCTGTTACTCAAGACCAAATTAAATCATCAGACCTTTGCTTCTTACATCTATAAAACAGAGTTAGAGGACATTAACTGCCATGCCATGTATACATTCTTATTTATTTTATTATCATCATTACTGTCACATATCCACTCCTGCTACTTTTCAATACTTTACCTTTGCACTAGCCAGTCAGCCTCCTTAATAGTCTATAGAACTGCCACATATCTAAGTAAAGACCCAGAAAGATCAATGACACATACTTGTAGCAAATTTTCATTTTTCTACAAGTTCAAAATATTTCTGCATTCAGAGCTTTCTCCAAGTGTCCTGAACCCCTACAATGTCATAAAACTGGGGTGTGTAGTTCAGTGCTATATAATATTACTCAATTATTCACTGTCATTTGTATCAGCCTTTTATCTGCCTATTAAATTGTATATTTAATTTCTCTTCCTGAAGAAATTTCAAGCCAGAGTCTTTGCCTCTTGCAGGTGTCTTATACCTCTCACAGCAACAAGCACAAATCAGGTATCTGATGAATGAAGACACATGCAATTAAACAAAGAATGACCAAAAGATACAAAAGGAGCTACCAAAGGATGCCATATTTCACATAACTCTCGAAAATGGGAAGCAAGTAGAATAACGGCAACTGATGTAGCATGTTAGAGAAAACCTTACCTTAGAATGTCTGTAGAAAGCACAGAATAAAAGAAGCAACATGTCCTGGAGAATCCCAAACAGAAAGCTAATGTTGGTAGTGGTAATGAAATGATGAGCTGACATATGGTCTACATATGGTCATTCCAATTCCGGGTCTACTCTGCCAAATCCCACTTTAGGCAGAATAGACAGAAAGGTAGTAGTCAGAAATCTTATTCTTAGGAGAGTAAAGGCTTTTTCTCTGGGGAAAATGAAGTAACCTAGAGAACAGATGTTTGATGTTTTGACATTTTGTGAAACCCTGGCCTTCTGTCTGATCACCAGCAGGCAGAATTTCCAAGTGAAACTTAAATCGGATGCAAAGGTTGAAGTCAACTGTGTAATTGGTGATTGAAAATCATCACTTAAAAAAAAATAAAACCACAATGTAAAAGACAAAGAAAATAAATGAGGAGAACTATCTCAGAAGAAAAAGAGAAAACCTAGGAGATAGGAGAATAATTATAACAATAATGTTCTCCTGTTTGTAAATCAAACTAACTTTCATTAATGATGCCATTTCAAAAATAAGCAATTAAAGAAAACAGAGCTCTTGGGAATTAAATATTTGGCTACTTAAATTTAAAATCAGCATAAAGTTTAGAAAGTAAAGAACATTTCTTAGAAAAACAGAAAAAAACAGCAAATAATTGAAAAAAATTTTAATGCAAGAGACATAAAAGACAAATCTAGACAATCTAATAGTTGACTGAGAGTTTCAGAAAAGAAAAAGGACGGGANATCACCTTCTCAGCTATTTTACACATGGTATTGTAAATGTTTATGTTACTCTCTCCATACATCTCCCCTTATCCCTCCTCTTCTCCCACCTTGTCCATAGGTCTGTTCTCTATGTCTGTTTCTCCATTGCTGCCCTGAAAATAAATTCATCGGTGCCATCTTTCATATTCCATGTATATGTGTCAGTATAAGATATTTACTTTTCCCTTTCTGACTTACTTCACTCTGTATAATGTATTCTAGTTTCATCCACCTCATTGAACAGATTCAAATGTGTTCCTTTTTATGGCTGAGAAGTATTCCATTGTATATATGTACCACAGCTTCTTTATATGTTCATCTGTTGATGGACATCTAGGTTGCTTCCATGTTCTAGCAATTGTAAATGGTGGTGCAGTGAACATTGGGGTACATGTGTCTTTTTCAGTTTTTACTTCCTCAGGGTATATGCTTAGGAGTGGAATTGCTGGGTCATATGGTGGTTTTATTCCTAGCTTTTTAAGAAGTCTCCATACTGTCTTCCATAGTGACTGTATCAGTTTACATTCCCACGAGCAGTGTAAGAGTGTTCCTGTTTCTCCATACCCTCTCCAGCATTTACTGTTTGTAGACTTTAGATAAATAAATATTTTTAAAATAAAATAATTACCTAATTTCTAACAGAAATCAGAACTTATCATTTTTACTGTTTTTAAATAAACAAGGGAGTATCTCAACCACTAACATCTTTCTCTTGACTCACTACTCCCAAATTCCTTATATCATTTTTCTTCTACAGTCTATTCTTCAGAGAGAGATGATCTTTTAAACCTTTGTGATCTTTTAAAATTTTAATTCAATTTGTGCCATTTCTCAACTTAAAACCAACTGGTGGTTTTCCATTACTTTTAAAAGAGTATCCCACTTTTTATCAAGACCCTTGAGATCCTAAATGATCAGGTCCCTACACTGATTAGCCACTGCCATAATAATGCTTTTAAAACAACCACAATCCAATACAGTACTGTAAAGTAAAATAAAGAAAAAAAAAAAAAAAAAAAAAAACTCAAGGATTTGAATCATTTATTCTCATAGATCTTCAGTTGGCTGAGCTGACCTCACAGTCATTCCTGGAGCAGAATATCTTCAAGCTGCAATAGTGTAGAAGGTTCTGTATGCCTTTATCATCCACCTCCTGGATCCAACAAACTAGCTGCGGTAGAAACAGAAATGTGGCAGGCCTCTCAAATCCTCTGATCAGAACTAGCATTTTGTCAACTCTGTGCACTTGCCTTTAGCCACAGAACATCATGGTCATGATCTCAAGGTCAAAGAGCAAGAGATAAATTTGAACCTTGATGAGACAGTAAAAGCCAAAGAATTGAGACCAGTCATTTGATATGCCACATACTTTAACTTCATCTTCTAATACTTATCCTACTTTAACTCTTTCTTTCCAGACTGGGATTTTTGATGCTCCCCAAGTGTACAGGCTCATCCCAATCTCAGGGCACTGCCTTTACAGTTCTCTCTCCCCAGAATAGGTTTCTCCCAGACACCCCATGAGAGAATGGAATCATTCTCTCATTGTGTCTAGGTACCTCTTAAATGCTATCTCCTTTGGAAGTCTTTCCTTGATTACCATATCTAAAATAGCTATAACACATGCACATGCCCCATTATTTTCCATTCTGTTATCTTGCTTTACTTGCTTTAAAAGGAGTTATCCAAAGCATTATGTTAAAAAAAAGTTGTGTGTATTTGTGTCTCCATCATTCTATTGCCAGTTCTTTAAGGGATCCCTTTTGTCTATCTTGTTCATCATTATTTTTCTAGTGCCTAGGATTGTGTCTGGTACATAAGGAATTGTCTACAAGTATTAGCTGAATGGGCAAATTAAAATCATTTTTATTAGAATTGAAAGTAAACCATTCAAAAGTGAGCCTATTCATCACTAGATCTAATCTTCAAGACTAGGGATCAGAAGTTCCTTCATAGATTCTTTCTTCCAGGAAGGTGCAAATACATTCCAGATCCTATGAAGAATGCTATTTCCCATGGATGCCATGTTACATATTTGACCGTAGAATAAGAAAATGTGCATTTTTAATTAAGGACCCATAAATGCATATGCCACAGAGCAACGTCAGGCTATTCTGCTAAATGGATGCAGCAAGCAGAAAAGCTCTCTTAGCTCTGCCAAGAAAGACAGCCCTTCACCTAGCTGCTAATTCTCCAGGCAGGCTAGCACTATCTTAGATTTCTTCTTAGGTGACAGAATCAAGAGAAAGAAACAAGATGTGAATTTACCTGGATCCAGTGAATGCCTCAAACAGCACAGTTCAGGGAAGGATGCCAGCTTGAGTGAGGCATTTTTGGACTCTAAGAAACTATGTGGGCCTTCAATGTCTCCAGCTCACACTAATAGGCCTCGCAAGACTGTGTTTGGCTTCAAGGAGGCCACTAATGAAGTTCAGATTGAACCTGTGCGGTTTTAGCTTTAAAATGTTTCCTTAAAATTTTATAGAGAGCTTAGTCTTTATGAAATTTTCAGAAAGGGTAGCCAGCCTTTTGTTTGAAAACACAGTGAGATGCCTGCATTAATCATAATCGTAATGGCCATAGTAATAATGGGAGCAACTGGAAGGTAAAACGATGTGAAATTACAGCTCTACCAGGTTAATCTGGATATTTGTTTATAAAGTCCAAAGGTTGCTGAAACAAAATAATAATCAACTCTCTTGGAATGTCCTGCATATTCTCTGGGATTTTTTTTTTTCCTGTGGATGAAAACAAGGGGAAGGCAGAATGATGCTGAAACTTTCCATCACTGCTCCTTTCTTCTTCTGATTCAGCATGGTTCTCACTAAAGTCCACGTTCCAACAAAAAATGCTCATGCCAGTATATTCTTCAAGGAAAAAGAATGTCCCATCTGTCTTCATGATTACACTTGCATGTGGGTAAGATCCAGCAGAACTGAACATGCCAAAGCATTGGCGGAAAGAAATTGCCCTTTCCTTGCTCCCCTACCTCCTATGTTTTTTCTTCTGAAAAATATTCACCCAGTGGAGGGATAGATATGCCATCAGGTCATGGGCATATAAACTTGAAGACTTTCTGTTTTTTGTTTTTTTTTTTTAAGCAGAACTTGAATATTTAGGGCTGTGTAGATATAGCAGGATGTCCCTGTTTGGATGCGAGGCTAAGTTGGGGTTAGGATGAAAAGAAAAGTAAAGCCCAGGAAAATTCTTGAGCCTTAAACCACTCTCACAAAATAATATTGAGCTGAGTTACATGTAAGTGAGTCAGAATTTAGGAATCAAGAGGCTACGTTTTCTAATATGTTGTGTTTCAGGTTCTACAAACTCTAAAATATTTTTTCAGTTATTTTGGAAAAAGTACTTTGGAGCTGTGTCTGCTAAATCCAATACTTGACCATAGCGTCCTTATTGCTGAGGGTCATCAGGAAGAGGAAAAACTAAACTCTGTTTTTCAGATTGTAGGTGGCTTACAATGAAAGAAAACACACACACACACTAGCATCGGTGAGAAATAATCCTAATAATCCAAGGAGCTAAATTAGTTGTCTGAACCACAAGAAAACAAAGCAACATTTGAAATAAATGGCCCACTTGGACTTGAATTCCTTTCAGGACCTTCATGAATAAAGAATGAATAAAATATTGAATGAATTAATGAACAAATGAATGAAGACAACAAGAGATATTATTCAAATACTGTTGCATAAAGCATGTATTTTGCTTTATAATTATGCATTATATGGTCAGCTGGTAACATCTCAGGATATGTGTGGGATTTTCTTACACGAAAGAAACAAAACTCATGAGTTATCACAAAAAATTAGGTGCAGTAATAAAGGCCTCTGGCTATACATTAGAGAGCTTGGGTTCTATATCTTTGCCCTAGATTCCAAGATCTCTTCCTCTGTTACTCAAGACCAAATTAAATCATCAGACCTTTGCTTCTTACATCTATAAAACAGAGTTAGAGGACATTAACTGCCATGCCATGTATACATTCTTATTTATTTTATTATCATCATTACTGTCACATATCCACTCCTGCTACTTTTCAATACTTTACCTTTGCACTAGCCAGTCAGCCTCCTTAATAGTCTATAGAACTGCCACATATCTAAGTAAAGACCCAGAAAGATCAATGACACATACTTGTAGCAAATTTTCATTTTTCTACAAGTTCAAAATATTTCTGCATTCAGAGCTTTCTCCAAGTGTCCTGAACCCCTACAATGTCATAAAACTGGGGTGTGTAGTTCAGTGCTATATAATATTACTCAATTATTCACTGTCATTTGTATCAGCCTTTTATCTGCCTATTAAATTGTATATTTAATTTCTCTTCCTGAAGAAATTTCAAGCCAGAGTCTTTGCCTCTTGCAGGTGTCTTATACCTCTCACAGCAACAAGCACAAATCAGGTATCTGATGAATGAAGACACATGCAATTAAACAAAGAATGACCAAAAGATACAAAAGGAGCTACCAAAGGATGCCATATTTCACATAACTCTCGAAAATGGGAAGCAAGTAGAATAACGGCAACTGATGTAGCATGTTAGAGAAAACCTTACCTTAGAATGTCTGTAGAAAGCACAGAATAAAAGAAGCAACATGTCCTGGAGAATCCCAAACAGAAAGCTAATGTTGGTAGTGGTAATGAAATGATGAGCTGACATATGGTCTACATATGGTCATTCCAATTCCGGGTCTACTCTGCCATATCCCACTTTAGGCAGAATAGACAGAAAGGTAGTAGTCAGAAATCTTATTCTTAGGAGAGTAAAGGCTTTTTCTCTGGGGAAAATGAAGAAACCTAGAGAACAGATGTTTGATGTTTTGACATTTTGTGAAACCCTGGCCTTCTGTCTGATCACCAGCAGGCAGAATTTCCAAGTGAAACTTAAATCGGATGCAAAGGTTGAAGTCAACTGTGTAATTGGTGATTGAAAATCATCACTTAAAAAAAAATAAAACCACAATGTAAAAGACAAAGAAAATAAATGAGGAGAACTATCTCAGAAGAAAAAGAGAAAACCTAGGAGATAGGAGAATAATTATAACAATAATGTTCTCCTGTTTGTAAATCAAACTAACTTTCATTAATGATGCCATTTCAAAAATAAGCAATTAAAGAAAACAGAGCTCTTGGGAATTAAATATTTGGCTACTTAAATTTAAAATCAGCATAAAGTTTAGAAAGTAAAGAACATTTCTTAGAAAAACAGAAAAAAACAGCAAATAATTGAAAAAAATTTTAATGCAAGAGACATAAAAGACAAATCTAGACAATCTAATAGTTGACTGAGAGTTTCAGAAAAGAAAAAGGATGGGAAAAAAGCCAAATTAAGCCAAAACAAAATAAAAACTTGCTGGAGCTAAAGAACCATGAAGTCCCACATTGAAGGAGCAAACTAAATACCAAGAAAAGTGATTTTTAAAGATATTGACAGAAAAGCATATCTTTATGAAATTTTAGAATTCTAGAAGTCTTTTTCAAAATCCTAAAAACTTCCACAGAGGAGGAGGACCTACAAAAATGAAAACCTGAATCATTTCAGACTTGTCATCTACAACACTGGAAGCAAGATGGTATTAGACAGTTTCTTCAAAGTCTGTGGGAAAATTGTAGCTTTCTCTTTCAATCTGGAGCTTTATCATTCTTTACTGTGTTTCTTTTTTTAACATTTTTTTTACATGGACCATTTAAAAATCTTTATTGAATTTATTATAATATTCCTTTTATTTTTCATGTTTTGGTTTTTTGGCTGCAAGTCATGGGGTAATCAGGTTCACAACCAGGAATTGTACCCACACCACCTGAAATGGATGACAAACTCTTAATCACTGAACCACCAGGAAAGTCCCTTTAATCTTTTTTTTTTTTAACTGTATCTTGTTCTAAGTTTTCTTTGTCTCTTTCCTGGGACGCTTATTAGTCAAATGTTAGAATTCTCAGTTTGTCTCTTACTTTTTTCCTATATTTTAGAGCTCTTTGCTTGTCTCTATGTCCTAAAAAATGATCAGTCATAATGTGGGTTAAATAAAGACATTTTCAGACATGCATTGATACATATACTTACCTTCTGTGCACTCTTTCTAGAAACACTTAAGGTTATGGTAATTCTTACCATACCAAGGACTACGCCGAGAAGGAAGTCTTATGACCTCGGACATAGTGGATTCTATTCAGGGTCATACACAAAGGAACTCCTAGGACTGTGATCATGACCACTGGCCTAGAGTGCAACAAAATATTATTGAGCTCCATTTTTCTTTTAATGTATAGAAAAATGGCTCTGATGATACAGTTTGGAAAAATAAGCATTTCTATAAGAAATTCCTTTAGAAAGATGTAAAACAATTCTCAACTATAGCAAACAAAATTTTAACAGAAATAAAATGCAAACCAAGGTCAATTCTTGACACTACAAAAATCACTTATTTCTTCTTATTAATGCAAATATTGTTAGTTGACTTACCTAAAATTAAGATTTATAATGATTTTGTAAGGATGAGTGTAAAGCCGAAAGGTGGTGTGAGAAAGTAAATCTGTATATCCTAAGAGGAAGCAGAGAATACAATAACCAGGGAAAATAGCCATTTCCTTCTCCAAGGGATATCCCACACCAAGGGATCAAGCCTGGTTCTCCTGCATTGCAGGTGGATTCTTTACTATCTGAGCCTCCAGGGAAGCCCCCAGAATATAATCAGTATAGATGCATTATTTAGCAATAAGGAGGAATTTGTAAGAAAATAATTTAAAATAGTTGCCTCTACACAAACTGCACTGGGGGTGGGAAAGAATAAAAAATAGAGTGAATGCTTCCCTCTCATTTTAAGTCTTTTTGGGTTCTACTTCACTTGTTAATATGTGTGTGTATCTTTAATAAATATTTTAAATATATTTAAATAAATCTGTCTTATTTATAGTTTTTGTTGAAACATGCTATGGTCCAAATGCATCCCTCCAGAGTTCCTATGTTGAAATACTAAAAAAGAAAGAAAGCCTAATCGCCAAAGATAATGGTTTGAGGAGGTGGAAACTTTTGAGAAATGCTTATATCATAAGAGTCATGTTATGATAATGGGATTAATTCTTTATGAAAGAGGCTCCAGAGAGCTCCCAAGCCCCTTCCACCAAGTGAGAACACAGCTGGAACACACCAGCTATGAAGCAAGAAAAGCACCCTCACCAGAACATGACCACGATCTTGCACCCCGATCTTGGATTTCTCAGCCCCAATAACTAAGAGAAATAAATTTTGCTATTTATAAGCTACCCAGTCTGTGTTATTTGGTTATAGCAACCCAAACAAAGACAGAGTATTAGCAAATTGCTATAGCAGGAGGAAAAGGTACAAAGAGTTTATGATGTTTACTTTGAAGAAGTAATCATTTTTAGCCTCAGTCTTCTGCTTATATTGGCATTCAGTACAGCATGGAGGAAAGAAAACTAACAACTGAAAATTTTGAATTTCACAGTCATATTGCCAGGTAGTGTTTCTGAGTGCTACTAGCCAAGTTTCTCCTTGCATGAATCAGAAAATTACTTGAATATGAGAGGTTCCAGACTTGATCTCCTGAAGTATAGCAAGTGTGCCTTCTTCATCTGTTCATTCTTGAACACAGTGAGTTCTATGAGCTCAATAAATATTTACTGGATTGAACTGAATGTGAAGAAATGTCCTCACAATACTTTATTCTAGACTATAAAGGAGGCAGTAGCAAGAATAGTAGAAAACCTCTACCTAATTTTTAATACTTGCCAATTTCTCCACATTTAGGGTTGTTTCTTTGAGTCCTGAGCATTCTTAACTGCCAATTAACTATCTATCATGAATTTTGAATGTCTGTCCTTTTGAAGCAAACAGAAACATACTATTATTTTTTTTAGCTTTGTACATTTATTTTTCTCTATGGCAACAGATTTCTAATATTTATCCTAAAAAAAAAAACCAACACACCTGTGTGTTTTCTGTTATGTATATCCACAATGCAAACTTTAATGAAGCAAATCACCGAAATGTGCTTGTGAAACATTGCCCAACATATTTAAAGAGTATATTTAAATACCTCTAACATATACACTATCATAAGTAAAATAACCAGTGGGAATTTGCTGTATTACTCAGGGAACTCAAACCAGGGCTCTGCGACAACCTAGAGGAGTGGGACAGGGCGGGAGGTGGGAGGGAAGGGAAATATGTATACATGTGGCTGATTCATGTTGATGTACGGCAGAAACCAACACAATATTATAAAGCAATTATCCTTCAATTAAAAATAAATAAATTTAAAAAATAAAATAAATACTTCTAAAATACTTTCTTGTC
Source organism: Oreotragus oreotragus (assembly GCA_006410675.1). Taxonomy (NCBI): domain Eukaryota; kingdom Metazoa; phylum Chordata; class Mammalia; order Artiodactyla; family Bovidae; genus Oreotragus; species Oreotragus oreotragus. Next base: position 523,930 of record SJYX01001524.1, read on the forward strand.
TATTTTACATGTGGTTTAAATTCACTATTAAAAATTTATAAAACTGATACATATTTTAAAAGCTTCACATAATCTTATTATCAAATAGACAATATTCTTAACTTTTTTTGCTGCCAACTATTTCTATGTGATAAATATGTGAAATATATATCTGAATAAGATAGATTAAAATGCGCTTTTCACAAAAATGGTATTATTTTCTTTTGCAACTTTTTTTTCATGTGCAAAGGTATCATTAACACAATTCATTTTCATGCCAGTAGACATGGATCATTCCCAGCAATGGATAAATTCTATCATGTGGATACATTATAATTTAGCCAATATCTTAACATGGGAAACATATATTGTCTCTAATTTATAACTAATGAAAACACATTAGAATAAACCTCTTTGTGCATACATCTTTGAGTGCATGTGTTTTTATTTCTTTAGAGTATGTTGCCTAGAACTGAATTGTTGCATCAAACTATCTGCACATTTTGAAGACTTGCCCTTGGGAAAATTGGTCCTTGCTTACATCTCACCAGTAATTACAAAAATGCCCTTTTATTCATACAGTTTACAATACTGGATATTGTTGTTCTTTTTAATCACTGCCGCTCCATTGGGTAAAAATATGCAACTTGAATTTCTTTGATTATTACTGAGTTTGAACTTTATTTTTAGTATTTATAAGGTTTCTTTTGTGAATTGTCTGCTCATGTTTATTGTTTTATTATTATTAGGCTGTGAAAGTTTTTTTTTTTAAGTTACAGCATTTTCATTAGGAATAACATTTCAGTTTCTTAAAATTCTGGGTTTAATTGAGGCTTTGGCAAGTTATTATGAACACTCACATGTCAAGGACTCACTAACGTCTTGCATTCACCAGACTTGCCAGTGACAAATTGTTTCTTAGTCTTGTGGTAAGCATACAAAACTATGCTGAAATGTTATTTGTTTACTATAGAAACAGACACAGGAAAATAGATCTATTAAACATTATGATGATTAAGATCATGACTTAAATTTCTGTTTATGACAATGCTTTTTTGAATGGCTTATAATTTAAAATAGTTCACCTCAAGCACCTTAAAAATTCTTTCTCCCCATATTTTTATTCAAGTATTTAACTTCATCTTCCCCAAGAAATCTCCAATTTTTTCACTTATTTTAAACTACTCTCAAATAATGAGGATTAAACTTTAGTAGCAAATGTTGAAACATATAAAGTTTTGTAATGGTTATTCTCCATAGAAGTAAGCTTTTTTTCTCCCTCATCTTCCTCTCCTTCTTGTCTTTGTTATTAATTTCTCGAAAATATTTTGGTTCACTATGACCACAAGAAAAGCACACTGAATTTAAAACATGAGACAGCCTTGTACTGGGTTGAATGGTGGCCCCTCTAAAAGATGTTTGTATTTTAAATCAAATCTCTGAAACTTTTAAACGTCACCTCACTCAGAAAATGAGTTATTACAGATTTTGAAATGAGATCATCTTGGATTATCTGGGCCCTAATCCAATGAGAAGAGTCTCTATAAGAGACACACTGAGGAAATAAACACAGCAGCAAGGGCAGCAGCAGTGTGACTATGGAGACAGAGACTGGAGAAAGGCGACAAGAAGCACCAGAGAGGGACTATAGCCACCAGAAGCTGAAAATGGCAGAATATGGAATTGCCGCTAGGGTCCCTGAGGGCACTGTGGCCCTTGAGTTCAGACTTTGGGCCTTCAAAACAGTGCACAAATAAACTTCTGTAGTCTTAAATAACCAGTTTGTGGTCGTTTGTTATGGCCACCACAGAAAACCAGCACAAGCACTAATACTGAAAAATCTCACCAGTTAAAAAGGAATCTTCCTAAGTTCTGGAAAGGTAAAGAAATTACTCATTTGTCAAATTCTAGATAGTATGTATGACAAACTTTCCCTAGGCAATGTGTAGTATCCGATGTAGTGTTAAGAGTAAGGTTAGCCCTCTTCACCTTTAGGTTTTGCATCCATGAATTCCACCAAATGCTGATCATGTACACCCGTGGTGGATTCATGTCAATGTATGCCAAATCCAATACAGTACTGTAAAGTAAAATAAAGTAAAAAAAATAAAATTAAATTAAAAATAAATTTAAAAATTCCAAAAAGTACCTAAAAAGCAAACCTTGAATTTGCCCCATGCTGGCAACTATTTACACAGCAGTTACATTGTACTTAGAACTATAATAACTTGGCGCATAGCAGTTCTCTATATCTCGAATCTGTTTCTCTTTCATTATATTCACTTAGTTTGCTCTATAGATCTCGCATACAAGTGATACAGTATTTGTCTTTGTCTGACTTTATGATATTCTTATGCTTGTGAACAATTCCATATATCTTCTGTAACAAAGCACCACCAACTGGAAGGATTAAATAACAGAAATGTATTGTCTCACGGTTTGAGAGGTTAAAAGTCTGAAATCAAAGGTGTCAGCAGTGTTGGCTCCATCTGGCATTTTTGAGGGAAAGATCTTTCCAGGCCTGTCTCCTTGGCTTGTAGCTGGCTGCCTTCTCCCTGTCTCTTCATGTGATCTTCCCTCTAAGTGTTTCTATCACTGTCTCCATATTCCACTCCCATCTTTTGCAGGAACATCAATCATATCAGATTAGGGCCCACACTAAAGACCTCATTTTAACTTGATCACCTATGTAAAGACTCCATCCCCAAATAAATTCACATTCTGAGACACTTGGGGGTTAGGACCCCAACAAACCACTTTTTGTTGAACAAAGTCCTACTCAAGTATATATTTCCTTCTTTGGCTTCCACTGCCTTTTATCCTAACCAAAGGATAAAGCAATAACTTAATATTTTGAGATGAGAAAGCTCAAATTAAAAGAAGTAGTATATGTTTTCTGAAAGGAAGGTGAGGCAATTGTATGAAGGAGTGGGTGAAACAAGTCAGTGAAAATGGAGTTCAATAATTTTGTTATTAATCTTTTTCATTTATAACTGTTTTTCCTTTAAAAAGCAGAATAACAAAGAGAGAAGGCGCCTGTCATCCTTTTTCCCTTCAGTATTTGTTTTTAAAATGTTCATTTTTTAACATAATCCACAAGAAGCAAACAGTTTTAGAAACATTAAGAAAAATTTATTTTCCCTTTACTATATCATATAAGCATTGTAAAACAAAGCAGATATTTCATCTCTTTATTTCCATTTAGTATACAGAAAGCTATATTTCAGACTGAACAAAATAGTCATTTCCAATTTGTATGGTAATTTACAAGTCATATAAAGAACCATTTCTAGGGAAGATGATAAACTGCTCTTCTGTGTAACTCAGGTAGAAAAGTACTTTTGCTCATTCCAATAGAAGTGGGAAAAATACTGTCACAATTATTCAAAGAAATTGTAATTATATAAGGAGAAATCAGACCGTCTAATAAATGCTTAACCACATATTTTTTCCTTTAACTTCTCTCAACACTTTGACTTCCATATATACCTTAGATTTATGATGTAATTGTTGAGACAAATAAGGAAATATTCTTATCTGCACTTAGCATTTTCCTCAACTAACAAATGCCTCTACAACAATTCCAGCTTAAACAACCAAAATTCCACACCTCATGATTGAATATCAATGTGTACTTTTTAAAATATCTATTGTTAAATTATGTTTGAGCACTTACCATGTGTCAAACTCCATATAATTAAAGCATGTGAACATATTGCTGGTGGGAATGCGAAATGGTACATCCACTTTGGAAGACAAGTTTGGTGGTTTCTCATCAAAGCTAAACATACTCTTATCATATGATCCTATAATTTCCCTCTTTGACAAAAAGCCAAAAGAGCTGAAAACTCTCTCTACACAAAAACTTGCAAAAGAATGTCAATAGTAGCTTTATCTATAATTTCCAAAACTTGAAGCTACCAAGATATCCTTTATTAAGTGAATGGATAAATATCTGAGGCTCATCCAGGCAACAGAATATTATTCAGTGCTAAAAATAACTGAGTTGTCAAGCCAGGAAAAGACACGGAGAAACTTAAATGCGTATTACTAAGTGAAAAAAGGCAATCTAAGAAGGTTACTATACTGTAGGATTCCAATTACATAGCATTTTCGAAAAAGCAAAACTATGGACAAGATAAAGATCAGTGATTTCCAGGGCTGAGAAGAAGATAGTTGGAGGGAGAGATGAATAAGCAGAACACAGAGGGGTTTTAGGGCAGTGAAAATACTGTAAATGATATTATAATGATGAAAATATGTCATAATTTTTCCAACCACAGTGAATGTACAATACCAAGAGTGAGCCCTTATGGACTTTGGGTGATTGTGATATGTTGACATAAGCTCATCCTTAGTTTTTCTTTAAAAAAGTTATCAATACATATATGTATATGTATAACTGAAAATAAATAAGTTTTAAACAAGAAAAAAATATATAAAAGTTCCATTTGGTGAGTGATGTTAATAATGGGGAAAGCTAAGTTTTGTAGCAGCAGGGGGTAGGGGTACATGGGAAATCTTAGCAGTCTCCTTTATTGTAAACTACAACTGCTCTGAAAAATGAAGTCTTACAAAAAAGAAAAAAAAAAATAGGCACATGAAAAGAATTAGTTGAAAGGTTTTGGAAGTTTTACCCTGGAGAAGAAAAAATATTAACTTATCTTTGTAAAATTAAGAGCTTTATGTAGATTAGGCAGCTCATTTTTTCTTTGTAGACCCTGAAGAGAGAAATGACAAGTCAGTAAACTTGTTTCTGTAATGTTGTGTTACCACGCTCACCTCACAAGTAAGTAGACTTCAACTTGATATAAAAAGGTGTTTTTTTAAGTTTTAAGTCTATCAGCTACATGAGAGCAGTATCTATGTAAGTCTTGTTCATCTTTGTATGATCAGTGCCTACAAGATGCCTGGTATGTGAAAAGTGCTCAGTGATTGAGGAGTCAGTAAGTTCTTTGTCTCTAGGATCAAAAGTATAGCTTATACGACCCTTAGCAGAAGTCGTACATTGGGTTGATATGGGATAGAGCAACTGTTTTCATATTTTTATTTTTTGCTTTCTTTTTAGTAGCTGAATCCTTTTTTTTTTTTTTGTAAAAATTATTATGTAGAAATGCAACAGATAAAACAGACAAAATCAGAGAAACTTTGTTGTATTGGCTGGCAGGAACCTAGATCTGTGGCTGCTAAACCATCCACTTTGTCCCTGTACCGTCTCCAACAAACAAAACTTGTTAGGGGTTTTAAAATTCTGAGATTGTGGCAGATTCATGTCAATGTATGCCAAAACCAATACAGCACTGTAAAGTAAAATAAAGTAAAAATAAAAATTTTTTTAATAAAATAAAATAAAATTCTGAGATTCTATGAACTCCCGATATCAGTTCCAGAGGAATATAACCTTTCTTCATACATAAACTGAAATGATATTAACTTATTATTGAATTTGCTTTCATATCTAAAATTTCATGATTACATAAAATATTTAAAATACAATAAGTGTGAGATATCAAATAAAAAGCAGAAAAGCAGAAAGGAGACAATGTTTAATGAGTGCTTACAGAATGTCAGACTTCACACTAGGTTCATTATGTTTAATAGATTTAAGTTCAGGAAAAAGTACTTCTGTATAGGCTGACAGAGAAGACTTCACAGAGGAGGAAGAATTTGAATTAAACCTAGAAAGGCTTAACCTAGATAGGAAAAAAGAAAGAATGGTCCAGGAAGAAAGCTTAATTTTCTTTAGTTTTTAGGCATAGACATATGTCTATGTCATAGACATAGAAAACAGAACTCTAATAAAGTTACTTTGTGAAGAAATTTCAAAAGCTCCATGCCATTACATTATAAATATTTAGAATCATGCTATGAGCATCAAGAAAAAAAATTAAACCCAAATCCCTGATCACTAGCAATGGGGCAAATTGTTACCATGCATTCCTGATATGGTTCATGAAGAACAACATATCTCTTAAACCACAACTTGAATCTAATCATGAGGAAATAGTTACAAACCCAAACTGAAAGATATTCAGCAACATAAGTGACCTGCGCATTTCACAAGTGTCATAGACTGAAGTACTGTTCCAGATAGAAAGAGACTAAAAAAACATGACACCCAAATGAAACACAAGATCTTCGGTTTTGTTTTGCTAAAATGATACTCTTAGACCAACTGGCAAAATCTGAATAAAGGCTGTATATTAAACAATTATGATAGTAAGTAAGTAAGTGTAGTCACTCAGTCGTGTGTGACTCTTTGCGACCCCATGGACTGTAGGCCACTAGGCTCCTCTGTCCGTGGGATTCTCCAGGCAAGAATACTGGAGTGGGCTGCCATTTCTTTCTCCAGGGGATCTTCCCAAACCAGGGATCAAACCTGGGTTTTCTGCATCACAGGCAGATGCTTTACCCTCTGAGCCACCAAAGAAGCCATGATATATCAATATTATTTGTCATTTGTCTAATTTTGATAATTGCACTTGAGTTGTGTAAGCAAATGTTTTTAGAATAGACACACTGAAGAATTTATGGATAAGGAGGAATCATGTCTCCATCTTACCCTCAAATGGTTCAGAAGAAAATTTACACAGGAGTGGGTTGCCATTTCCTTCTCCAGAGGATCTTCCCGACCCAGGGATCAAACCCGGGTCTCCCACACTGTAGGCAGACGCTTTACCGTCTGAGCCACCAGGGAAGCCTCAGAAAAAGACATATAAAGCAAATGTGGTAAAATATTATGTGGGAAAACTTGGCGAAGTATATATAGGGACTCTTTCTACTATTCTTGCAGCTTTTCTGTAGGGTCTGAAGTTATATCAAAATAAAAATGTTAAAAGAAGGAAGCAAGGAGAAAATTTAAGTAATATTTCTAAGAAAGGAAAATTAACATGCTACAGGAACAGTATGATTCACATCAAGAAAGAAAGTTCTTTGCTCAGGAAAATTATTTATATGCCTCTTGGTGTCAGATTTGTATTTCTCATGGGAGACTTTGGAAGAAAACGATATAGTAGACAGACAGCTGAATTATTCTGCATAATGAAGCAAAAGAAATCTTACTAACTTCCAACAAACTGGGGGTGGGACTCAAGAATAAAGAGAAATGGGCAATAGGGAAGGAAAAACACAGGCAGTTTTAAATTGGGATAGCCATTAAGAAATTTCTAGAGGGGAAGTAGCCGATGAAATTGTTGGACAGCAATGCCTAATACTAAATTTTAATTTTATACCATGCTGCACTCTGATGTTCCTCACCATCCCCAAATATTTAATAAAAATCTGCTACATATTTATAACACTTTCATTTAAAACACTTTGATTGAAATAGGAATGAAGGTCATATACATGGGACACAGAGGTCTGAGAAGACAGTAACATTAGGAAGAGAAATGCAGAGAAGAGACTGAAAATTCAGTGGATTTGCAAAATTACAGAAAAACGTAACCAGAACTATATAAAACTTGCAAAATCCCTGAGTTGGTGGGAAGGGAAGAATTCTGAGTTTCTCAAAACATCCTTGTGACTACAGGAGATTCAATCACTCCTTTTAAGTATTAAAGGACAAGTTGACCCAGGAAGGTTAGAGAACTTGGGAATGTAAGATGGCACATGCTTTTGTTACACTGGCATATATAAATATTAAATAATATGATCCATTAGGAGGTTACTTTTTTCTGCTAAGGTATGATCCCATAATTGTACTTCAGGGAATCTATTAATGTCTATGGTAACCTGCCTCTAAAATGGCTTCCAGTGAGTCTCATCTTCTGATGTTGATGTCTTCCCACATTAAATGGAGTGATTTGTGTAATAAATGAGATATTGAAGAAATTATGGAGCATGGCTTCTGGGGTTAGGTCATAAGAAACATTGTGGCTTCTGCCTTACTTCCTCTTAGGTCACTTGTCCTGACTAAGCCAGCTTTCACATTGTGAAGGCACTCAAGTGGTCCATGAAAAGTCCCACTAATGAAGAACTAAGGCCTTTTGTCAACAGCCAAGATCAACCTGCCAGTGACGAGAGTGAGTCACCTTGGAAGCAAATCCACCACCCTTAGTCAAGCCCTCAGATTACTGCAGCTCCAGCTGACAACTTAACGATAATCATTTAGAGACCTTGAGATAAAACCAGTCAGCTAAGTCCCAAACTCCCAACCACAAAAGCTGCTGCAATGCTGCTAAGTCACTTTATTAGTGTCTGACTCTGTGCGACCCCATAGATGGCAGCCCATCAGGCTCCCCCATCCCTGGGATTCTCCAGGCAAGAACACTGGAGTGGATTGCCGTTTCCTTCTCCAATCCATGAAAGTGAAAGTGAAAATGAAGTCACTCAGTCATGCCTGACTCTCAGCGACCCCATGGACTGCAGCCTACCAGGCTCCTCTGTCCATGGGATGTTCCAGGCAAGAGTACTGGAGTGGGTTGCCATTGCCTTCTCCGACCACAAAAGCTATGAGATGGTAAATATTTTTAGCTATTTTAATACATTAAATTTGGGGATAATATGTTATGCAGCAAAAGATAATTAATACATTTTCCTAAAGTAATCATCAGGAAGGTTATGACATTCATTGTGAGTAGGTTCAGTACAGTGCTATTCATAATAGACAAAACTTGAAATAACCTGTGTCTAACCTAAATATAAATGATTTTTAATGAATTTTTTATATAGCAATATCATAATTAAAGTGAAAACGTACTAGATTTTTTCTATTGAGACACTGTATACTTAGTAGACATTAAAATTAATATTTTGAAAAAATAATATTCTTGAAGAATATAAATAACAGTCATAATGTACTGTTAAGTGAAGTAAGTAGCATATAAGACAATATGCTGCTGCTGCTAAGTCACTTCAGTCGTGTCCGACTTTGTGTGACCCCATAGACGGCAGCCCACCAGGCTCCCCCATCCCTGGGATTCTCCAGGCAAGAACACTGGAGTGGGCTGCCATTTCCTTCTCCAATGCATGAAAGAGAAAAGTGAAAGTGAAGTCGCTCAGTCTGTCCGACTGTTAGCGACCCCATGGACTGCAGCCCAGCAGGCTACTCCGTCCATTGGATTTTCCAGGCAAGAGTACTGGGGTGGGGTGCCACTGCCTTCCCCGATAAGACTATATATATTTAATATTATCACACCTTTTGTAAATTTATTTCTACTCACCTATAAAATATAATTACACATATATTATAAAATGGAAGTCAAATACATACATATGTAAAAGAGAAACACTGACACCCAATACAACAAATGTTAACAGTAGTTATCTTTGGATGGGGTAGGAATTATTTTGGTAATTGCCCTCTTTAATTGTTGTGTGTGTGTGTGTGTGCTCTGTCATGTCCACCTCTTTGCGATCCCCTGGACGATAGCCCTCCAGGCTTCTCTGTCCATGGGATTTCCCAGGCAAGAATACTGGAATGGCTTGCCATTTCCTGCTCCAGAAGACTTCCCAACCCAGAGATGGAACTTGCATCGCTGGCGTCTTCTGCACTGGCAGGCAGATTCTTTACCACTGTGCCACCTGTTACACTAAATGTATGCATTACTTTCATCATCTTACTTTTTAAAAATAATAAGAGAAAATTTGCCACAGCACAAAGCGTGGGAACAAAGAGTGGTGTAAAATAGTGCCTGCTCATAGAACTTGATTACTGGGAAAGCCATCTAGTTCAGCATCCTCGTTTTACAGATGAAAGAATAGAGACACAGGAGAACTGGGTGATTACCTTGAAGTTCACCCAGTTGATAATGGCAAAACCTGAAGAGACACTCAAGTCTCCCAGTTTCTGATCCAATATTTTCTTTACTATCCTATGTTACTGCCAAGAAATCAAAGACAATGGCACCACACGACCTCAGATAGGAAGAGGGCAAACTTGAGAAAAATGGTCGAAATAAAATTAATGGCCAAACAACTCTGAGCAGACATCATGGCAAAAGAAAAACTATGTTCTAGGAAATTAGGCACCAATGTCCTCTACTCAAATAAATCAATATTTAAGGACTTTTATAGAGCCACCACTTTTATAGTTAACCTTAGAAAGGATGTCAGTCTAGATCCAGTAGGACTTTGACCTGAACTGACCCATAGTTAACCTATTTATAGGGAAAGTTAAAGGGTAAATGCTATTTCATCACCTGATGAACGGGAACTTCACTTAATGCAGTTGCCTGAGCCATTCTTACCACATCAGAGCAACTTGTATATATTTTCTCTCTCTACTTCCTTACTTATGCTGCCATACAGAACATTATACTGGTAGCTAGCCACAGCACAGATATTTATAAGTCCTTTGGAAGGATCTAAATGGAGAATGAAAGAGCCTCTCATATGAAGGAAAAAAATCAACAGCTAGTTCTAACTTGTTAGTAATTTGGGCTTTATTTGTGTTGGGGGAAATAGAGAGTTTGAGAAAACTCATAGAAACTATAAAAACTTTCTGAAAACATTGAGAGAATTATTAAGTTTGTATGTACTCTGTTGCTTCCAGCTCTAAAAAAATTATCCAGAAATAAGCAGACAAAACCACTTACATTTCTTCTACATGATTGGTGTCTCTTGCATGGTAAAATGTTTAATCATCAGAAATAATAGAACTTCCACATGAAAACTTTTCAGATCCCTTATACATCATAATGAGGAATTAATATTAAAACTTACATGTAGCTACAGAATTTCCAAAGAATTCTCAGTCTCTGGCCCATGATAAAGTATGGTATGAATGGTTTTTTTGAGGAGATATGAAGCCACATGTAATTACTTGAGAAATCTCAAAAGAGTCAGGTCATCAGTAAGAACTATTGCTTGGCTATTTAATCCTACCTAATATGACTTTTGTTCTGGTGTTGAATAAAAACATAACTAATCTACTTCTATTCCAGGAAGAGTATTTCTTCATCCAGGAGCCAACTAATGAAAAGACTGTTGTTTCAAGTGAATAGGAATGTTTCCAGAGATTTTTGAGTAAAGGATAAGAGTGATCCTAAAGGAAAGGAGAAATTTGGTTGTCAAATCACCTGTTTGGTGAGTTTCTACTAGCTTAGGAAAAGACTGAGAAAATTCCTACACGATTCGTCAAGGATTTCATGGGTGGTATAACACCAGTAATCTCACCCTATCTGCCTCCAAGTTAATACAAAAATGGGAGATGACCTCATAGATCACTGAGCACATGACCAATTACCACACAGGTGGGCCCTCTTTCTAATAAATCTGTGTGTGTGTGTATTTTGTATATATAAATAGTCATAAATAAATTATTAAAGCTCACTTTGAAAGTTTATTTCATCCCTATTGATTTTTTTCACTCTATGCAAATATATATATATGCTTAAATTTTTAAAAAAACCATATTTTCAAAACATGTCTATACCACCTGGCATTCTCTGCCCAGTTATAGAATTAAGTGACCATATTGTTGGGGCATTCCTGGAGGCTCAGTGGTAAAAACTCTACCTGTTAATGCAGCAGACACAGGTTCAATCCCTGAGTCAGGAAGATCATCTGGAGAAGGACATGGTAACCCACTCCAGTATTCTTGCCTGGGAAGTCCTAGAAACAGAGAAGCTTGGTGGGCTACTATCTATGCAGTCACAAAAAATGTTGGACACAACTTAGCAACTAAACAACTACTTTTTGCTAAAGTACCTTCCAAGGGGGTGGATAAACCCTAGACTGGGGAATCGGAGGATCTCAGATACCTGAGGTTGCTTTAATATATATATACAGAAGTATCAGCTGTGCCTCCAGGAACCAGAGACATGGCCCACCCTGCTCTACCCTGGAGCCTCCGACAGAGCTCTGTTGGTTTGACAAGGCTCTGATGTCCAGCAGCAACCATACATGAGTCAGTTTCCAAAATCTTACTTGGCTGAACAGGCAGAAAAAGCACACAGAACTCAGATCATTCCAGCCCCATCTTGGCCCACCAAAGACTTGTTTGAGGTATATACAATTGAGAAACCTCTTCTTGATGTCTTTTAAGGCAAGATTTTTGTCTGTATGAGGTGGTTGAGGTGTGGTCTTGCCTTAAGGTAGAAACGAAATCTTGCAAAATCATCAGTTTGAGGTTTACAACAGTGCCAAGTCAATCCTCTCTTTCAATGTTCTGCATGTTTCATTGCTTCCTTCTGAACTGTGGTAGATAAATTTACCACCCAGTTTCTAGATGCTGCTTGGAGATTATCTTTTTCCTTTTCTACTATCCACTGTCCTAGATTCTGACCTTGAGCCCCCTGTAGGTAAATATCTTTTATATAAATCTGCACTGAGTGAGTTTCCTGGTGGTCCAGTGGTCAGTCCTCAGGGCTTTCACTGCCAAGTGCCCAGATTCAGTCTCTAGCCGGGGAACTAAGATCCTGCAAGCCACACAGTGTGGCCAAAACAAAAACAAAAATATAAACTTGCACCAACAGTCTCCTCCTCTGTCAGTCTCTTCTCTGGAGTATGCCACTGGTTCTCCATTACCTTCATGTGCTGAGTTTTAAGTTGCTTTCCATCGGTTTCAATATTTTCCATCAAATTACTATGAGGTGCCTATCTGAATTTCCTGACCTAATACTTACTTAGGAAAGGGTATCTTAAATTTTTTAATTTAAATTCAAGAGTGTGAGAGGATGATAGTAAATTTTCAAACTCCAAAGATCTTCCAAGAAGACCAAATAAGAAAATGTATAAGCAATCAGATTATAAAACAATAATAGAAAGAAAGCTTAGATATCATATATTATAATACATAAAAAGAAAGCTGATATATTATATATTATAATAAATATAATATTATAAAATATTACTAATATGCTGAGATATTATATATATTTGTCTGTACTGGCTACATAAACCAGCTTCACATGTGGTCTGAATGTCATCATTTTTCTTCACACTGTTCTCTCTAATTGGAATTTTCTCCCTTCCTCAATTTCATTATATTCCAGCCAGCCTAAATCCATCAAACCTCACATGTTCCAAAGTTCAATGCCTGTGTGGCCTTGTACAAGTAACTTGAGCAAGAAACATTTATTGATGATCTTCTAGGCTGTATATTAGAGTTCAGAGTGAGGAATTGATATGCACAAGGTAATACCATAAGTGGCAGACTAGAATAGAACTCATATCTCCTGTCTTAGAGACCAGCCACCATTCACTGCCCTATCCTGCTTTCTCTAAGTTTACATCAAGGAATTCAAAGATTATAGACAGACTCAACAGTTTCTACACTATTTGTTAGTTTTTTATATCAGATGTATCCATAGTTTGCTCTCAGATTTTAGTGGGGATAGCAAAGGTTTTTCCACTAATGAAAAGCCTCAGATACTAAGCTGTTACAAGAAGCAAGTATTTTACATCTTAATAATCATATTACACAATAAAATATTGTTTAAGTTCTACTTCATTTAAGAAATTTTCTAATTCCTTTATTTTTCCTGAATATAAAATTAATGTCTGTCTCCTTTAGATAATTACTTGTCTGCATTTCCAAACTTGTGTGATCAATATTTTCATATATCACTTGATACTTCCATAAGTATAATACCTATTTCACTACATTCTTAACAGCAGTCAGTATCAGTATCAGTTCAGTTGCTCAGTCATGTCTGACACTTTTTCACTCTCTTCTTTCACTTTCATCAGGAAGCTCTTTAGTTCTTCTGCACTTTCTGACAAAGGATGGTGTCATCTGCATATCTGAGGTTATTGGTATTTTTCCCAGCAACCTTGATTCCAGCTTGTACTTGCTCCAGCCCAGCATTGCTCATGATATACTCTGCATATAAGTTAAATAAGCAGGGTGACAATACACAGCCTTGACGTACTCCTTTCCCTATTTGATACTAGTCTGTTATTCCATGTCCATTTCTAACTGTTGCTACCTGACCTGCATATAGATTTCTCAAGAGGCAGATCAGGTGGTCTGGCATTCCCATCTCTTGAAGAATTTTCCAGACTTTCTTCTGGTCCACATGCTCAAAAGTTTTGGCATAGTCAATAAAGCAGAAATAGATGTTTTTCTGGAACTCTCTTGCTTTTTTGATGATCCAACAGATCTTGGCAATTTAATCTCTGATATCTTTGTCTTTTCTAAATCCAGCTTGAACATCTGGAAGTTCACAGTTCACATATTGCTGAAGCCTGGCTTGGAGAATTTTGAGCATTACTTTACTAGCATGTGAGATGAGTGCAATCATGTGGTAGTTTGAGCATTCTTTGGCATTGCCTTTCTTTGGGATTGGAATGAAAATGGACCTTTTCCAGTCCTGTGGCCCACTGCTGAGTTTTCCAAATTTGCTGGCATATTGAGTGCAGCACTTTCACAGCATCTTCTTTTAGGGTTTGAAATAGCTCAACTGGAATTCCATCACCTCCACTAGCTTTGTCCATAGTGAGGCTTCCTAAGGCCTTGACTTCACATTCCAGGATGTCTGGCTCTAGGTTGGTGATCACACCATCATGGTTATCTGGTTCATGATCTTTTTTGTATAGTTCTGTGTATTCTTTCCACTTCTTCTTAATGTCTTCTGCTTCTATCAGGTCCATACCATTTCTGTCATTTTTTGTACCCATCTTTGCATGAAAAGTTCCCTTGGTATCTCTAATTTTCTTGAAGAGATCCCTAGTTTTTCCAATTCTATTTTCCTCTATGTTTTTGCACTGATCACTGAGGAAGGCGTTCTTATCTCTCCTTGCTATTCTCTGGAACTCTGCATTCAAATGGGTGTATCTTTCCATTTCTCCTTTGCCTTTCACTTCTCTTCACTTTAAAGCTATTTGTAAGGCCTCCTCAGACAACTGTTTTGCCTTTTCGCACTTCTTTTCCTTAGGGGTGGTCTTGATCCCTGTCTCCTGTACAATGTCATGAACCTCCATCTTAAATGCTGGGCTAGATGAAGCACAAGCTGAAACCAAGATTTCTGGGAGAAATATCAATAACCTCAGATTTGCAGATGACACCACCCTTATAGCAGAAAGCAAAGAGGAACTAAAGAGCCTCTTGGTGAAAGTGAAAGAAGAGAGTGAAAAAGCTGACTTAAAACTCAATATTTTAAAAAATGAAGATCATGGCATCTGATCTCATCACCTCATGGCAAATAGATGGGAAAACAGTGGAAACAGTGTCAGACTTCATTTTGAGGGGCTCCAAAATCACTGCAGATGGTGATTGCAGCCATGAAATTAAAAGAAGGTTTCTCCTTGGAAGGAAAGTTATGACCAACATATTAAAAAGCAGAGACATTACTTTGTCAACAAAAGTCCATCTAGTCAAGGCTATGGTTTTTCCAGTGGTCATGTATGGATGTGAGAGTTGGACTGTGAAGAAAGCTGAGCACTGAGGGATTGATGCTTTTGAACTGTGGTGTTGGCGAATACTCTTGAGAGTCCTTTGGACTCCAAGGAGATCCAACCAGTCCATTCTAAAGAAGATCAGTCCTGGGTGTTCATTGGAAGGACTGATGCTAAAGCTGAAATTCTAATACTCTGGCCACCTCATGTGAAGAGTTGACTCACTGGAAAAGACCCTGATGCTGGGAGGGATTGGCGGCAGGAGGAGAAGGGGACGACAGCAGATGAGATGGCTGGATGGCATCACTGACTCAATGCACATGAGTTTGGGTGAACTTTGGGAGTTGGTGATGGACAGGGAGGCCTGGTGTGCTGCGATTCATGAGACTGCAAAGAGCTGAAAAACTGAACTGAACTGATTGTGATCAAAACATTATGGTACTAGCACCAAAAAAAAAAAAAAAAAAGGAAAAAAAAAGGACACATAGATCAGGAAAAGAATAGAAATAAGCCCATAGTTATGTGGTCAGTTAAACCTATGACAAAGGTGGCAATAATATACAATAGAGAAAAGAGAACTTCTTTAATAAGTGGTGTTGGGGTGCCACTGGAAAGTTACATGCAAAGGAATCAACTTGGAGTACTTTCTCATAACACATACAAAAATGAACTCAATAGATTAAAGACTTACATATAAAACCTAAAATCATGAAATGTCTAGAGGAAATTATGGGCACTGATTGATCTTAACAATATTTTTTTGGATATATCTCCTCAGACAAGGGCAACAAAAGCAAAAATAAACGGGACTACATCAAATTAAACATCTTTTCATAGGGAAGGAAACCATCAAAATAATGAAAAGCTAGCCTACTGAATGAAAGAAATTTGCAAACAATATATCAGATAAGGTATTAATATCCAGAATATACAAAGAATCCACATAAATCAACATCAAAAACTCCAAATAATCCAACTATAAAATGAGCACAGGATCTGAAAACAGAAATTTTTAGAGAAGACATATACACAGCCAATACACACATGAAAAATTGTTTAGCATCACTATTCACCTGGGAAATGCTCATCAACACCCAATAAGACACTGCCTCACACATTTCAGAATGGCAATCACCAAAAAAGACAACAAATAATAGGCAAGGGTGAGAATGTGGACTAAAGTGAATCCTCATTCACTGTTAAGGCTAAGTCACTTCAGTCGTGTCCGACTCTGCGCAACCTCATAGACGGCAGCCCACCAGGGTGCCCCGTCCCTGGGATTCTCCAGGCAAGAACACTGGAGTGGGTTGCCATTTCCTTCTCCAATGCATTCACTGTTAAGGGGACTGTAAATTGGTGTACCCACTGTGTAAAACAGTATGGAGGAGCCACAGAAAAGTAAAAATAGAACTACTATATGATTCAGCAATTTCACTTCTGATTATTTACTTGCAGAAAGTAAAAACACTAATTTGAAAAGATATAGGCACCCCAATGTTTATTGCAGCATATTTACAATAGTCAAAATATGGAAGCAACCTGAATGCTTATTGCTAGATGAATGGATAAAGAAGATATGGTGTATATATATATATATATATATATATATATATGGAATATTGAAGTGAAGTCGCTCAGTCATGTCTGACTCTTTGCCACCCCATGGACTGTAGCCTACCAGGCTCCTCTGTTCATGGGATTTTCCAGGAAATAGTACTGGAGTGGATTGCCATTTCCTTCTCCAGGGGAATCATCCCGACCCAGGGATCGAACCCGGGTCTCCTGCATTGTAGACAGACGCTTTACTGTCTGAGCCACCAGGGAAGTCCTAAATAGTATTAGTCACTCAGTCATGCCCAACTCTTTGCGACCCCATGGACTGCAGCCCACCAGGCTGCTCTGTCCATGGGATTTTCCAAGCAAGGCTACTGGAGTGGGTTGCCATTTCCTTCTCCAGGGGATCTTCCTAAATCAGGGATCGAACTTGGGTCGCCTGCAGTGCAGGCGGATTCTTTACTGAATGAGCTACAAGGAAGCCCAATAGAATATTATTCAACCATAAAACTTAAAATCTTGCTATTTGTAAGAATATAAATAGCTCTAGACAGCATTATGCTAAGTGAAATAAACCAGACCAAAAAACAAATACAATATAACCACTTAGATGTAGAATCTAGTGGTTCTACAAACCAGACCCAAACAAAAACAAAACCAGACCCATAGACATAGAGAACAAATGGGTGATTACCAGAGAGAAGGGGGGTGAGAGTTGAATTAAATAGGTGAAAAGGACTAACAGGTGCAGACTACTAGTTAGAAAATAAATAAGCCATGGGATGCAATATACAGCATAAGGAATACAGTTAATAATGTAATCATTTTATATGGGGATAGATGATAACTAGGTTGATGCTATTTGTGTAATGTATACAAATGTGAAATCACTATGTAATATACCTGAAACTAATATAATATTGTAAATCAACTATATTTCAATTTTTAAAAACAGAGGAATTAAGTTAGTTAAAAGTGAAAGGAAGAAAGGAAGTCCCTGCCACATGAAAGCTTAATGTCTGCTCACACTAGATGCAACTCATCACATGGAATCAATGCCCTGGATTAGAGTTAACCAGTAGAGACTACAGCATTCAGTTAGTGTCTAAAGTCACAGGAAAGCCAAAGACATAGCTATAATGTCAAGGATCTGAAGCCTTTTGATGGAGGTATTTACCAAAATACTCCCTCAAAGGCATATTTAATGAGATCCAGCATGAAATCAAGATGCCATTTCAAAGGAGAACTAGCAATGATGGGAGCCTAGTGACATTTAAAGAACATGGAGACTGATAGCTAATAAGAAAGCAGTTTGGAGAAGATGATGAGAAATGGAGCCAGGAGACAGTTCTGAGTGGAAAAGCAGGTGGACATAGAGCTTTTTTATCTGGCTCTTGGGAGGCTGGGCATGTTAAAAAAAGGGCAGCTGGTAGAATAAACATTAGCCCAAGAGATCAGGCATCCACAAAAGCAAGGAGCAGTTCCAGATGCTAACTCATAGTCTTCATAGAGTTAAGGACGCTCTGTTTTCTTTTTCTAAGCAGTCCAAACCTATTAATTTGGAATCCTGGAACAAAGGGCGAGGAAATATTTCTAGTGTCAAATTACAATCTGAAGAAGAAAGGGTCAGTCAAAATGACTAGAAGTGGACAAGAGTGCCATGGGCACTAATCCTAAATAGGGTTTCCCTATGTGTCTGTAAAGGTTAGAGTCAAATATTTTTTCCCAGAAATTGATATTTCAGGTTTATTTACTTGGTCCACAAAACTAGCTAAGGTCATCATCATCTTGTTCTGGAGACAGAAATCTGCTATCTTAGTTCTAAAGAACTGACATCTTCCATGCAGAGCAAGGCCTAAGGCTTCTTATCTCCTGTGGTAGACTGGGCAAGTGTAGAGAAGGTCCAATGTCTTCATAGACCAAAAACTCTGTCTCCTCTGCAAGCTGACCAACAATTAGAGAAAGTTGTCCAATCTCTTTCTTCATACAAGTGAAGCTGAAATACTAATATCCACCCAGATAGAAAGTTTCCTGAGCAGTTAGTGCAGACTGGAGGAACAGAGCCCCTTCCTTGCCAGCAGTGGTGGAGTGTGGATTCAGGGAAAATGATTAGATTAGAAGTAGTTGACTCATTGGAAAAGACTCTGATGCTGGGAGGGATTGGGGGCAGGAGGAGAAGGGGATGACCGAGGATGAGATGGCTGGATGGCATCATGGACTCAATGGACGTGAGTCTGAGTGAACTCCGGGAGATGGTGATGGACAGGGAGGCCTGGCGTGCTGCGATTCATGGGGTCGCAAAGAGTTGAACACGACTGAGCGACTGAATTGAACTGAACTGAACTGAGACTTTAAAGGGAAGCAGGTCAGAATAAAAGTTTATAACCTAATCATGTAATTAAACAGGTCTATAGAAGAGGATAAGAGGTATGATAAAAAGTCAGTTATTTCACAGAGCCTCAGGAAGCTGAAGCAGACAGACCTGAAGGCATTTCCTATCTATGAATGAATATAGCCAAGGGAGCCCTTTCTGTGAGCTTCCCTGGTGGCTCAGTGATAAAGAATCTACCTGCCAGTGCAGAAGATGTGGGTTTGATCCCTGGTCCCAGAAGATTCCATGGAGAAGAAAATGGCAACCCACTCCAGTTTGCCTGGAGAATTCCCATGGGCAGAGGAGCCTGGGAGGCTACTGTCCACGGGGTCACGAGTCAGACATGACTTAGCAACTAAACCACCACCACTACACTTGCCTGAAGAACCCCATGGACAAAGGAACCTGGCGGGCTATGGTCCATGGGGTTGCCCAGAGTCAGACACGACTTAGGACCTGCACAACAGCAACAAGCCCTTTGTATAAAATTCAAAACCAGGGTCGTGGGTGAGGAAAGGGCCAGAGGGAAGCAGATCCCACCTTTCCATGACTTGGACAACATTCACCCTCTTGAGGTGAAAGCTGACTTTTCCCAATTTTAATTAGTTAAGACTGTATTTACTTCTCTTCTTTTTTAAATCTGGTTTTATCTCTATGAAAATTAATCCTGGAAAATGAGCACACGGTCTACATAAGCCTAGAGACCATCTCAGATTCTGCGAACTGAAGGCAGTTTGTAGACAATCCCTTGAATCAGAGAAAGTATAGTCAGGAAATATTTCAGGTCTGACTTTCACTATTTATAACATTCCAATTCTCATAGCATTAAACTTGAGGAAGAATGTTCTACTCCCACTACAGTATGAAAGTTACACCTCTTTGGTCAAGAGATGGCTATGTAGTATTCACATTCAGAACAAATTTGGTATCCCAGACACGGAGCTGGAGTGGTTTCTAATTTAAAATTAGATGTTGAGGAAAATAAATCTGGATACTATAAAAAAAATTATACCTGTATCAGACTAAGAGGGATTTTTTAAACAATTGTCAAGCCAACACATCATATTGCCAAACCCATAAACTGCTTCAAGTAACAGATGGAATTTATATCACAGACTCTCAAACCTCATGGGGAGGGATTTTTGAGTCCAATTAACCCCTTGCAACACTCTTTAATCTGGAGGGATATGCTCAAATTGTCCAAAAATATTTTGTCTAGACTTATCCACTGCAGAATTTTCTATGGTACTTTCTCTGGACAGGGCAACATGAATTTAAGGCAGTGGGCAGGGGCTGATGATATCTTTTCAGAATATAGGTACTTTTTTCACATATTCTCAAGAATATCTCCATAACAAATTTATAAGGCAGGTATTCCACCTCAGCCGGATCTGCCTTTCAGTCTTACTAAGATTTCTAATATAAGTGCCAAGCCTCAAATTAAAAGAAAATACAAAAACTTGTCAGTATGTGCTGAGCTACTACTAACAATTTCCAAAGATGGCAAAAGCTGGAGAATTAGAGAGTTTCATATAAAATATCATCATTGCAATTTTTGTAGACATTTTCAACCAATTTTAGAAGAGCTTGGGAGTTTAAAAACAATCTACCCTCTTTATCATTTTATTCACATTTTGAATATTATCTCCTTCTTAAGTGGTTAAGCCAAGTCAGTTACAAAGCAGTTCATTTAGCAACTTGGTTCTTAATGGTTTTAGGTTGCAGATTGCTGCAGTATTGTGAATATGGAATCAGGATCTCCTGTGTGAAGGGCTTAACCTCAAGTGTCCAGGTTTCTGTGCCTGAAACCATGCGGATGTGGCTCTGTGCAAAGGAAAACAGGCACCTCTCAAAGGTCCATGGCAAGACTCCAGTCCCCCACCCAGGACCGGGTTTGTCTACAAGCAGAAGCACTTAGTACAATGACATGGGAAAGAGAAGAGAAAAGGGAGACATTGCTCAACATTCAGAAAACTAAGATCATGGAATCTGGTCCCATCACTTCATGGCAAATAGATGGGGAAACAGTGGAAACAGTGTCAGACTTTTTGGTGGGGGGGGGCCTCCAAAATCACTGAAGATGGTGATTGCAGCCATAAAATTAAAAGACTCCTTGGAAGGAAAGTCATGACCAACCTAGATAGCATACTGAAAAGCAGAGACATTACTTTGCCAACTAATGTCCGTCTAGTCAAGGCTATGGTTTTTCCTGTGGTCATGTATGGATGTGAGAGTTGGACTGTGAAGAAAACTGATCACCAAAGAATTGATGCTTTTGAACTGTGGTGTTGGAGAAGACTCTTGAGAGTCCCTTGGACTCCAAGGAGATCCAACCAGTTCATTCTAAAGGAGATCAGTCCTGGGTATTCTTTGGAAGGAATGATGCTAAATCTGAAACTCCAGTACTTTGGCCACCTCATGCAAAGAGTTGACTCATTGGAAAAGACTCTGATGCTGGGAAGGATTGGGGACAGGAGGAAAAGGGGACGACAGAGGATGAAATGGTTGGATGGCATCACTGACTCGATGGACCTGAGTTTGAGTGAACTCCAGAAGTTTGTGATGGACAGGGAGGCCTGGGGTGCTGCAATTCGTGGGGTTGCAAAGAGTCAGACACGACTGAGCAACTAAACTGAACTGAACTGAAGCAAGCAAGTAACCAGGTAGAAGGGAGAGAAATGAAAGTATATGTAGCAAATTGAAAGGGGAGGAACCTGAAACTATCAACAACATTGTTAATCAGCTATATACCAATATAAAATGTTTTTGGTGTTAAATATAAATATATATTTATATATAAATGTATATATAAATATTTAATTGTGTATATACATATAATTTTTAAAAAAAAGAAAGGGGAGGAAAATGAAAGCAGCTGATTTAGCAATTCATTGACCTTAGGACAGAAAGGAGTCAAATGGCAAAATTAAAAAAATAAAACAGAAAACTTAATAGAGAAAAGTCTAAAAGGAAGTAACATGGAAATCTTATTTATGCTGGTAATTTTTTCAGTGTTTCCATCATCATTATTAAAGGATTTTTCAGTAGTTCCTGACAGTGACAGAGTTGTGTTCATTTCTTTGACAAACCTCTCTTATCTCCTCCCTCGACTAACTAAGAAAGAATTTCCTCTAGGGATTGACAATTGTAGCTGGACATGATCATTATTACTGTTACCATTAAAAGCAACCACTGACATCTATAAATGGCTATATATACCCTAGTAAGCACACTTCACATGCATAATGTTTAGTCATCATAGCAACCCTGTAGCCCTATATCAATATATTTATCCTTATTTTATAGAGGAAGAAACTGAGACTTAAAATGGCTAAGGGACTGACCAAAGGTGGTTCACTCAGACCTGCACCAACTTGGCTTCCTGCACTTTTTCTTCTGTGCTATGTTACTGCTCTATGCTACTGCTAAGTCACTTCAGTTGTGTCCGACTCTATGTGACCCCATAGGTGGCAGCCCGCCAGGTTCCCTCGTCCCTGGGATTCTCCAGGCAAGAACACTGGAATGGGTTGCCATTTCCTTCTCCAATGTATGAAAGTGAAAGTGAAGTCACTCAGTTGTGTCCAACCCTTAGTGACCCCATGGACTGCAGCCCACCAGATTCCTCCGTCCATGGGATTTTCCAGGCAAGAGTACTGGAGTGGGGTGCCATTGCCTTCTCTGATGTTACTGCTCTATAGGCAAAGCAAATTTTTGGAAATAGGTGATAAATGAAGTCAGGGGTCTCAGCAACTTTGAAATGAAAGTGAAAGTTGCTCATGGAATTCTCCAGGCTAGAATACTGGAGTGGGTAGCCTTTCCCTTCTCCAGGTGATCTCCCAAACCCAGGGATCTAACCCAGGTCTTCTGCAATGCATCTGGAATCTTTTTTTTTTTTTTTGACTGAACTGAACGTTTATTTCAAGCTTCAGGTTCTCTTTTATACTTTGACAAAAGCATTAGGTTTTTATTTCCCCCCACCCAGATTTACTGTACTTTTGATTACACTGTAACTCAGGCTACATTTCTCAGTTTATTTCTTATCTTTCTAAATTCTGTTTGCCCCTAGCATCTTAAGATCACTATCTCCTAAAAAGGCTTCTAGCTATTTTTAATTATTCCTAAACCCTAAACTCAACAATCTTCTTTCCCATAAATATTTCCCCCACAAACAGGTCTCAGACAACAATCCTTCCCATGGCCTCAAGCTGCAGCCTATGTGCTCATTCTGGGACATTCTTTGTAAAGATCCTTGAACAAATGTCAATGGTTACTTCATAGATTATTTTCTGGGCACAACTGTAGAAGGCTTTGTTCTTTCTCATGCTTCTCTCAAGCACCTTAACATTCTTTCCAGCCAACTAAGAAAGAACAAGTCAGAATCACAAGGCCTAACTCCTTCATCCCGGGGCCGTGCCTGCGAGATGAGGAGAGGAGGCTGGGGCTGTGCCTCCATTTTGTCAGTAGTGCCTCACGCGGCTCCTGACATAAAAGGTCACAGGGGTGACAAGGAGACAACACAACTATGTCTTCTGCTGTCTGAACAAACTGAGTAATAGATGTGCAGTGACGAATCATTAGCAGGATTTGAGAAGTAATCTGACTAGTCACTGATCTTGAAGTGCATGTGTTACATACTGATTTGAGAACTTAACAGCTAGCAGGAAATCCATACTTCATGGAACTACTCACAGTTATCATACCACAGTAACTGATATTTGAACTGTTGCTGTTAAGGAACTGGTTTATTTAACTGTATCAGTGCCATGGAAATTTATGGACATGGGAGTTGTACAGAGGACTGCCTATACATTACTTTTTTACACTGACCCAGAAAGGCTTGAAGAGCTGACTGCTGAGTAATAGAACAGTCCCTCTAAATTTACAACAAATAATTCTTCTTAAGGTACCCAAAAGGCAGTGTTAGTGCACACTGAGTACATATGTGTCATTTGGCAAAACCAACTTTAACATGTATCTTAGAATTATAGAACTTTAGAAATACAGAAAGGGTCAAAATCGGACACCACAAATTATCCAGCATGTTTGTTATGAATTATTTCTCCTCCTTCGATTTCAATTTGCTCATACAGCCACTTTCGATCACAGCGGCATTCAGCACCACATTTGGTAGAACTGCAGGCAGGACAAGCATAGAAACAGCCTAAGCAGTCTTCATCGAGGCAGTCACAGAGGTCCATTCCACTGAAAATCAGGAGACCCTGGCTATCGTAGACCTTACTCTTTGCCGGGATCACTTGTCTGTCTGAACCAGCCGTTGCATTTTTGGTAAGCCTTCTTTTTTCTTTTTTACCAGTTTCTGGAGCAAATTCAGTTTGCTTTCCTGGGTTTGCAAATTGTAATGACCTCAAAGCTTTAGCAGTTCCTCCATCTGAGTCAGGTTTTCTTTTCTGCCGGTCTTCAGAATCAACATCCACACTTCCATTGATTATCTGTGTACATTTTGGACAAAGCTTCCAACCAGGTACAAGCTGTCTTCCAAATTTTGCACTCAGAAAAGTGGCATCATCTAAATCAATTACATGTAAATTTTTTTTGGGCTAGTTTTTTGTGTATGTTAAATGGGTCACAACATGACTTCTGCAAATCCTCAAATCTGTCGATGTAAACTTTTGCATGATGGAAGCAAATTGTCTTGTTCCCAGAAAGTGTCATTCCAGTTCTCAGTTGAAGTAGAAGCGTGTCATTTGATGACAATTCTTGCAAACTCTTGAAACCTGTATGACGAGTATAATAGGTTTTATGGCACTCATTTGTGGTCTGAAGCTGGACTCCAACTGAACATGGATCCATCATGCTTGATTCTAGTAAATTTTCTCTTTCTGATTTTCGCCTAGAGATCACTCTCTAGCAGATCACCCTTTAACTCGAGCTCTCCACGGACCCACTGCGCACTACACCCGCCGCCCTGCATCTGGATTCTTTACCAGCTGAGCCACAAGGGAAGCCCAAGAATACTGGGGTGGGTAGCCAATCTCTTCTCCAGTGGATCTTCCCAACCTAGGGATAGAACCGGGGTCTCCCTGCATTGCAAGCAGATTCTTTACCAACTGAGCTATGAGGGAAGCCTTTTACTAATTTAAAGCATCTTCACTACAAAGACACCTACCAAACATCTGTAGATAGTGTGGTGTAACACTTTTTATAAGGTTAAGTAAGTAAAATTAAGGCAAATAATTAAAAACGGTCTCTTATTTCAATTTTTTTTTAAAAACTTGATTGGAAGGAATTTCATTTACATGTAAATAGGAATAAATAAGAGTCGATGACGCAGCCTCACAGTTAAGAGTTAGACCTTGGAATTAGACTGTCAGTATCTCTCTGTCACCTCTCAGTAAAGTGACTTTGGACATGTAACTTAACCTATGCTTCAGTTTCCTCATCTCTACAACAAGGAGTATGATAGTTTCCATCATAATATCATCATGAGAGTTAAAAGAATTAATGGAAGTGAAGCTCTTAAAACGGTACTGATTTCATAGTGACACCACAAAAGTGGTAGCTATTGAGATTATTTCTAGGCATTATGCATGATTTTAATTTTCTTCTTTGTGTGTTTTAAATTTCCAAATTTTAATGTGAGTGTTATTTCAAAAAAAAAAAGCTATAAAAATAAGTAAAAAGTAGATAGCAACAGACAATTCTACAGCTCACTTAACTGAAAGTTCTGTCCCTGTTAACATTCAGAGCTCCTTTATAACACTCTTCATTTCTTTAGCTCCTTGGAAAATTTGTCTTACTGACAGGTAGGTGCCTTGTTTGCTGAAGGCAAAGCTATGTGAATTATAGCTAGCCCAAAGTCTTCCTGATGAAACTGGAGCGGATGTTTGAGAAAGTAGTCAAGGTATCCAGGATCCCTTAAAGAGACAAGGTCCATCTTGAGATCATCAAGCAAAAGAAACAAACACCAATTTTCAGGTAACCTTATGCAAATTAGATGTCAGGTAAATTAATCAAGTTTTCCTGATGCTGAGTCTTTCATTTAAACAACCCTTAGCAACTTGCTTTGGGCTATTAGTCTCACCATAAATGTTTACTTAGTTCAGTTCATTTCAGTTGAGTTCAGTCACTCAGTCGTGTCCGACTCTTTGCGACCCCATGAATCACAGCACGCCAGGCCTCCCTGTTCATCACCATCTCCCGGAATTCACTCAGACTCACGTCCATTGAGTCCGTGATGCCATCCAGCCATCTCATCCTCTGTTGTCCCCTTCTCCTCCTGCCCCCAGTCCCTCTCAGCGTCAGAGTCTTTTCCAATGAGTCAGTTCTTCTCATGAGGTAGCCAAAGTACTGGAGTTTCAGCTTCAGCATCATTCCTTCCAAAGAAATCCCAGGGTTGATCTTCAGAATGGACTGATTGGATCTCCTTTCAGTCCAAGGGACTCTTAAGAGCCTTCTCCAACACCACAGTTCAAAAGCATCAATTCTTTGGTGCTCAGCCTTCTTCACAGTCCAATTCTCACATCCATACATGACCACAGGAAAAACCATAGCCGTGACTAGACGGACCTTAGTCGGTATTTACTTAAGGAAATGCAAAAGCATTTACCCCCAAAGTTAACAAAACTAGATTCACAAGAGACATGGCACACACTAGACAGCTGGGGACAAATACAGAAAGTAGGACTTCTTCCAACCAGATGCTTCTCAAAATATGTGGCAAATGGTATGAAGAGTACTGTAAGAATTTCAAGAACCATTCTTCCAGATAAAGAAAAGCTCAGAAGGAATATAGACAAAGAGCAGATGGTACACACAAGCTGTATAAGATTTTGAAAGGAGAGATACTACAACTTGATAAACTAATGGCAGTTTACATACACTTTAGGCAGCATCCAGCCATATGTATTGTATTTCCATAGGCTGTTTCATATCCAACAGAAGCTCTGTTACTCTCTCAAATAAGGTCATCTTTCTTACTGCACATGTGTGTGTGCTAAGTAGCTTCAGTCATGTCTGACTCTTTGCAACTCCATGGACTATAGCCCACCAGGCTCCTCTGTCCATGGAATTCTCCAGGCAAGAATACTGGAGTAGGTTGTCATGAGCTTCTCCAGGGGACCTTCCAGACCCAGGGATTAAACCCATGTCTTTCAACTCTCATGCATTGGCGCCACCTGGGAGGCTCCTTTCTGACTATACTGAGCTGGAAACACTGGATATAATCTTTTATCATTAAAAATTGTAATTCAAGATATACCCAAGTCATCAATAGCTAGAAATTGGATAATAATCATTCTGTAATTAGCAATATATATTGAAACCTCCATGGGATCTCATGGAGTCGAACACCACTGAGCAACTAAGCACGCACTCATTGAAATCTTAAATTCTGTCCAATTCTCTTTATGGAATTTTTAAACTGCTCTTACTATAGTTGAAAATATAACAATATTCTTTGTGTTCATATGCGGAAATATTTTTTATGACTATTTACTACCCTTAGAGCACTTTGCTAATTACCATGAGGATACACAGAAGTTGGTTCTAACCTTGCAGTAATGAAATGAAGCTTTACCAAAGCCAAATATCTCAATGTTCTAGAACCACTTACTTCTAACACCTTTCCTGTAATTAAATATATGGAGAAGTATTAGCATGTAAAGCACAGCTTCTGTACATCTATCAGTTCAAAAATACACTGAAGAATTTATTTACAGGGCAAAAATGGAGAAACAGACACAGAATAGACTTATGGACATGGGGAGAGGGGAGGAGTGAGACGTATGGAAAAAGTAACACGAAAACTTACATTACCATATGCAAAATAGATAGCCAACAGGAATTTGCTGTATGGCTCAGGAAACTCAAACAGGGGCTCTATACCAACCTAGAAGAGTAGGATGGAGAAGGAGAAGAGAGGGAGGTTCAAAAGGGAGGGGACATATATATACATATGGCTGATACATGTTGAAGCTTGACAGAAAGCAACAAAATTCTGTAAAGCAATTATCCTTC
The DNA here is from genome assembly GCA_006410675.1 of Oreotragus oreotragus. NCBI lineage: Eukaryota > Metazoa > Chordata > Mammalia > Artiodactyla > Bovidae > Oreotragus > Oreotragus oreotragus. The sequence goes on from SJYX01001524.1 coordinate 552,092, forward strand.
AGTAAGAAAAAGAAATTAATTAAAAAATATATATTTCCTGAAGGACCCCCTAATGGGACAAGAATTTCAGAGTATAATTGGAATTAGCTTGCCATGAAATATGGTTTCAACTGGAATGCCATTTACAAGTTTGAAGAAAAATTCTAGCTCTTGTGTATTGTTGTGAATTTTCTGCCTGTCAATTCCTTTTTGTTTATTTTGAAAATATAACAAATATAATTAGAGTGAAAGAGGAAGATTACTCTGATTATTTCTCTAGTTTTCCAGCCATTCACAACCTATAGCGATTAAAGGACTCTTAATGTAATATACACAGACTACTATTCTCTAAATGAGCATTTTCTACTTGTTCTGCTGCATTGCTAAAAGTGGGAACATGCCAACTCTAAGCAAACCTAATTATACAGATTCTCCAAATTTATCATGACTTCCATCCATTAGATTCTTGCAGATGGTCTGAGTTTCTTTTCACACCCATAGCAGTTACAGGGCTGCAGCCAACCTATCTATCCAAGAGATATATTAAAATCTTCACCATTTGATTAGGACTTTCCACTCCAGAGATTAATCTGCTTGACAAATTACAGTGTCTCTCCTGCCAAAATGATATTTTCCTAATACAAATGCAACCTGCTGACAGAGTACGTCTCATCTTCTCCCTTCTCCATCAAACCCTACTACCTACCAGCAGATAATGTTCCCTTCTGACTGACAGCAAAAATAAATCCTTATGTGAAGGGAGATGGGAAAATGAAATGTTCACATCGGAGGGCATGAGTTTCTCACTTCATATTCAAGAAACAATACCAAGGTCTCCTGTGGGTGTTAGGCTGTATGCTGAAAGCCAACTACTGTGTAGAAAAATAGGCTATCTTTTCGGTGTTTCATAAGAAATTTTTCATTGAGCTAATACCAGTTTCTTTCTCAGTAGTCTTTGGAACCCAGAGACTAGACGTGAACTGAACAATGCCACTTTGTTCTTGGAACTGCCCCCTAGCCATTCTGGCTATTATCCTGTCTCTGCTTCCTTGTGCTGACAGTGGCCACTTCCTCCCTGCCCACCCCACTCCATCCCTTGCATTTGGTTTCTGCACTCTCTTTGCTTCCACTCTACGTAAAGCACTCATTTGATACCAGTGGCCATTTTCCTGCCGAAATATACCTTCTGTCTTTACCTTGAGCTCCTTGCTGCATTTAGAACTCTCTTGGTCTCTTCTTGTTCTCTGATTACCCTGTTTCTCTCTTCGTAGATAACTGTTACTCATCATTCCTGCCCTTTTGTGTGTCTCAAGGGTCTGTCCTCTGCTCATCATATTTTTATACTTTTTTAGTCAGTGAGTTTATAGATGCTGCTGCTTCCACTGTCTCCTGAGAGGGTAATCACCCCTGGATCACCAGATAATCCTTCTCCAGTTCTTATTTCCCATCAGCCCCTTCTCCATTTATAAACAGCACTAGGCATTTCCAGTGGACCACATTCTGTCAGACTTCTCCGCCATGACCCATCCATCTTGGGTGGCCCTACAAGGCATGGCTTAGTTTCATTGAGTTAGACAAGGCTGTGGTGTGTGTGATCAGACTGGCTAATTGTCTACAATTGTCATTTCTGTCTGTCTGCCCGCCCTCTGATGCCCTCTCTCAGTGCCTACCATCTAACTTGGGTTTCTCTTACCTTGGATGTGGGGTATCTCTTCATGGCTGCTCCAGCAAAGCACAGCCACTGCTCCTTACCTTGGATGTAGGGTAGCTCCTCTCCACAGTGCTTCTGGGCCATTGCAGCCACTGCACAGACTGGAAGCTGACTGGCTCAGATCATGAACTCCTTATTGATAAATTCAGACTGAAATGGAAGAAAGTGGAGAAAACCACTAAACCATTCAGGTATGACCTAAATCAAATCCCTTATGGTTATGCAGTGGAAGTGAGAAATAGATTTAAGGGCCTAGATCTGATAGATAGAGTTCCTGATGAACTATGGACGGAGGTTTGTGACATTGTACAGGAGACAGAAATCAAGATCCTCGCCAAGAAAAAGAAATGCAAAAAAGCAAAATGGCTGTCTGAGGAAGGCTTACAAATGGCTGTTAAAAGAAAGGATATGAAAAGGAAAGATATACCCATTTGAATGCAGAATTACAAAGAATAGCATGGAGAGATAAGAAAGCCTTCCTCAG
>SJYX01001524.1:560813-596829 GCA_006410675.1 Oreotragus oreotragus
GCATCCTGCATCCTGCATCGAACACAGACTGGCGATTCGTTTCTTACATGATAGTATACATATTTCAATGCTATTCTCCCAAATCATCCCACCCTCTACCTCTCCCTTTCCCTCAGAGTCCAAAAATCCACTCTACACATCTGTATCTCTTTTACTGTCTTGCATACAGGGTCCTCATTACCATCTTTCTAAATTCCATATATATGTGTCAGTATACTGTATTGGTGTTTTTCTTTCTGGCTTACTTCACTCTGTATAGTTGGTTCCAGTTTCATCCATCTCATTAGAACTGATTCAAATGTATTCTTTTTAATGGCTGAGTAATACTCCATTGTGTATATGTACCACAGCTTTCTTATCCATTCATCTGCTAATGGACATCTAGGTTGTTTCCATGTCTTGGCTATTATAAACAGTGCTGCGATGAACATTGGGGTACATGTATCTCTTACTATTCTGGTATCTTGCATTTAGGCATTTGTAATTGTTTTATTTTTCTCCTTCATTTTAGGAGAGCGTAGTTTGCCTTTATTTTTGTATCACTGTATCCTCAGCATCTAGAACAATCCAAAGGAAAAGACCTAATAAATAGTCTTTCCTGACTTTGCAGAGTGAGAGGCAAAGAAAGAAAGAGAGGCAGAAAATTAGAGTAAAAAATCATATTCGCATATTATTGGTTTTTATAGGTACTTTATTTAAGGTATGAAACTCTGAGTCTTTTGAACATTCAATGAATGATAATTTTGCTGACATTTCCCATTTGAATCTTCAGAAAGGTAGATAGTAGGTACTTTCAATAAATTTGAACTGATACAAAAACTGATCAGTTCAAAAATCTAAATATTAAAATGCTAAATTGTTTTGTATCTCTGTAAAATTGTTACAATTAGAAATGTTTCTCCTTCAATATCACTGAAAACATAAAATATAATAGCAAGCAAACATAATTCAGTATTTTATTCTCAATTTGTTTTGCCATGTTAACATGAGCTTTTATGGTTTAGATTTGGGGAAATATCTCTTTAGATTCTTTTGATCCATTTTTTAATTTTATATTGTTTCATTAAAATTATTTCTCTTCTTACTTATTTTGAGTATTTTATTTATTAATCTTTTCTCTGTATATTTAATTCCTCTTTTCCAGAAAGTCTGATTTTGGCACATTAAAGTGTATTCATGTGCTGAAATGTAATGTTAGTGCATCTCTGATTGTAGAGAGTATCTTGCTTTCAGTTTTTCAGCTCTAATCAGTCTCCAAGTTACACCTCCCCAGATGCAGAATCTAGACGTATGGTGGGAAAGTACTAGTCCCAATTCCAGTTCTGGCCCTTGGTAGCTGTCTGAAGTTGGGCTGATTGCTTACAGTATGTAGAAGCCTTTGGGTGATGATGAAGAAAGCCAGCTTCATCCTGTGCCTAGATCTGATAGATAGAGTTCCTGATGAACTATGGACGGAGGTTTGTGACATTGTACAGGAGACAGAAATCAAGATCCTCGCCAAGAAAAAGAAATGCAAAAAAGCAAAATGGCTGTCTGAGGAAGGCTTACAAATGGCTGTTAAAAGAAAGGATATGAAAAGGAAAGATATACCCATTTGAATGCAGAATTACAAAGAATAGCATGGAGAGATAAGAAAGCCTTCCTCAGCGATCAATGTAAAGAAATAGAGGAAAACAATAGAACGGGACAGACTAAAGATCTTTTCAAGAAAATTAGAGATACCAAGGGAACATGTCATGCAAAGATGGGCTCACTAAGGGACAGAAATGGTAGGGACCTAAGAGAAGCAGAAGGTATTAAGAAGAGGTGGCAAGAATACACAAAAGAACTGTACAAAAAAAATCTTCACGAACCAGATAATCACAATGGTGTGATCACTCACCTAGAGCCAGACATCCTGGAATGTGAACTCAAGTGGGCCTNCTCAGTCTTAGTGAAGAAATCCATTCAGAAAACAGAGGTAACAAAGAGTTGCCTTCATAAACTTGTTGTAAGTAGTAAATAGTAAATGCTTTCAAAGCCCTTAGTGTAGACAGTAACACAGGCAATCACTAAATAAACAGCAAAATGGGGGGAAGAGAAATTTCTTTCTAAGGCCACTAAGTAAATGTCTCATCAGTTGAGTCACTTATTTCTGCTATAAGTCTGGAAATATATCCTTATTAACACTGAATGTTTGGCAAGCTGGCTTCTGAATTTAAACATCACATATTAACTTTCTGTATTTTATAGAGAGCTCCATGGTTTATATATCTTTCACCATTCTTAGGATTCATTTTTTTCCTTAATAACTTTTCTCAGGCAAGCATAGATTCACTCCATCTACACCTTCTTCATTCACACCACACTTGAGAGCCACACCTCTGAATATCTCCACCATCACTCTCAGACAAACACAAAGCAATCTAACCCAACACTACCGGGCTGTCTCAAGAGACTGATTCACACAGAGAAATTCTTACTATTTCAGTATCACCCCTGCTGAATGCCTGAACTAACCTTATGACAAATTCAGTTTTGGTGAATAGAATAAAGTTGTTTTGCCCACAAAGACTCCTAGTGTCAGAGATATCAAAGGGGGAAATACGAGCTTTGCCTCTGAGAGCAATGCCATCAGCTTCCCAACAGTGACAAAGCTTTCTTTCCTCAGAAGTATTGGCTGTTTCCTCTAGGGGGACCTGGTGGAGCCTCCCTTAGGTCTACCCAGCCTTTAGTTATTGACTCCACCACAAAAAGGAGAGGCTGGCTTACATCCACCCAACCTCCTTCACACTCACTGACAGCTGAACAAGCCCCACACTTCTCTCTCCAAATGACTGGCAACGCCAGCAGAAACTTGGAACAGCAGGCAGACAAAGAAAAACAATTTAATTTATCTCTGACTGGCTGCTCCTTTCCAAATGTGACAGCTTTTCTAACCAAATGGCTCATATTCTAGTCAGTTAAGACTGAGGTAGAAACAGGGTGAAGAGCGACACCAAATGGTTCGAAAGGGTGTTTATAAGGAAGGGGTTTCTATCTCATCTCTCAGTCTCCCATCAGAAACAATTGGGGTGGCTTACAAAGATAAATACTAAGCAACAAGAGAGCAAATTAAAAATAGGCAGTAGATAAGGAAAGGAAACTCTCTGGGGCCTGAACAGTTCTTTCTGATAGTGGGTCAAAGAAAAAAGAAAGAAAGAGAAGTTAATTTAGGCCACAAATTTGACTTCAATCTTTCTAACAGTGGATAGAGGAAAAGGGAACTTGTTCAATTTCAAAGAAGTATAATTCCTACTGAATCTGTAATGACAGAAATTTCTAATTAGGGGCTCTTAAATATCTATTGACATGTAAGGACCTTGGAAATCTGTTACATTCTTTGCTTTTCTCTTCATGTGAATCTTCATTTTTGTCTCATTATCTTCTATAAATCTAACTTAGTTGGATTTTTATCTGGGACTTCTAGAACATACTTAATTACAGTCTTTACTCAATCACTGCCCAACTAAAACCAGGCAAGTAGACAAGTAGATCAGTTGTTCACAATTTTTTTTTTTNCATGTGAATCTTCATTTTTGTCTCATTATCTTCTATAAATCTAACTTAGTTGGATTTTTATCTGGGACTTCTAGAACATACTTAATTACAGTCTTTACTCAATCACTGCCCAACTAAAACCAGGCAAGTAGACAAGTAGATCAGTTGTTCACAATTTTTTTTTTTTTCTTTTAAGAAAACACACCAATGGAAACCCCAGTGAGCAAGAAGGGAAAAAATGCAGGCTTTGCTGTTTGGCAGGATTAACCATTCATAATGATGTTTGGAACATCTTTAATCTAATCAACATTGTCAAACTATTTTAAACTACATAAGAAGTTCAAACATTAAATTTGTTTTAATATGGACTTACTGAAGAAATGGTAGGCAACAGACCATGTTAGAGAAAGCAGAATTAAGTGATATGGACAGGAAACAGCTAGGAAAAAAACAAACAAACAAAAAGGTCGCCAAGAAAGATATGGAAGTTCCAATTAAAGAAGAAATGGGAAAGAGGCATGGGGAGACAGGTGGGAGGGAGCTAAATCATAGGAAGTGAAAACATGGCAGGCTGTCAGGTTACTAGTGAGTTAAGCAAAAAGGTGGAAATGGAGAACAAGATGAAAGAGACAGACAGAAGATGGTGAAGAAAATAAAACTTTGAGTCAGGAAGAGAGGAAGTCTAAGAATGCTTTTAAAATAACAGCTGGAAATTTTAGCATACTCAAACTTTCAAGTGCCAGAAAGTAAAGAGAATGTGGAAAGAAACAAGTACTTGGCTCAGAACAGACTCTTAAGAAACACTTGGTAGGTTTTGGCTGCTGTTGAGACAGAAGAGAGATAAGGGAGTGAAAACAAGATTAGACTTAGTAGAAGAAAGAGACAGAGTGAGGTAAATTTCTTTCATGCTCCATAGTTTTCCATCATGTGATGTAAAAGGGTGATTTCCCAGAGAATTATGGGAATGATTAAAATGTGAGAAAATAAGATCTCTGAGAAAAGGTTAAATAAAATCCAGGCTATTCCCCATAAAAGAATAGGTGGATAGTGATTAACAATTTCTTTTTATGTTCATAAGTCATGCTGCTAGCCATTCCTCAGACATACAGGGGATCCCATGTTAAAGCTATTTACCTCTTGATCATAAGGAAATGAGAACCTGCAAACTCCTCCTGTCCCACTTTGCTCACATCTCTAGCACACTGGGTATAAATTTTTATGACCTTTTTTGACATGTGCTTTCCCTACCAGACTATGAGTCTTCCAAGATGAGGGAGTGTGTATATTTATTTCATGTGAAAATACGTATACTCATGCTTAGCACTCAATATATTTCTCTTGTGTATTTATGCTCTGACTTTTTCAGGAAAGATCTAATGTGTTGCTTGCTTTTGCTGGGAAAACTTGCTTCTCCCAGTCTACACTATTTCTGTTACCAGCAATCATTCCTCCAGTTGCTCAATCCAAAAATGTAGGAGTCATTCCTGATTCTTCTCTCTCTCCTTCTTCCTGATTCAGCCCATCATCAAATCCTGTCCGTTCTCTTTTCACTACAAACCTTGCATCATCACTTCCCACGATTTCACCATTACCACCCACCCTAGACTACAGGCGGCTTCCCTGGTGGCTCAGCTGGTAAAGAATCCGTCTGCAAGGCAGGAGATCCAGGTTTGAGCCCTGGGTGGGGAAGACCCCCTGGAGAAGGAAACGGCTACCCATTCAATATTCTGGCTTGGAGAATTCCATGGATATGGGGTCACAAATGGACAGGACTGTGGTACTTTCACTTTTACTCGATTGCAGGAGCATCTGCCCGGTTGCTGTGTTCCTGTGTCCTACTCCTTGCAGTCCCTTCTTCCCAAATCTGCCATAGAAGCCCTCCAAACCCTAAATCAGATCACATCATTCCCCAGATTAAAATCACCTAATGTTTTCCCATTGTACTCAGAGCCTTCCTTAGAATGACTTCATTTCTTGCCCCCTCTCTCTTGTTCTCTGGGCTACATTTACAATAGTTTTCTTGTTGTATCTTGAAGAAGTCAGATTCATTCCTGTTCCTTAACCTTATGTCCTTGCATAGTAACCCACTCTAATCATTCATTTGCTGCTCAAATATTTCTTTCTGGGAAGTATTTTCAGTCACCTTTTCTAAAGAGCACACACAACCTCACTCTGTTTCAGTTTTCTTCACAGCACTTGCCACTCTCTGAAATTATATACTTATTTTCTAAAGTCCAAATACAAACTCCCATAAAAGGATATATTTTGCCTGTTCACTGTAGCCTACATTGCCAAAATCTTGGACACATAGAAGGAACTCAATAAACAAGCGCTGAAAGAACAGATGCATTATACAGAGAGGCGCTTGGTCCAGGAATAGACATCTTCCATTAATTATCTAAAACATGCCAGTTGTATGTCTTGATTTCTTATTATATAAAATTGCTATTTTTCTTGCAAAAAAAATTTTAAAACGTGAAATTTGTAAAAACTAACACTTCTCAGAAAATGATGCTATGCTAATGAAGGAAATCAAAGGAGTACAGAGAAGAAAAGAGTTTTAAGAGGCCATCTAGCCAAGTCTCACACCTACTTTCCTTGATTCCCTCTACACTCAGACCGTCTTTAACACTTCAGAGCAAGGCTACCCACCACCTCATGAGGCAGCCTGTCTCACTGTTAGAAGGCTAATGGCGTCATGCTTTGGGGACTACATTTGAAAGTTGTTAAAAGAGTAGACTTTAAAAGTTCTCATGACAAGAAAGAAATTATGTATGGTGACAGATACTAAGCAGACTAACTGCAGTGAGCACTTTGCAACATTCACGAATATTGAATCATTATGTTACACATCTGAAACTGGTATTTTATCAACTCTACCTCAAAAAACTTGCGATGCAGAACTAAAACATGTCCCTTTACTGAGTCACAAATTCAGAAACCAATAGAAATAGGGTAAATAGGAGTTACATGAGGTGGGCCAGGAGTGGGGAAAGGTGGTACTGTGGCAAGTGGAAGAACACTTGCCTAGTCTAAAAGCAGTCACGGCTTACTGTTCCACAACTGACTGTTGCCGTGGGAGGAAGCAGGCCTGATGCTGCCACGGTGTCCTCAGTTTTCAAGAGAAGCTTGAAAAACAGACTTTTATGTGGAATGTTTCTATTTTAAAAGTCTTACATGGTTATACTTGAAGACTGCTGGTTGATCAGTCTCTAGTCTAAAGTGTCATGGAAGAAGCCTCCATCTTCTACTAGAAGGTATAAAGTTTAAAGATATTTCGGAAATTTCCTTAAATTTTCTTAATATGCACCTATTGGGCTAATTTAAACATTTTAAAATTATGGTATAATTATTTATATTGCAAAAATCAAATAAGCAGAGTCCACTGAATTAACTCAAGTATTTGGGTTATAGTTGATTTGAAAACAAACAAAAAAACTAAAGTAAATAGATATAGGAGTAATTCCAAGGCAAATAGCACTGTGCTAATGTCTTTTTTTTTGGTATTTCATCTTGTGGCATCTTGTTCAGACCACATTTCAATCCTACCATTTTATGTACCGTCAAGATTACTAGTTTCAAACTTCACACAGCACATCATGTACTTTGAGGGGATGACTTTCAGTGAACCACATGTTATATGACAAGTTCTAGTGCAGCAAAATTCAGAGTGCTGTTTTAACTCAAGGATTGTAGCTGCTGCTGCTGCTGCTGCTGCTGCGAAGTCACTTCAGTCGTGTCCGACTCTGTGTGACCCCATAGACANGCTGCAGTCACCATCTGCAGTGATTTTGGAGCCCAAAAAAATAAAGTCTGACACTGTTTCCCCATCCATACCATTTTTTACTATATGAACTCATTCAATCATCACGACAACTTACAAAGTAGGTACAGTTATTGTCTTTATTTTTTTAAGAGAAAAATTAAATCCAGAGAAATGAATTAAATTAATAACTAATAAAATTTATTCTTAAACCAGTGACATATGATGAAAAGGAGACCAGTACATGACTAGGTCTCACTAAACATCATATGGTACCTTACTAATCTCCAGCATCTGCTCAAAAACTGTTTTTATGTTGCAGTCACGTTTGACTTCCTCTTCAAAGTTCTATGTTGGAGGCATTTATTTCTGTCTTCTCTGTTCCTTAGAAATGTGTCAATGGCTCAATAATTCCTTTCAAATGTTAGTCTGTATATGACTAACAGATTTGAAGATAAGATAACTTTCCACTTTTTCTTTTTGCACGTGTATCCTAAATGAGGGCTTCCCAGAGGCACAGTGGTAAAGAATCCACCTGCCAATGTAGGAGATTCAGGAGACTCAAGTTCAATCCCTGGGTCGGCAGGATCCCCTGGAGGAAGAAATGGTAACCCACTCCAGTATTCTTGCCTGGAAAATTCCATAGACAGAGGAGCCTGGCAAGCTACAGTTCATGGCTTGCAAAGTCCTGTACATGACTGAGTGAACACACATACACATCCTGAATGAAATCTGCACAGTATAATGGTAAATAACTTGAGCAGTGCCTAGGTTTGAATCTCGCCGTACCATTTTCCAGCTGTGTAACCTTGGACAAGTATTTTCATTAATTTCCTCAGTCTTAGTGAAGAAATCCATTCAGAAAACAGAGGTAACAAAGAGTTGCCTTCATAAACTTGTTGTAAGTAGTAAATAGTAAATGCTTTCAAAGCCCTTAGTGTAGACAGTAACACAGGCAATCACTAAATAAACAGCAAAATGGGGGGAAGAGAAATTTCTTTCTAAGGCCACTAAGTAAATGTCTCATCAGTTGAGTCACTTATTTCTGCTATAAGTCTGGAAATATATCCTTATTAACACTGAATGTTTGGCAAGCTGGCTTCTGAATTTAAACATCACATATTAACTTTCTGTATTTTATAGAGAGCTCCATGGTTTATATATCTTTCACCATTCTTAGGATTCATTTTTTTCCTTAATAACTTTTCTCAGGCAAGCATAGATTCACTCCATCTACACCTTCTTCATTCACACCACACTTGAGAGCCACACCTCTGAATATCTCCACCATCACTCTCAGACAAACACAAAGCAATCTAACCCAACACTACCGGGCTGTCTCAAGAGACTGATTCACACAGAGAAATTCTTACTATTTCAGTATCACCCCTGCTGAATGCCTGAACTAACCTTATGACAAATTCAGTTTTGGTGAATAGAATAAAGTTGTTTTGCCCACAAAGACTCCTAGTGTCAGAGATATCAAAGGGGGAAATACGAGCTTTGCCTCTGAGAGCAATGCCATCAGCTTCCCAACAGTGACAAAGCTTTCTTTCCTCAGAAGTATTGGCTGTTTCCTCTAGGGGGACCTGGTGGAGCCTCCCTTAGGTCTACCCAGCCTTTAGTTATTGACTCCACCACAAAAAGGAGAGGCTGGCTTACATCCACCCAACCTCCTTCACACTCACTGACAGCTGAACAAGCCCCACACTTCTCTCTCCAAATGACTGGCAACGCCAGCAGAAACTTGGAACAGCAGGCAGACAAAGAAAAACAATTTAATTTATCTCTGACTGGCTGCTCCTTTCCAAATGTGACAGCTTTTCTAACCAAATGGCTCATATTCTAGTCAGTTAAGACTGAGGTAGAAACAGGGTGAAGAGCGACACCAAATGGTTCGAAAGGGTGTTTATAAGGAAGGGGTTTCTATCTCATCTCTCAGTCTCCCATCAGAAACAATTGGGGTGGCTTACAAAGATAAATACTAAGCAACAAGAGAGCAAATTAAAAATAGGCAGTAGATAAGGAAAGGAAACTCTCTGGGGCCTGAACAGTTCTTTCTGATAGTGGGTCAAAGAAAAAAGAAAGAAAGAGAAGTTAATTTAGGCCACAAATTTGACTTCAATCTTTCTAACAGTGGATAGAGGAAAAGGGAACTTGTTCAATTTCAAAGAAGTATAATTCCTACTGAATCTGTAATGACAGAAATTTCTAATTAGGGGCTCTTAAATATCTATTGACATGTAAGGACCTTGGAAATCTGTTACATTCTTTGCTTTTCTCTTCATGTGAATCTTCATTTTTGTCTCATTATCTTCTATAAATCTAACTTAGTTGGATTTTTATCTGGGACTTCTAGAACATACTTAATTACAGTCTTTACTCAATCACTGCCCAACTAAAACCAGGCAAGTAGACAAGTAGATCAGTTGTTCACAATTTTTTTTTTTCTTTTAAGAAAACACACCAATGGAAACCCCAGTGAGCAAGAAGGGAAAAAATGCAGGCTTTGCTGTTTGGCAGGATTAACCATTCATAATGATGTTTGGAACATCTTTAATCTAATCAACATTGTCAAACTATTTTAAACTACATAAGAAGTTCAAACATTAAATTTGTTTTAATATGGACTTACTGAAGAAATGGTAGGCAACAGACCATGTTAGAGAAAGCAGAATTAAGTGATATGGACAGGAAACAGCTAGGAAAAAAACAAACAAACAAAAAGGTCGCCAAGAAAGATATGGAAGTTCCAATTAAAGAAGAAATGGGAAAGAGGCATGGGGAGACAGGTGGGAGGGAGCTAAATCATAGGAAGTGAAAACATGGCAGGCTGTCAGGTTACTAGTGAGTTAAGCAAAAAGGTGGAAATGGAGAACAAGATGAAAGAGACAGACAGAAGATGGTGAAGAAAATAAAACTTTGAGTCAGGAAGAGAGGAAGTCTAAGAATGCTTTTAAAATAACAGCTGGAAATTTTAGCATACTCAAACTTTCAAGTGCCAGAAAGTAAAGAGAATGTGGAAAGAAACAAGTACTTGGCTCAGAACAGACTCTTAAGAAACACTTGGTAGGTTTTGGCTGCTGTTGAGACAGAAGAGAGATAAGGGAGTGAAAACAAGATTAGACTTAGTAGAAGAAAGAGACAGAGTGAGGTAAATTTCTTTCATGCTCCATAGTTTTCCATCATGTGATGTAAAAGGGTGATTTCCCAGAGAATTATGGGAATGATTAAAATGTGAGAAAATAAGATCTCTGAGAAAAGGTTAAATAAAATCCAGGCTATTCCCCATAAAAGAATAGGTGGATAGTGATTAACAATTTCTTTTTATGTTCATAAGTCATGCTGCTAGCCATTCCTCAGACATACAGGGGAGCCCATGTTAAAGCTATTTACCTCTTGATCATAAGGAAATGAGAACCTGCAAACTCCTCCTGTCCCACTTTGCTCACATCTCTAGCACACTGGGTATAAATTTTTATGACCTTTTTTGACATGTGCTTTCCCTACCAGACTATGAGTCTTCCAAGATGAGGGAGTGTGTATATTTATTTCATGTGAAAATACGTATACTCATGCTTAGCACTCAATATATTTCTCTTGTGTATTTATGCTCTGACTTTTTCAGGAAAGATCTAATGTGTTGCTTGCTTTTGCTGGGAAAACTTGCTTCTCCCAGTCTACACTATTTCTGTTACCAGCAATCATTCCTCCAGTTGCTCAATCCAAAAATGTAGGAGTCATTCCTGATTCTTCTCTCTCTCCTTCTTCCTGATTCAGCCCATCATCAAATCCTGTCCGTTCTCTTTTCACTACAAACCTTGCATCATCACTTCCCACGATTTCACCATTACCACCCACCCTAGACTACAGGCGGCTTCCCTGGTGGCTCAGCTGGTAAAGAATCCGTCTGCAAGGCAGGAGATCCAGGTTTGAGCCCTGGGTGGGGAAGACCCCCTGGAGAAGGAAACGGCTACCCATTCAATATTCTGGCTTGGAGAATTCCATGGATATGGGGTCACAAATGGACAGGACTGTGGTACTTTCACTTTTACTCGATTGCAGGAGCATCTGCCCGGTTGCTGTGTTCCTGTGTCCTACCCCTTGCAGTCCCTTCTTCCCAAATCTGCCATAGAAGCCCTCCAAACCCTAAATCAGATCACATCATTCCCCAGATTAAAATCACCTAATGTTTTCCCATTGTACTCAGAGCCTTCCTTAGAATGACTTCATTTCTTGCCCCCTCTCTCTTGTTCTCTGGGCTACATTTACAATAGTTTTCTTGTTGTATCTTGAAGAAGTCAGATTCATTCCTGTTCCTTAACCTTATGTCCTTGCATAGTAACCCACTCTAATCATTCATTTGCTGCTCAAATATTTCTTTCTGGGAAGTATTTTCAGTCACCTTTTCTAAAGAGCACACACAACCTCACTCTGTTTCAGTTTTCTTCACAGCACTTGCCACTCTCTGAAATTATATACTTATTTTCTAAAGTCCAAATACAAACTCCCATAAAAGGATATATTTTGTCTGTTCACTGTAGCCTACATTGCCAAAATCTTGGACACATAGAAGGAACTCAATAAACAAGCGCTGAAAGAACAGATGCATTATACAGAGAGGCGCTTGGTCCAGGAATAGACATCTTCCATTAATTATCTAAAACATGCCAGTTGTATGTCTTGATTTCTTATTATATAAAATTGCTATTTTTCTTGCAAAAAAAATTTTAAAACGTGAAATTTGTAAAAACTAACACTTCTCAGAAAATGATGCTATGCTAATGAAGGAAATCAAAGGAGTACAGAGAAGAAAAGAGTTTTAAGAGGCCATCTAGCCAAGTCTCACACCTACTTTCCTTGATTCCCTCTACACTCAGACCGTCTTTAACACTTCAGAGCAAGGCTACCCACCACCTCATGAGGCAGCCTGTCTCACTGTTAGAAGGCTAATGGCGTCATGCTTTGGGGACTACATTTGAAAGTTGTTAAAAGAGTAGACTTTAAAAGTTCTCATGACAAGAAAGAAATTATGTATGGTGACAGATACTAAGCAGACTAACTGCAGTGAGCACTTTGCAACATTCACGAATATTGAATCATTATGTTACACATCTGAAACTGGTATTTTATCAACTCTACCTCAAAAAACTTGCGATGCAGAACTAAAACATGTCCCTTTACTGAGTCACAAATTCAGAAACCAATAGAAATAGGGTAAATAGGAGTTACATGAGGTGGGCCAGGAGTGGGGAAAGGTGGTACTGTGGCAAGTGGAAGAACACTTGCCTAGTCTAAAAGCAGTCACGGCTTACTGTTCCACAACTGACTGTTGCCGTGGGAGGAAGCAGGCCTGATGCTGCCACGGTGTCCTCAGTTTTCAAGAGAAGCTTGAAAAACAGACTTTTATGTGGAATGTTTCTATTTTAAAAGTCTTACATGGTTATACTTGAAGACTGCTGGTTGATCAGTCTCTAGTCTAAAGTGTCATGGAAGAAGCCTCCATCTTCTACTAGAAGGTATAAAGTTTAAAGATATTTCGGAAATTTCCTTAAATTTTCTTAATATGCACCTATTGGGCTAATTTAAACATTTTAAAATTATGGTATAATTATTTATATTGCAAAAATCAAATAAGCAGAGTCCACTGAATTAACTCAAGTATTTGGGTTATAGTTGATTTGAAAACAAACAAAAAAACTAAAGTAAATAGATATAGGAGTAATTCCAAGGCAAATAGCACTGTGCTAATGTCTTTTTTTTTGGTATTTCATCTTGTGGCATCTTGTTCAGACCACATTTCAATCCTACCATTTTATGTACCGTCAAGATTACTAGTTTCAAACTTCACACAGCACATCATGTACTTTGAGGGGATGACTTTCAGTGAACCACATGTTATATGACAAGTTCTAGTGCAGCAAAATTCAGAGTGCTGTTTTAACTCAAGGATTGTAGCTGCTGCTGCTGCTGCTGCTGCTGCGAAGTCACTTCAGTCGTGTCCGACTCTGTGTGACCCCATAGACAGCATCCCACCAGGCTCCCCCATCCCTGGGATTCTCCAGGCAAGAATACTGGAGTGGGTTGCCATTTCCTTCTCCAATGCATGAAAGAGAAAAGTGAAAGTGAAGTCGCTCAGTCTGTCCGACTGTTAGCGACCCCATGGACTGCAGCCCACCAGGCTACTCCATAGCCTACTTATATTCAGAGAAGTGGCCCTATACTCCATTGTAAGTAATAAAACATTATACTTCACTTATTTTCTTTTTCTTATTTCAGTCCTACCTCATTTATGTTTTTAAGGCATTCATTTTGTGTACAAACTAATGATATGGTTGAAGTTGCAGAAGACAATTAGTACAGAAAAACCGAGAGCAGACTATTTGGAATTATAAAAGTTTCAAAAATACTTTTCAAAATCAACAATTTATAAGTTTTCTAAAGCATTATTTGTCATCTTTGTTTAAAATTTTTATGACACATTCATGGTGTGCGTGTGCGTCTTAAGTCACTTCAGTCGTGTCTGACTCTGCAACCCCAGAGACTGTAGCCTGCCAGGATTCTCTGTCCATGGGATTCTCCTGTCAAGAATACTGGCGTAGGTTGTCATACCATTCTCCAGAGAATCTTCCTGACCCAGGGACTGAACCTTCATCTTTTATGTCTCCAGCATAGGCAGGCAGGTTATTTACTGCTAGTGCCACCTGGGAAACCCACATTAATGGTACCAAAGTACATTATGATTATATTACACTGATCTGTTCCTATTTCTTACTTATATTGTACAGACTGCTGAATTTTTCATGATCCTGATTCTAATTTTTCCCATGCATTTCAGAGCCATGACCCAGGCTTGGCCCTTTTATTGTACTTTATAAAAGAATCTCTCTTCCTTTATTTCATCATCTTCTCTTTTTAAGTTTCCAAATAGAAATAATTATCCTAGCTATGAATGGAATTATGGTAATTGTGTTATCCTTATCACTGAAAAGGTTGTCCTTAAAGAACAAATTCCATCATTATAGCATTAACATTCATCAGTAAATCTCCTTTTCATTGAGCTGTCTTCTTTATAGCATGCTTAAAGTATCCTGATCAGCTTGCAGAACTGCTCTCTGTTATACTTGAGCCACCCAAGGCAGAAGCCTTCCCAACTGGCTCAGTGAAACCCAGGTAGCATTCGGGTGTTAAGGCTACTTGCTATTATCCCTTCCCATGCTAGGGAAGGGATAATAGGTAATCCTAGATGTCAATGAAGTTTCTTTAGGTTTGGATTGGCTCCATGATAAAATCAACATCTTTGTGGATCACAAGTGGCTTTTTGTAATCAAAAATGATTTTGTAGATCAGAAATCACTGAAAATAAGCAATTTCCTATTGTTAGACATAATAAATTTGAAGATAAAGGATAAAGTAGCAAATCAGAGACTGGGCTTTCCTAGTAGTTCAAATGGTAAAGTATCTGCCTGCAATGCTAGGAAACCTGGATTTGATCCCTAGGTTGGGAAGATCCCCTGGAGAAGGAAATGGCAACCATTCCAGTACTCTTGCTTGAAGAATTTCATGGACAGAGGAGTCTGGCAGGTTACAGTCCCTGGGATTGCAAAGAGTTGGTTGGACATGACTGAATGACTAACATACACACAGCAAATCGGAGCCTTGTATATTATTAGTAGAATAAAAACTCTGAAGCTTGACCACCTGTATTTCTACACTTTTCCTGAACTATTTCTTAATATGAGCTAAAATCAGGAAATTGTGTGATTAAAATAAATTGCTTTCTACTAGTGGCAAGTGAAAATATTCTTATATTAAAATATTATGAATAGGCCTCAAAATATTATTAGAGAGCTGATGAAAAGAAAGGAAGGAAGGAAAGATGGAAGGAAGGAAGGAGGGAAGGGGAAGTAGGGGAAGGAGAGGAGAAAAAAATAGTTTTATATAGTTTAAAAAAGTGTGAATATTAATATAACATGCTTCTACTCTGTGTCACACAAATTTAAACATAACAAAAACGTAGACAATAAAAAATATTTTTTTTAATTCCCAGGAATTAATTTTTATGGAACATGCTATGAATAAATATAGAAATTTGGTTAAAATACACACACACACACATATATATATATTTTTAGAGATGACTTTGTGATTGCATTTTTGACATTGTTTCTCAAATAGATAGAGGTAGCAGCATGTATGGTTACTGAAAGATAAAGTCCTACTGTGCCTCTGAGGAAATATTAATCATCATGAGTAATAGCTAATGTTGACATCCTATATTGTTATGGGAAGCACACTGACTGAAACCGCCCACCCTGGCCAGGCACCATAGTAACTATTTGCATGAGCTGTTTTATGACAGGAGGTCTTGATAAGGAATATGGAACTAATAAGCCACCACCAACCCGAAGAGCTTGGGAAAGGTCAAAATAAGAAACCACATGTCCAACCACCTCCCAGAATCCTCTCTGGCATCCATCTTGGCCGAACAAGGCCTGCACCACCAGGAAGGACTCTGAGTCAGAATGATTGGCTAAAGACAACCCGGAAACTAATCCCATCACCATAAAACCCCAGACTGCAATCCATGTGGCAGAGCTCTTCTCCTGGGTTCCCTTACCTTCCTGCTCTCCACCCGGGTGCCCTTTCCCATAAAATCTCTTGCTTTGTCAGCACATGTGTTTCCTCAGACAATTCATTTCCGAGTGTTAGACAAGAACCCAGTTTCGGGCCATGGAAGGGGTCCCCCTTCCTGCAACAGTAGTAGTCAAAGTTCTTGAGAGACTCAGACCAATTCGGATGCATTTACAGAGAGAAAGAGAGAGAGGAGAGAAAGAGAAAGGAGGAGGAGAAAGAGGAGTCAAAAAAGAAGAGGAAGAAGAAGGAAAGGAGGCAGGAAGGGAGGAGAGAGACTGATTTAGTTTAAGAAATTAACTCTTGCAATTGTGGAGGTTGGCAAGCCCAAAATCTGTGAGGCAGGCTGGCATGCTGGAGAACCAGGAAAGAGCTGATTTTGCAGTCTTGAGTTCAAAGGCTGTACAGAAGTAGAATTCCTTCCTCCTCTTGAGATCTCAGTCTTTCCTCATATGATCTTCAACTTATTGGTTGAGACCCATTCACCTCATGGAGAATAATATGCTTTCTTCAATGTTTGTTAATTTAAATGTTAATCAAAAAAATATCTAGCAATACCTAGACTGGTGCTTGACAAACAACCAAGTACATAGTTGACACAATTAAAAAAAAAAAAATTACCACACAAACTGTCCTTAAAGTGGGATCTCAGTTCAGTTCACTTCAGTCACTCAGTCGTGTCCAGCTCTCTGTGACGTCATGGACCACAGCACACCAGGCTTCCCTGTCCATCACCATCAGCAATCCCGAAGCTTGCTCAAACTCATGTCCATCGAGTCAGTGATGCCATCCAAGCATCTCATCCTCTGTCATCCCCTTCTCCTCCTGCCTTCAGTCTTTTGCAGCATCAGGGTCTTTTCTAATGAGTCAGTTCCTCACATCAGATGGCCAAAGTATTGGAGCTACATCTTCAGCATCCGTTCTTCCAATGAATATACAGGACTGATATCTTTTAGGACTTACTGGTTGAATCTCCTTGCAGTTCAAGGGACTCTCAAGAGTCTTCTCCAACATCACAGTTCAAAAGCATCTATTCTTCAGTGCTCAGCTTTCTTTATGCTCCAACTCTCACATCCATACATGACTACTGGAAAAACCATAGCTTTGACTAGACAGACCTTTGTCGGCAAAGTAATGTCTCTGCTTTTCAATATGCAGTTTAGGTTGGTCATAGCTTTTCTTCCAAAGAACAAACATCTTTAAATTCATGGCTGCAGTCACCATCTGCAGTGATTTTGGAGCCCAAAAAAATAAAGTCTGCCACTCATTCCAATGTTTCCTCATCTATTTGCCATGAAGTGATGGGACCAGATGCCATGATCTTAGTTTTCTGAATGTTGAGTTTTAAGTCGGCTTTTTCACTCTTGTCTTTCATTTTCATCAAGAGGCTCTTCAGTTCTTCTTTGCTTTCTGCCATAAGGGTGGTGTCATCTGCATATCTGGGGTTATTGATACTGCTTCTGGCAATCTTGATTCCAGCTTGTGCTTCATCCAGCCCAGCATTTCACATGATGTACTCTGCATACAAGTTAAATAAGCAGGGTGACAATATACAGCCTTGATGTATTCCTTTCCCAATTTGGAACCAGTCTATTGTTCCATGTCCGGTTCTAACTGTTTCTTCCTGACCTGCATACAGATTTCTCAAGAGGCAGGTCAGGTGGTCTGCTATTCCCATCTTTNGTTCAAGGGACTCTCAAGAGTCTTCTCCAACATCACAGTTCAAAAGCATCTATTCTTCAGTGCTCAGCTTTCTTTATGCTCCAACTCTCACATCCATACATGACTACTGGAAAAACCATAGCTTTGACTAGACAGACCTTTGTCGGCAAAGTAATGTCTCTGCTTTTCAATATGCAGTTTAGGTTGGTCATAGCTTTTCTTCCAAAGAACAAACATCTTTAAATTCATGGCTGCAGTCACCATCTGCAGTGATTTTGGAGCCCAAAAAAATAAAGTCTGCCACTCATTCCAATGTTTCCTCATCTATTTGCCATGAAGTGATGGGACCAGATGCCATGATCTTAGTTTTCTGAATGTTGAGTTTTAAGTCGGCTTTTTCACTCTTGTCTTTCATTTTCATCAAGAGGCTCTTCAGTTCTTCTTTGCTTTCTGCCATAAGGGTGGTGTCATCTGCATATCTGGGGTTATTGATACTGCTTCTGGCAATCTTGATTCCAGCTTGTGCTTCATCCAGCCCAGCATTTCACATGATGTACTCTGCATACAAGTTAAATAAGCAGGGTGACAATATACAGCCTTGATGTATTCCTTTCCCAATTTGGAACCAGTCTATTGTTCCATGTCCGGTTCTAACTGTTTCTTCCTGACCTGCATACAGATTTCTCAAGAGGCAGGTCAGGTGGTCTGCTATTCCCATCTTTTTCAGAATTTTCCACAGTTTGTTGTGATCTACACAGTCAAAGGCTTTGGCATAGTCAGTAAAGCAGAAATAGATGTTTTTCTGGAACTCTCTTCCTTTTTCGATAATCCAACGGATTTTGGCAATTTGATCTCTGGTTCCTCTGCCTTTTCTCAAACCAGCTTGAACATCTAGAAGTTCACAATTCATGTACTGTTGAAACCTGGCTTGGAGAATTTTGAGCATTACTTTACCAGTGTGTGAGATGAGTGCAGTTGTGTGGTAGTTTGAGCATTCTTTGGCATTTCCTTTTTTGGGGTTGGAATGAAACTGACCTTTTCCAGTCCTGTGGGCACTGCTGAGCTTTCCAAATTTGCTGGCATATTGAGTGCAGCACTTTCACTATTGAAATAGTTTAGCTGGAATTCCATCACTTCCACTAATTTTCTTCATAGTTATGCTTCCGAAGGCCCACTTGACTTCAAATTCCAGGATGTCTGGTTCTAGGAAAGTGATCACATCATTGTGGTTATCTGGGTCAGACCTAGGCTTACAGTAATCTCCTCCAACAAAATTGGCTCATCATTTATGGTTAGTTATTATGCTTAGCAGCAACCCCCAAAATTGTTTGCAATATGGTACCTAGACAATAAACTGGAGAATATCCCAGGCTAATATCAACATTTATGAGATAGCTTACTTCTGCTTGCTTGTACAAGCTGACGCCCAATAATATCCAACGCATGAATGTCTCCTCAAATTTAAGACTTGAACCAAGAAGCCTTCTGACATCTCCTAATTCTAGTCTCTTGTAGAAATGTTAACTCTCTTAAGGGTGGGAAAATGTGTTTCTTCCTTTCCTCTAAACCTTGAGAATACTTATTAAAAATCCTCCTTAATCACAAAGTCATTCTAGTTTAATTATAGCTAAATTCAGATATTTCAGTGACTAGTCAACTCACTTTCTTTAAATCAACCATCCTTCTGATTTTTGCACTTAATTATTGCTGTGTGTACTTACTTTTATGTTTCGAGATTTAGTTGTTTATTTCTAAGAATTTTATCTCTGTGTGATTTTTCATTAAAAGTTGTGTACTATGTCTTCTACCTTTTTAATAAATTCTCGTGGTAAAACCCCTAGATATTTAAAACTACAATAATTGAATGAGACTGCTAACTAAGGGCTTCCCCGGTGGCTCAGATGGTAAAGAATCTGCCTGCAATGCAGGAGACCTGGGTTTGAACTCTGGGTCAGGAAGATCCCCTGGAGAAGGAAATGACAACACACTCAAGTATTCTTGCCTGGAAAATCCCAGATAGTGGAGCCTGACAGGTTACAGTCCATGAAGTCACAGAAGAGTCAGACATGACTGAGTGACTAACACTTGGAAACGAAAGATATAAATTTTTATATCTAAAGTAACATGTAGCAGAATACTATTTATTAAATAATATAGGTAAACTATAGAATAATTCTAATGCAGTACATTTTTCACTTTCATGTATTGGAGAAGGAAATGGCAACCCACTCCAGTGTTCTTGCCTGGAGAATCCCAGGGATGAGGGAGCCTGGTGGGCTGCCGTCTATGGGGTCACACAGAGTCGGACACAACTGAAGTGACTTAGCAGCAGCAGCATCACATGATAGTTAGGACTTCCCTGATAGCTCAGATCTGCGGTCTATGGGGTCGCACAGAGTCGGACACGACTGAAGCGACTTAGCAGCACTAGCAGCAGCAGCAATGCCGGAGACCCCCGTTTGATTCCTGGGTTGGGAAGATCTGCTGGAGAAGGAATAGGCTATCCACTCTAGTATTCTTGGGCTTCCCTTGTGGCTCAGTTGGTAAAGAATCTGCCTACAATGTGGAAGACCTGGGCTTGATCCCTGGATTGGGAAGATCCCCTGCAGAAGGGAAAGGCTACCCACTCCAGTATTCTGGCCTGGAGAATTCCACGGACTCTATAGTCCATGGGGTCGCAAAGAGTCGGACACAACTGAGTGACTTTCACTGTCACTTTTTCACATAATAAAGGTAATAATTACTTTTAACATTTTTATTTTATATTGGAGCAGAGTTGATTAACAATGTTGTGTTCGCTTCAGCTGTAGAGCAAAACTATTCTATAACAAAGGAGGAAAGACTATACAATAGAAGAAAGACAGTCTCTTCAATAAATTATGCTAGGAAAACTGGACAGCTACATGTAAATAAATAAAATTAGAACATTCTTTAACACAATACAAAAAATAAAAAATAAACTCAAAATGGATTGAAGACCTAAATGTAAGACCACATATTATAAAACTCTTGGAGAAAATCATAGGCAGTACACGCTGACATAAACTGCAGCAAGATAATTTCTTATAACAAAAATAACAAAAATAAACAAATGGGACCTAATTAAACTCAAAAACTTTTGCACAGCAAAGGAAACCATAGACAAAATGAAAAGACAACCCACAGAAAGGGAGAAAGTATTTGCAAACAAAGAGACTGACAAGGACTAGTTTCCAAAATAATTGCTTTTTATAATAAAATTATATCTGAGACAAGTTACAAAATAAACTTGCTAACAATCCCAGCATACATTCATGCCTATTGTGTCATTGTTAACTGAACCAGCACTAAAATGAAAATGGGTTAACCAACTTAGCTCCTTAAATTAAAAAATTGATTCGAATGTTCATAATTGCTTATCTTCTTGGAGGTGCTTCAACAACTTCTATAACCACATAAAAATTGAGAAAAATGATCCCTGTAACATTAATCATCTTATAAATCATGTTTGATATGTCTCAGTGTAAAGCCATCCAAAGACAACCTTCATTTTAAACATCATCTGCAGCCCATCTGGGACTCTGACATATGGTACATCCAAGACTTCAGTGGAATGTCTCTGGTTCCCTATGGTAACTAGGACCACATGCAAAAGTCTCCACTGACAAACTAAAAAGTATGAAAAGAAAAAGAACTTCTTGATGCATTTCCATCTATAAACAAAACATTAAAAAAAAAAGACACTGCAAAGCTATTATGGCCTTCAGATTTAAGCAATAAAAAATTCTAACTACTGAGCACACAATGTAATTTGTTACAGCCTGTGACTAAAGACCACAGAACAATTTCACTGGTGCCAGATGGGGGGGAAATCCTTAATTACTGAAGATATGTGTTGTAAGTTTACCAGAACTTTAAACCACTAAATTTAATTAAAGTTAACAATGTTATCATAGGAATGATTGCTTTGGGAGACGAAAGAAACTTGTCCTTCACTCATTTTGTGGTTGATGGAAGACTGTGAAAGAAAGCTGAAGGAAGCAATAGCAGAAAATATAGGGCATGAGAGTAGACCAGTGGTGTCCAGAATTTCCAGTGGAGATATATATGCAACAGTATCTTGGCATCCAAAGTCTAAATGCTTTATCTCATCAAGTTTAATTTCTATTATTATAGTTTACATGTGTGATATGTAATAGTGCAAGAGTGTGCTAAGTTGATTCAGTCTTGTCTGACTCTTTGCAACCCTATGGACTGTAGCACACCAGGCTCCTCTGTCCATGGGATTCTCCAGGCAAGAATACTGAAGTGAGTTGCCATGCACTCCTCCAAGGGATCTTCCTGACCCAGGGATGAAACCCTTGTCTCTTATGTCTCTTGTATTGGCAGGCGAGCTCTTTACCACTGGTACCACTAGGGAAGCCCATATGTAATAATACAGTGATATAAATATAGCATAAAGAAATATGCATTTATTTGAGATGCATGCTCCCAAATTCCCATCATGCATACCTTTTAGTAAGAAAACAGATTAAACTATAAAAATACCAATAATGGCTAGGTTCTAGGCACTATTCCAAAAGCTATACATGTAATATTTCATTTATTTTTTACAGAAACTCTGTAAGAACTATTAATAGCCCAGTTTTATGAGTGAGGAAACTGAGGCATAGTTACTTACTCAAGGTCTCCAAACTGCTGTGGGGATATATTTGAAGCCACATAGTCCGGTCCTGGTGCTTATATTAGAGTCATTTCATTACACAAGCAATGGTGATATTAAATTTGATGCTTTGTTTACTTTTACCTAATTTCAGAATGTATGCAAGGAAACATATTGCATAGAACTTGGCCAGCATGAACTCTTCCAGTCAAAACTCTGCCCTCAGTGTACAGAATGTGGATTCGTTTTGGAAGCACTACTGTTGGCAATGAACAAACATGGGTGTGTTTATCATCTAAACGAATTTCCTAAATATTCAGCAGAATGAATGTTTTCTACTCATCACTGCTCACCCAGGTGGTCAAAATCAGAAGCTATAGATAAGATAAGATGCCTATAGGAAAAAAGACACACAGAGGAGGAGAGCTGGAGAGACTGCCATGGCCGATGGGCTGCCACATAAAGGAAAAGAGACATTGTTTTCTAGTACTGATTCTACAACTTACTATCCTTGTGTTTTTGAGCGAGTGTTTTAACTTCTTTGGGCTTCAATTTCTTCATTTCTAAACTCCATAGACTATACAGTTCATGGAATTCTCCAGGCCAGAATACTGGAGTGGGTAGCCTTTCCTTTCTCCAGGGGATNCACATAAAGGAAAAGAGACATTGTTTTCTAGTACTGATTCTACAACTTACTATCCTTGTGTTTTTGAGCGAGTGTTTTAACTTCTTTGGGCTTCAATTTCTTCATTTCTAAACTCCATAGACTATACAGTTCATGGAATTCTCCAGGCCAGAATACTGGAGTGGGTAGCCTTTCCTTTCTCCAGGGGATTTTCCCAACCCAGGGATTGAATCCAGGTCTCCCACATTGCAGGAGAATTCTTTACCAGCTGAGCCACAAGGGAAGCTCCTAAAATGAAGGAACCAGACTAAATGATACCTGAAATAAATCTGAGTCTCTAGCCTTCTATAAAAGCTTACAGCCAAGGGGAAATTTTGACAGTGACAGAAGGAACCTGAATAACAGCCTGACCAAGAACCTAGCGAACTAGCACCATTACTCAGGTTAACATAGGGCCAGAGCTAGAGAAGAAAGTGAACGTGTTAACTGGGCTGCCTCCAAAAGAGTTTCTGGGGAAGAATTAGATTGCAATTCATTGCGGCTGAATTATCTAACTGTACCACATAAAGTAATATTCTAAGCTGTCAGTTAAAAATAACTTCCTGTGATTTACATTGCAAACAGAAATCCTTAGAGGCCTAGAGGGGCTCAGGGCACTTCTGGGTTTTCAGGTTTCTTATACCATCAACCCTCCCAGCAGGCCAAAATCTGCTTAAAACTTATAATTGGCCCTCACACACTATCTTCAGGTTCACATCCATAGTTCTGAATTCCTGGATTCAACAAATCTCAGGTCATGTAGCACTGTAGCATTTATTACTGAAAAAAAAAAAAGAAAATCCCTGTATGGGTGGGCCAAGGCCGGCAAAATCTGTGTTGTTCAAGGATCAACTGTACTTACATATGCTTTTACTTCTCAGTGAAGAAGCACCACAACAAGATTTGAAAGTTGTTATCTGAGTCTTTATGTTAGACAAAATGACATCTTTAATGTAGAAAAACACAATGCAAAATAACTGCTTTTTTATAAGCCAATCACAAGTTTTAAGAGAAAAGGTCAGTATCATCTTAGACAATATTATCCACTCAAAGGACCTAAGTACAAACCATGCACCTTCACTCACTTCATTTAAATAATGTGCAATAGTATTTAAAGATGACAGTGAAAGTCTAAAAGGGAGGCCCTCCTGGTACACCCTTGGCTAGGCCACTGTTAACAGACTGCTACATAAAGGTGCTCCCCAAGTACTCCTGTAGAGCATAGTGGTGTAGTGGTCGTGTCAGTCCCTCATTCATGCCCGACTCTTAGTGACCCCATGGACTGTGCCAGGCTCCTCTGTCCATGGGATTCTCCAGGCAAGAATATGGGAGTGGGTTGCCATTCTCTTCTCCAGGGGATCTTCCTGATGGGGATCAAACCTGGGTCTCCTGCATTGCAGGCAGATTCTTTACTGTCTTAGCTACAGGGATGATCCTGTAGGTAAAATCAGATTAATCTCAACCTACGACACAAGGCCATCACTAAGAAATGAGCTCCTGGAGTGCAATAAGTGGTAGACGGGTTTTTGGTTGCAATCTACTGGAAGGGGCAGGTTTTCACCTGGAATATTTTAAGGGTTTCTACAACTAATCAACTACATTATCCAAAATGACCTCAATAGTACTTCCTGGAGAACTTCCAAATTTAGGTAGAAGTTCATCTTTGAAGACAGCTAACTACAAAATACACTCTTAAGTAGTTGACTACATTGCTTTTATGGCAGGAATAGATTAGAATAGCCACTTAACATTTGTAGATATCCTTCATCTTTGTTTTTCTATAGCTAATGATAAACTGCTCTTTCTGAGAACAGGTAGTTTACATTTGTTCTGAACTGGAAAAAATAAAGCCAAGTTGCAACTGCAGAGAACAACCTGTGTCCTTGTAGGGCTTTTTCTAGAAAACAAGCACTTGATTTATGTAATAATTTTCCCCAAAGATGTCAAATTTAGAAAAAAAAAAAAACAAAGTGGAAACGCAGTCTCATTTCAAACTACTCAGGATTAAAATTTCACCTAGTACAAGATTCTTGTCTAATTTCTCCAAAATACAGCTTTGAAGTAATGTTAATCCTTAAATCTTTCATCTTTCCCACAGGTAGTTATGCAAATTAGCTTCTAAGGCAAAACTTGATTATGGAGAAAATTACCCTTGGATAAAATTTTAAGTAAACTATAAAATCTGAGAAACTGTGGTTTTATATACAGTTCTATACAATATTTTAAGCATACTGAGGTTTGAGATAATGGTGTTGAAACCAACAAGAAACAAAAGAAAATTCTCAATGCAGACATCTCAAATCATTTTGCCTTTTAGGAAGGATAGATGGAAGATTCTAAAAATCTTTCCTGTTTACCTTCAGAGTTTACTCCAATGTATTTAATATTAAGCCTCTCGAGTCCTAATACACATTAACAGATTTGGTTGCTGTGAAAATTCCATGAGATATCCTCTTTATTTTCTTGTCTTGACAAATAACTTGAGGAAGTCCACTATCTGCTGGCACCTAACCTATGGCCTGACACATAGTTGTTCTTTTTCATCGTTCAGTCATTAAGTCATGTCCAACTCTTTGCAACCCCATGAAATGCAGCATACCAGGCTTCTCTGCCTTTTACTATCTCCTGGAGTTTGCTCAGACTCATGTCCATTGAGATGGTGATGCCATCCAACCATCTCATCCTCTGCTGTCTCCCTTCTCCTTTTGCCTTCAATCTTTCCCAGCATCAGGGGCTTTTCCAATAAGTCAGCTCTTTGCCATCAGGTGGCCAAAGTATTGGAGCTTCAGCTTCAGCATCAGTCCGTCCAATGAATATTCAGGATTGATTTCCTTTAGGATTGACTGGTTTGATCTCCTTGCAGTCCAAGGGACTCTCAAGAGTCTTCTCCAGAAGCACAGTTTGAAAGCATCAATTCTTCGGCGCTCAGCCTTCTTTATGGTCCAACTCTCACATTTGTACATGACTACTGGAAAAATCAGTAGTCAAAGCCATAGCTTTGACTATATGGACCTTTGCCAGCAAAGTGATGTCTCTGCTTTTTAATATCCTGTCTAGGTTTGTCATAGCTTGACACATAGTATTTTCTTGATAAATACGGTTGTTCATGGAAAAGTTTTAGTGGGGAACTTGGCCACCAGGTCCCTGCCTTTACAAACTGGCATTTCTTACCGTGGTGCTGCCGAGCACTTACCATTCTGATGTCCAGAGGTATATTAGATTATGAGGCTGACAAGAGACTTATGCCCTAAACAAGGGCATAAGCAAATGCAGGACCTAGGCAGGTGGAGTGACTGAGGTAAGTTGCCTGGGTAGGGACCAGTGTGAATGGGAGAGGCCACATCTGACTGAGAGCGATAGGCACTGTGCACTGAGCTCCTACAGAATATTGTCTGTAAAAATGCCAGCCTAGTGCAGCACATCGGCCTCCCCTCTTTCCCCACCTCCTCATCAAAGAGCAAAAGGAAATTCTGCTTTTTACCTAAAATGTCCCTATTTTATCTCAAAAAACCAATAAAAACAATGCCCCTCGCCTGATCCCTCACAAGAATGGGGACCCCTGGGGTCTGACTCCAGGGTCCGAGAAAGAGCACAGAGTTAAGACGTGACTCTGACATGAACCTGGGACCTGGCAGGCTGAGAAGATGGTCAATTACAGACTGAAAACCACAGATGGACAGCTAATGGGGCAACAGGAAAACATGTTTCTCAGCTGGGGATTCTATGGAGTTTCTCACTCTGCTCCCCTGTGTGGTATTTCACTAATATCTGGAAAGTTTCAAAGCCAAGATCCATCGACTCAGATGAGAATTCAACTGACAAGAACAGCATCTACACCTACCCTGGAAGATGAAATTATAAGAGCTGCTAATCTTGTGCTTCTGGGCAGTGGCAAACCAGTGGCCAAGAGTGATGGAACACTCTTTGTCTTCTGACTGAAGAATTTTATGGAAGCACATTAGGTACATAAAGAGAGACCATTAACAGGGTAGGAATTTTTCGTTTCTCCCAAAGCATCCAGAACCACATCCACATTTAAAACTGGCAAACTCAACAAAGACTTTGTGCTTAGCCACTGACATATTCTCATAGCCACAAAGAAAAGCCTGTTTCAGGTGTGTCTCATTTACGACCTATTTTTTTACCAGTATACAGAAGCCTGTACTTATGGATAGAGAGGTGACTGAAAAAAACCTAAAGAACCCACAGGGCAGTCTAGAATGCCCTCTCCACTTTCCTCTTTTTTTTGTTAGCTTTTACTTTGCTCTGCACTCCAACCAGGCTCCTCTCAGCTTGTGAACTTTGCAGACTAGGAATGCTGTTGGAAAGCCTACCTTGGAACGTTTCCTTGAGTCAGGTGGAGTATGCAGAGTTTGGCCAGCTCTCATCGGAGCAAGAACTGCCCAAGAACTCCAAGGAATGCCTCTCAGCACGCTGTCTGCACTGGCGTGTGCCCAGGAGAAACACTATCCGTCCTGCTAACCTTTGAGGCATAACCTTTTATTCTCCCCAGTGGAGCTTTTTTCACCAAAATTGTTCCTTGTGAGTTGCATGGAAGACTATGTTTTGATTATAAAAATCATTTACAGTGACTATGAATTTTTCTATCTCCATATCAGTCACTCTTAATCTTTTAAACTTTTAAGTAGAATGCTTTCTTCCACAAAAAAAATAGAATATCATGCAATGGCCTTGGCAATATCAGTTGATATAACTCATAAAGACATGTCATTAAGAAATTTATAAGAAATTAGTCGGGCAACTTGAAACTACAGTGTCTAAACATTATAATTCTAAATCATTTGTCTTTTTAGCACTGATCAGAAAAATGAAGTTATTCATAAATTATGCTTACATATTTTAAAGTGTAGCTTCTGATGACTATTCAAATAAGCTCAGCTATATGGGCTTGTCATTATTAACTCTATGTAAACAATCCAGAACATCATTGTCTGATGGATTTCTGTGACGACGGAAATCTCTGCTCTGTCCAGCATGATACACGCTAGCCTCAGGTGGCTTTGAGTGATCAAGATGTGGCTAATATGACTAATTAAATGAGTATTTATTTAATTTTAATTACTTTAAATTTAAATTAAAGTAGTCACATGGAGCTAGTGGCTACTGTTTGGATAATGCAGGTCTAGAGACTTGTTACTCAAAGTGTAGCCACCTACAGAAAGCATCATCTTCACCTAGGAACTTTCTACAAATGCAACTTTCAGGTCCTACCTCAAGACTACTGAATTTGAATCTGTACCTTAATAAGGTCCCCAGGTAATTTATGTGTGCATTAACATTTAAGAAGCATGAATCCAAAAGAGTCATCCTCAACATTGGTTGTACCCCTAAAATTACCTGAAACGTTTTCACAGTTCCAATGGGGTCAAAATACTTTCAAAATAAAACCAAAATCTATTGCCTTTTTCTCTGTGTTGGCATTTGCACCAACAGTACACAAGCATTGGAGGATAAAACTTTGGCAGCGTCCCTGGAGGCTCAGTGGTAAAGCATCTGCCTGCAGTGCAGGAGACCCAAGTTCGAAACCCGGGTTTGAAAGATCCCCTGTAGGAGGGGTATGGTCACTCACGCCAGCATTCTTGCTTGGAGAATTCCATGAACAGAGGAGACTGGTGGTCTATGGTCTATGGGGTCACAGAGTCTGACACAACTGAAGGGACTAAGCAGCAGCAGTTTGAATCAAGTCACCGGAACCAAAATGCAGGCACATCATTAATTCCTTCACTGTCACACTGTCACTCGTGAGGAAATGAAAAAAAGCCCAGTTACATTTACAAATGTTTTCATTTTTGGTGATACAGGAAGACATACTGAATTTCTTAAATCCTGACCACTGAATGCACTTTTTTTTAGTATCTTTTGGGAATAAATAAATTAGGTATACCTTTGGGTATAAATCATTGACTCAAGAAAAACACCTGTGAGACTGAGTTATAAGCTAAAGGAGCCTCTTTTTCATGAGAGACTAATTATAGGCACATTATGGTTATTCATAACTGAGTATTTCGTAAATATGAAGTGAAGATCTCTCAGTCATGTCCAACTCTTTGCGACCCCATAAAACTATACAGTCTGTGGAATTCATCAAGCCAGAATACTGGAGTGGGTAGCCTTTCCCTTCTTAGAGGATCTTTCCAACCCAGGGATCAAACCCAGGTCTCTTACATTGCAGGTGGATTCTTTACCAGCTGAGCCGAAAATACTTTACTCAAAATGAATGAAGTAAACCTGTCACTTCAAGGAAAATAATTAACAATGTTTCCAATGATAACCTTTGAGATTTAAAGCGGAAATTAGGATTTTAGAAAACTAGTATTTACCACTAAGGTCCTCACATTTTCCTAATACTGAAAGATTAGATTGCTGGTGAAGTTAACAACTGCATTTGAAAACCCTATACAATTCACAGAATCAATATTTTTAAACTGATCAATATATGAGTAAAAAGATTCATTCAAGAAGCAAGATAGGACAATGAACTGTAATGTATTAAGAACATACATTTATTGATATGGTTTTATATTCCAAATTGCATATAACCTTTATGAAACTACCTCTTATCAACTTTTATATAGTATCAAAGACGAATATCCACAATTATCTGAAAATTCTATTAAAATAGTCCTGTTTCCAACTGCATATTCGTGAGTCACAGTATTCTTTGTATCATTCAACAAAACAACTTAGGAGAATGCAGAAGCAGATATCAGAATCCAGCTGTCTTCTATTAAGCTGGATATTAACAAAATGGGCAAAAAAAGAAAACCAATGCTTTTCTTTCCAATAATTTTTTTGTCTTGGAAATAATAAATGCTTTTCATAAAATATATTATGTATTAATATATGATGCATTTATTATTACTATTTTCGAAGGAAATCATAAATGTTGTTTAAAGTTCTCGGTTTTAATTGCTTGTAAGGTAAATATTGCTAGAGATTACGTCTATTACTGAAAAAGCTCTCTGGGGTTCATATCTGGTTACTGAGATCAACAAGTTTGAATGCTGATGGCCTTGATAAGAAGAGCATGAAAGCTAAGAATCACCACTCTCTCTAACCAAAGTTTGAGAACTGGTTGCTTTCAAGGATTCAGGAAAAAAAGAAAAGCATTTGGTATCTTCAAAAGAGAAAATACAGAGTCATATTCACACCTTGATTCATTCAACCCACTTTTTGGCATCCACTTCAGTCATATTTGGTAGTGTAATCATATCTGGTTCCTGAGATCAACAAGTTTGAATGCTGATGGCCTTGATAAGAAGAGCATGAAAGCTAAGAATCACCACTCTCTCTAACCAAAGTTTGAGAACTGGTTGCTTTCAAGGATTCAGGAAAAAAAGAAAAGCATTTGGTATCTTCAAAAGAGAAAATACAGAGTCATATTCACACCTTGATTCATTCAACCCACTTTTTGGCATCCACTATGACAACCCATAGAAAACATCTGTAAGAACTGGCAAATATATACGCACATTTTTATAGCATGTTTACAGTGTGACCTAAGAACAT
This sequence comes from Oreotragus oreotragus, assembly GCA_006410675.1. NCBI lineage: Eukaryota > Metazoa > Chordata > Mammalia > Artiodactyla > Bovidae > Oreotragus > Oreotragus oreotragus. Next base: position 591,228 of record SJYX01001524.1, read on the forward strand.
TCTGAAGCCCCCTCAAGAGTGGAGCAGTTGGTTAAATTACAGCACAATATACTACAGAAGGTGATGGACAGGGAGGCCTGGCGTGCTGCGGTACATGGGGTCGCAAAGAGTCTGACACGACTGAGCGACTGAACTGAACTGAGTATGCAGCATTAAAGATTCGATGAATAATTTATGTTTCTAAAACTGGAATGTTGCCCGTAATATATTATTAAGTAAGAATGCAAGTTTCAAAGTAATGCGTGAAGTACAGCCCCTTTTAAAAACAAGGGAACAGCTTTGTATGTATGTTCAGCTTTACTTGGACTTCCCTGGTGGCTCAGATGGTAAAGCGTCTGCCTACAATGCAGGAGACCTGGGTTCAATCCCTGGGTTGGGAAGATCTCCTGGAGAAGGAAATGGCAACCCACTCCAGTATTCTTGCCTGGAAAATCCCATGAATGGAGGAGCCTGTTAAGCTACAGTCCATGGGGTCGCAAAGAATCAGACACGACTGAGCAACTTCACAACGTCACAGCTTTATTTGTATTTGGTCTTAGCAAAAGGTAGAAAAGGACATACACCAGTCTGTTAACACTGGTTATCTGGGAAGAGAGGGGGAGTGGATGTGACATGAACTGTATTATTTACTTGTCCTGTATACTTATTGTTTTTAAATTTTGAACTCCCTGTTTATTCAGGTTTTTTCTCTTCTATGCCCAGTGACCCTTGCTTGTTCTTTGTGGTGCCACACAGTGGTGAAGTGAAGTCGCTCAGTCGTGTCCGACTCTTTGCGACCCCATGGACAGTAGCCTACCAGGCTCTGCCATCCATGGAATTTTCCAGGCAAGAATACTGGAGTGGGCTGCCATTTCCTTCTCCAGGGGATCTTCCCAACCCAGGGATCGAACCTCGGTCTCCTGCATTGCAGATAGATGGTTTACCGTCTGAGCCTCCAAGGAAGGGCCCCTCCAAAAAAAAAAAAAAAAAAAAATCCACATGTGTGTGGAAAAAATATCCACATGTGCATCAGTGGTTCCTCTGAAGACATCACAAGTCTCAGGAGATTAAAATTTTTCCATCATATGCGCCACACAGTGGTAGACATCCAGAAATGCAAGTGACCTTTGACCACTCTGATTCTTCTGAAGGAAAGAATGTTAAGGAGAGAAGCAGCAGCATTCCAATTGTATTTGATTCAGAGCGTGAAAGTGGTCATAAGAATGTTCGGTTTTCTCCCAAACTTATCAAAAGTTGGTTGTAGCATCGATGCTCCAAAAGCAATTAGCAGATTTGCGCTGCTGACTAAGGATTTCTCACTTTGGAGGAGCTAGTTGCAGCTTCAAACAGCTATAGCCATGTCTTTTATGCCCACCACTTTCCACTTTCCCTTCTTCTGTCAACCTCTTCAGCGTCATTTCAAAACAGTGACCCACTAGCACTCTACCCTCCAACAATAACATTCTTTCCAGCTCTTAGCATATGTCATTCCTTCCCAGTCTTCATTCTAGATTTTCATGTATATGTTTTCTCTGTTTGAAACTCTCCTCGTTTTCCCACACCACCCATTCCTCATTCAGGTCAAGAAGACAAAATCACCTTCTCTAGAAAACTCTAAATACTCCTCAGATACCCTGCTCTGACCTTTCTCCAGCACAGCATTTACCATACACTCTCTCATAATTTGTAGTTAGTTAGTTGCCCATCTACCCAAGTTTAGTTCCCTGAGGGCAAGAACCAAGCCTGTATTGTTTTCTTTTGTGGCCCAGCATCAATCTGCAAGGCACATTGTAGTGACTGTAATATTTTTCTCAGTTTCTCTTGATTTTATTGCTCTTTTTTTTATTTAAATAAAAGTACCTCTTCTATTTACTCTTGAGGATATACTTTGAGTCAAGCTCTGGGCTAAAAAATTAATATACATTATCTGATTTAACCTTCTGCTCACCCTTAAGCCTACACTACTCTTCCTCCTTGTGGAAACTCAATATTTTTGGATACCACCTGCTGCTCTGAGCTCTCTTTTTCTTCTGAGGTATGCTGTGCTCCAACAAAACACAGACTCTACCTATGTTTAAGGAATCTTAACTTGAACTCAGCTATTACTTAGCTTAGTTTACTTAGCTTACTGGATCCATGGGATCCAGTTCCTCATGCTAACACAGTAAATCTAAAAACAAGTTCATATCAAATTATAACCCTCTGGGACACACACTTTTATGGGGCACACAAAGAGTAATAATGCCTTAAACCCAAACAAGGGAAATCTGAACATCCCAGCTGGACTCTGAGGAAGATACTTTTAGAAAGGAAATTCTCAACACTTGTTTTGTAGACAATATCTTTGAAGTACCATCTACTCCACCTGTGTGTAAGGAAAACCCTGTGTCTGGAGTAATCTTGTGAGTGTTCAGTCTTGTTCCATGACTCAGAGTTAGCACAAGTTTTCTAACCATAGCAGAAAAGAAAACAACTTCATTTCTTTTTTTATGTATGGATTTCTGATGTTGTTTATCTAAAGAAAACAAAGCAAACAGTGAAGAACTGTATTTGTAACTATTCTGATCAGACATAAACTATACAGGATTTTATGGTCCATTATAAAGTATTAAATCACCCCACTCCAGGGAGGTCAGGGTGAATGTGAACTGACTCCCCAGGTGCTGGGTACAGTGTTCTTTATCTTGACACTCAGTCCCTCAGGATGTCCTTGATATCAGACCTTCAAACAGTGACAAGCCATATGGACATATGTAAGAAAATTTTATGTTATCGGCTCCTAACGTGATAAGATAATGGCCAAACTCTCCAGGTCAAGATGCTTTCCTTCCCTTCTGAGTAGTCAAGGCTAGCGAGCCAAGTAGCTAGGGACCGGGGAAGGACAACTGAAAACATGTGGCAAAACATTCTTCTCTTGACAACTTAAAAAGAAGAACTTCAAAATATCAGTCTGGAGGTCTTGGGAACTAAGGGAGTAGAATCAGAAGGGTATACTAATGAAAATGGCAAATAAATAGATGCTTGGCATAAAAGGCCAACTGACTTCGGTGTAGGATGGACAAGACTATGCTTCACTCTGCCATCTAGTGGTGAGAGACACTTCGTAATCTGTGACTCAGACGGACTGACTTCTATTCCACAGAGGACATTCTGGCTCATTAGCACATTACTGAATCCTTCTCAAGGGAAACTGTGAGGTAGATCATTTTCTGTTTTACCGATCAGGAAACTAAGAGTCAGAGAGATTAAATGGCTATAAAAAGTAAGAGCTGGTACATATTCTATACCTTAAAAGCTAGCCTATACTTAGTGTTTTCAGAAATTCAGAGTAGTGATTGACTCTGCCACCCACCCAGCATAGATGAAGAAAAACATAGAGAAATCTTATGGCAAACGAAAAATGTATCCCCCCATGTTCTTTTTTGGAGAAGGAAATGGCAATCTACTCCAGTATTCTTGCCTGGAGAATCCCATGGACAAAGGAGGCTGGTGGGTCGCAACAAGTCAGACACAACTGAATTGACTTAGCATCATCATCATCAACATTCTTTATCACTGAGCCACCTAGGAAGCACATAAATAAATAAATAAATACCATTTATAAAATATCATCATATACTGAGCGACTAACACACACACACACATATGTTCTTTACACACCAAACAATAATGCCAGAAAATTTTAAAGTAATAATAAAACAAAGATAAATAATAAACCCCTGAAAAATCATGCAAAAGAACAGGAAAAAATGGAAAAATTATGAATGCATGACTTCAGTAACATTATGATAGCCTGAAGAAAGGAAAACATAAGAATTTAGCAGATGGGAATAACCTTAGACAACTACTAACTCAACTTTTTCACTTTATAGTTGAAGACAAAAAATTCAAGTACTATTTCCTGATTCCAAGATGAGTTACTGTGACAACCAAAATACTATCTCCTTCTCTTTCTTCATTTGAGATTTTTGACAACAGAAATCAATTATTTGCATTTAAACATTTCTGAAGGGAGGGACAGAGGGAGATAAAGGGGAAAGAAAGAAGTGAGGGAGAGCAGAGCTAAAACTAATTTCTTTCCATTTGTACTCAGAGTCACATTTTGATGAAAATAAAAGTACCATTATCAGGATGTGATCTATCCTGGAGAAGGTTCCGTGAGCACTTGAGAAAAAGGTGAAATTCATTGTTTTGGGGTGAAATGTCCTATAGATATCAATTAGGTCTAACTGGTCTATTGTATCATTTAAAGTTTGCGTTTCTTTGTTAATTTTCTGGTTAGTTGATCTGTCCATAGGTGTGAGTGGGGTATTAAAGTCTCCCACTATTATTGTGTTATTGTCAATTTCCCCTTTCATACTTGTTAGCATTTGTCTTACATATTGCGGTGCTCCTATGTTGGGTGCATATATATTTATAATTGTTATATCTTCTTCTTGGATTGATCCTTTGATCATTATGTAGTGGCCTTGAAAAGAGATATTATAAACGTTCCTTCCAGATCTGTGCTTTGATGTTATTTCTTTAAATAATTGGTTGAATTTGATAGTGAAAACACCTGAGTCTGAAAGTGTCTTTGAGAAGAAAGTTTTTAAATTATGAAAAACAAAGCCACTTAAAAATTTTTTTTATATTTTTAATTTTACTCTTTTGTTTTTTCTGTAAAAAAAATTTTTTTAATTTGAAACCTGTTTGAAATGAACTTTTTTTGATAGTGCTCTAGCAGGGAGGGTGGTTCCACCTCATCACAGGCCAGAAGGACATGGGAGCTCAAATTTCCCACTTGGCCCCTGTTGGTGCCCACCAGTAGTGGTGCTGGGGGTGCTCTTCCTTACTGCTGGGCAGGGGTGGGACTTGGCCTCCACTGACTCTTAGGTGCGGGTGGCCTTGTTAGTGCTGAATGAGTGACTATAAAAGTTTTGAGTCTCTACTAGGCCTCCTCTGACGCCCCAGGGAGAGGGTGAAGGGTGCCTCCTTACTGCTGGGTGGAGATGGAGTAGGTTCGCCACAGGGGACCCACTGTCATCACAACGGGTGGACCCATTATCAACCAGTAAGGATCAAAGTCCCTGTTCCTTACTTGGCCTTTTCTGATTCTTGGTCATGCTTCATGATAGCCTCATTAGGCTGAAAGTCTAATTCATTCAACTTTTGCTGGAATACATAGGGGGAAGAACCAGAGGTCTTTTGTGGTGCATGGATAGAAGAGAGTTATACTCTCCAAAAGCTTTACTCTTGATTGGCGGTCTCTCTCCTGATTCTTTGACTAGAGAAAGAAGGTGCTGGTTGGAGCTGTGTTTATCTGCAGCCATTGACTGGCATTATTGGATTGCCGGCCTCTACTCCAAATCTAAGATGAGGCAAAAAGAAAATTTAGGAAATTCACTAATGTGTCCTTTCTTAGGTCTTGATGTCCAAGGTTGTCTGGCTTCTTCTTTCCTTCCATCAGAATCTTCTTAGGTTTGTTTTATTTGTAATGTGCAAGAGCTTTTTTTATTTATAACATGTAGGAGTTTTAGTTGTACTTAGTAGGAGAAATAGGGGAAAGTATGTCTCCATCATCCCAAAAGCAAAAACCCTGCTAATAAATCCTGATAAAGTGAAATTTGTTGTTTCGGTTTTT
>SJYX01001524.1:609134-624273 GCA_006410675.1 Oreotragus oreotragus
TTGCAGGCCTTGCGAGGGGTACAGGAGTGAAAATGGGAGGCCGAGGGGTGGTGCAGGCCTTGCGAGGGGTACAGGAGTGAAAATGGGAGGCCGAGGGGTGGTGCAGGCCTTGCGAGGGGTACAGGAGTGAAAATGGGAGGCTGAGGGGTGGTGCGTCCAGCCTCTGCCCCTTCTTGTTCCTACACCCTTGGACTGTGGTCCTTCCTCCAGCCTGGAGGATGACGCTGGGAACAGGCAAGCACGGGCCAGAGCCCCAGACTCGGGGTGGTGCCTGTCCCCACCACCCCCAGCCTCTACTTTCTGCCCTCAAATGCCAGCAAAACTTGACCTGTAGGTGGTCATGAGGCTTAACCGAGGGGCAGTCTGGCCAAGGGGTCCATTTAGGACAAGCCTCCCAGCCTCTCTAGGCCTCAGTTTCCCCACTGAAGGTGGGACGGCCATAGGAGCACCTGTTCTGAGGCTCTGAGGGGAGGGTCCATCATAAGACCCAGGGTGGGCAGGCACATCACCACCAACCAGGCTGGACACAGGGCGCATGGCAGCCGTGCAGGGCACTCGGGCAGCCAAGTTCTGGTCCTTCCCGCTCCACACCCAGGACTCGGGGATACAGGGTGCAGGCCTCTCCTGCACTGCGGGGTCTCCCGTCATAAAGGAGGCTTCCTGTGGGGCCCGCAGGCCTTGGAAAGGTACAGCGAGGGGGTTATTTACTAGAAAATCTGTCTCCTGCTCTAGAATTTTCTGAATTGATCAAAAAGGAGAAAACTCCAAAGAAGAAGTAGCGCCATGCTCAGCTCCGGTCAGCCGAGTGTCCCCCAAGCAGCATCATGGGATTCGAGAGGCCCTGTGGAGAAGGCCATGGTGGTGGACACAGCTTGGGCCAGGAAAATGGAAGAAAAACAGCATGGAATGAACCGAAGTTCATAAATTTGTCGGGGGTGTGCAACATCAGCTGGGGTGGGGACAGGGTCACGGGTCTCTGGGTGGCAGGTAGGGAGCAGAGCGGCATGAGGGGTACAGGAGTGAAAATGGGAGGTCGAGGGGTGGTGCGTCCAGCCTCTGCCCCTTCTTGTTCCTACACCCTTGGACGGTGGTCCTTCCTCCAGCCCCGACCCCTTCCAGATGGATCAGCCCTCCCAGCTCAGTGCTTTCTGGGCCCAGACCCATGCCACCCACCCCCGCATACCCCCGGACCCAGGCTCCACTGGGCTCTGCACAGGTTGCTCACCAGGCTGTGTCCAAGGCCACCTGGAGTGTCCACAGAGAGGGGACAGCATCAGCCCTGCCCTCTGGACAAGTGCAGGGCTTAGATCTCTGCCTCCTCCTCCTCCCCGAGACCCCCTCCCTTCTCCTCAAGCCATTCCTCTTGGAGGAGTCCCCCCACCCTACTTGGTCTGCCCCAACCACTGCTACACCCACACCTGCTCAACTGGCAAGCTCCCATCTTGCAGTTTCAGCATCTCTCTCTGGTACTCCAGACCCCTGCATTCATTCTGGCTACCTGATGCCCTGTCTCGTGGGATGGAGGCGTCTCAGACTGCACCTGCCCAAGGCTGACCTCCCAGCCTCCTCCCGAAGCCCCACCCTTGGTCTTCCCATCTGTAAGAACCGTGTTGTTCCTTGGCTCTCAGGCCGGGGGCCCCATGTCACCATGCGGAGAGGGTGTGGGTGTGCTACCCACTTCATCCTGGGGCTGGTGGCTGGAACAGCACTGGGCCCCCATCTCAGCCCCCTGCATCCACAGGAGTGTGGTGGGTTCTCTCCTCACAGCCGCCATGGGGCTCCAGGCCCCCTAGGGTGGAGGGGCCACAAGTGGCTGGGTCACCCAGGGTGAAAGCACTGCTCTCGGGAGCCCCCGAGGTGGGCTATTGCAGGAGTGGCAGCCTGTGAGCCAAACAGCCATCATCCTAGCTCCTCCCCTTTCACACCCACCTGTATGGTAACCCTGCCGCCTCTGCCCTCCACACGCATCCAGAGCCCCACTTCCCCACCATCCAGGCCACCACGAGCTCTTGCCTAGATGACCACCTTGGGCTCCCAGCTGCCCTCCCCGCCTCCTCCCTCCAACAATGGGCTCTCAACATAGCAGCCAGAGAGTTTAAAATATAAGTCAGACCTGTCACTTCTCTTGGAACTTTCCAGAGGCTCCCCTCTCATGCAGTTGAAACACATCCTCGGGATACCCGCATGCTCCCTGACTTCAGACCCTCCCACCCTCACTGCAGACACACCGGCCTCCCCACTGCTCCCCAGCCAGCAACCACGCTGCCCGAGAGCCTTTGCGTGGCTGTGCCTGGGCCTGCCATGCTTCCCTAGGTATCTGCATGACTAACTCCCTCATCTCCTATGTTTTCCTCAAATGTTACATCCCTTACCCTGTTTCACATCCACTCTCTTGCCCAGCATTCCACACTCTTCTTGATCTATTCTCTCCATAGCGCTCCCATCTCCTAATATACCACACGTACACGTGTCAGTTGCTTCAGTCATGTCTGATTTTTTGCAACCCTGTGGACCATAACCCAGCAGGCCCCTCTGTCCATGGGATTCTCCAGGCATGAATACTGGTGTGGATTGCCATGCCCTTCTCCAGGGGATCTTCCCAACCCAGGGATTGAACCTGCTTCTCCTGCACTGGCAGGCAGGTTCTTTACCACTAGCAACAACTGGGAAGCCCCTAAGATAATACATCACTTGCTTATATATTGTTTATTATGAGCAAGCAAAGCATCATGGGTTCTGAGAGTCCAGAAAGGAAAATCCAAGAAGTGAGCCTGACATTGGCACAGGGTCCCTGCCAAGGTTTGAAACTTTCAAGACGCTTGCTCCTTGGAAGAAAAGCTATGACAAACCTACACAACATATTAAAAAGCAGAGCCATCACTTTGCCAGCAAAGGCCTGTGCAGTCAAAGCTATGATTTTCCCAGTAGTCATGTATAGATGTGAGAGTCAGACCATAAAGAAGGCTGAATGCCAAAGAACTGATGCTTTCAAACTGTGGTGCTGCAGAAGACTCTTGAGAGTCCCTTGGACAACAAGGAGATCAAACCAGTCGATCCTAAAGGAAATCAACCCTGAATATTCATTGAAAGGACTGACACTAAAGCTGAAGCTCCAATACTTTGGCCACCTGATGTGAAGAGTCAACTCATTGGAAAAGACCCTGATTTGAGGAAACACTGAGGGCAGGAGGAGAAGGGGACAACAGAGGATGAGATGATGGCATCACTGATTCAGTGGAAATGAGTCTGAGCAAACTCTGGGGATGGTGAAGCCTGGCATGCTGCTGTTCATGGGGTCGTAAAGAGTCAGACATGACTGAGTGACTGAACAACACTGAGGGAAAGGCTGAGTGGCTGAGGAGGGTGTCCAGTAGTCTCCCGGGTCTTCAATTTCTACTAGAAAGGAGGGTCTTTGCTTCTGGGTCCTATGGGGCGAGTGAGGGGTGAGGTCAGGGGTACCAGGTCAGTCCTCATGGAGACGAGCCCAGCCTCAGCCAGCCCAGTCCCTATCCTAACTGCTACCAGAGCAGAAGTAATTCCCCTGAACTGAGGTCCAAATTCAGCTCAATGCAGACCACACCTGACCACACTTATTCGTTTGCATGTTGTCTATGGCTGGTTTCATGCTATGCTTAACTAGAAGGTCACAGAAAGGCTTAAAAAAAAAATCGCAAAGATACAACATGCAAATCCCATGTAGAGAAAGTTGGTGTGGCTGCTACCATCAGATGAAGGATACCTGAAGGCAAGATGCACTGCTAGGCAAAGAGGGACGGTTTGTAAAGATAAAGGGTCAACAACTCACCAGGAAGACACACTGCTCTAAATTTGTACGCACCTACTAACATAGCTTCCGAACACATAAAACAAAAATGGACCAACTAATATGAAAAAGAGATGATGCAAAATCACTGTTGCAAAGTTTAGCATTCCTCTCTTAGGAACTGATAGAGCAAGTAGGAGAGAAACCAGTAAGGATAAAGCATAATGAATTAACCAGAGGAGCTAGAAAGCCAAAGAGATTTTTCTTTGGAGGCTGGGGCCTAAGAGATGACCCCCCGCCCAGGGTATAGTGCCACCCAGCCCACTCTTCCTACCCCAGGGAACAGGAATGGCATCTCATTCCCCCTTCTTTAAGGAACACCTGAGCAGGCGGAACAGTTCCAGCAAGGCAGTCCCCCCCACCCCATCCCCACCCTTGTAGCCTCTCAGGGACACGTTTTCACCAGCTGGGATGTGTGGGATGCCACCACAAGGCAAATGGGCAGGTTATAGGCAGGACAGAGACCCTGGATGACACAAAGGCCCAAACCAGTTAATGTCAGGAACAAGTTATTATGGGCAACAACAAAAACTTGAATAAAAGTAAAGTGAAGAGCTCAAATAATATTAGTTTGGTGCAATGTAATTGTGGTTTCAGACCATGAATTTTAAATTATAACTAGGCTCAAACACATCTTTATTAATCAAAATAGGAACCATTACTATCAACACATTTCTGCCAACGAGAAATAAGTTTGTTTATTCACATTGCATAAAAATCCGGGCTTCAGATTCGATGAACTCTTACAAACCATTTTCTACCTCCTGTTGGTTGTGAAAGCATTCTCCCTGCAAAAAGTTGTCAAGACACTTGAAGAAGTGGTAGTTGGTTGGTGAGGGATCAGGTGAACATGGGGGATGAGACAAAACTTTGTAGCCCAGTTAGTTCAACTTTTGGAGTGTTGGTCTTGTGACGTGCAGTTGAGTGTTGTTGTGCAGAAGAACTGAGACCTTTCTGTTGGGCAATGCCAGCTGCAGGCACTGTAGTTTTCAGTGCCTCTCATCAGTTTGCTGGGCATGCTTCTCAGATGTAATGGTTTCACCAAGATTCAAAAAGCTGTAGTGGGTAAGCTGGGCCACAAACCGCTAAACATTCACCGTGATCTTTTTTGGTGCAAGTTTGGCTTTGGGAAGTGCTTTGGAGCGTCTTCTCAGTTCAACCACTGAGCTGGTCATCACCGGTTGTCATATAAAAGCCATTTTTTGTTGCACGTCACAATCTGACATGAAATGGTTCACTGTTTTTGTGTAGAGTAAGAGAAGATGACATTCCAAAAACGATTTTTTTGATTTGTGGTCAGCTCATGAGGCACCCACTTATCCAGCTTTCACCTTTCCAATTTGCTTCAAATGCTGAATGACCAGAGAATGGTTGACACTGAGTTCTTCAGCAACTTCTCAGATAGTTGTAAAAGGATCAGCTTCTGTGATCCTCTCAATTGGTCGTTGTCAACTTCTGATGGCCAGCCCCTGCACGCCTCATCTTCAAGGCTCTCATCTCCTTTGCAAAACTTTTTGAACCACTACTGTACTGTACATTTGTTAGGGGTCCCTGAGCCAAATGCATTGTTGATGTTGCAAACTGTCTCTGCTGCTTTACAACCCATTTTGAACTCAAATAAGAAAACTGCTCAAATTTGTTCCCTAATACCATTTCCCTAGTCTAAAATAAATATAAAATAAATAGCAAGTAATGTCAATAGCAAAAAAAAATAACTGAGTGACTGAACTGAACTGAACAGTCTTCCATGATATTAAACAAGCAAAGAGAAAAAAATTCAACCAGAAAAGAAGGAAATTTTCTGAACCTGATAAAGAAAATCCGTGAAAAATACAGAGCTAATGTCACACTTAGTGTTGAAAGACTGGATGTTTTACACTACATCCAGGAACAAAACAAGGATGCCTACTCTTGTTACTTCTGTCAACATTCTACTAGAAGTCCTAGCCAGGGAAATTAGACAAGAAAAAGAAAGAAAAAACATCCAGATTTGAAATGAAGAAGTAAAGATATCTCTATTTACTGATGACATGATTGTTTATATGAAAAATCTTAAGGGATCCATAAAAACATAATTAGAATTAACAAGTTTATCAAGCATACAGGGTAAAGTATCCATACACAAATATTGACTGAATTTCTATATCTAGCAATAAACAACCTTAAAGTGAAATCCAGAAAGTAATTCTATTAATAACAGCATTAAAAAATGAAATACTTTGCAATAAATTTAACAAGTTACATGTAAAATTCATGCTCTGAAAACTATGAAACATTACAGTTAGAAATTAATAAAAACATAAATAAGTGAGAGAGTTCATGTTCATGGATCAGAAGACTTAAAAGCTCAATTTTGCAGTCAACTGATTTTCAGCAACTTGAAAATATTCTTTTCAACAAATTCTAATGAGAAATCTGGATATCCACATGCAAAAAAAAAAAAAGAAACACTTCCTAATACCACACACAAAATTAACTAAATATATCATAGATATAAGTATAAATGCTAAAGACAAAACTTTTAGAATAAAATATGAGAGCAAATCTCTGTTAGTCTACATTACTACAGAGAGTGGCTTGGCTTTCTGGGCTGGTTGCTACAGGTTGTATTAATAGATCAGAAATCAATTTTTATATATGATCTGGCCATTGTCCAGTGACACATTCAGTCTCTCAGAATCAAATACTAGGTATGGAATCAATTTACTCTATTTTTTTTTTAGTCTCAGTGACTTCATTTGTAAAATTTGATTATTAGTGCTATCTCTGCACAGGATAACATTATACAGCCCATACAATTATTTTCTGAACTAAAAAACAAAAATCATGCATGTTAAGTTACTTCAGTCGTGTCCAACTCTGTACAACCCTGTGGACTGTAGGCTACCAGGATCTTCTCTCCATGGGAATCTCCAGGCAAGAAAACTGGAGTGGGTTGCCATTTCCAGCTCCAGGGGATCTTCCTGACCCAGAGATTGAACTCACGTCTCCTGCATATCCTGTATTGGCAGGTGGATTCTTTACCACTAGTGCCACCTGGGAGGCCCAACAGGCTTTGATAGGGCTTCAGTCAGTTCAGTTCAGTTCAGTTCAGGCACTCAGTCATGTCCGACTCTTTGCGATCCCATGGACTGCAGCATGCCAGCCTTCCCTGTCCATCACCAAAGCCCAGAATCTACTCAAACTCATGTCATCGGGTCATTAGTGCCACCTGGGAGGCCCAACAGGCTTTGATAGGGCTTCAGTCAGTTCAGTTCAGTTCAGTTCAGGCACTCAGTCATGTCCGACTCTTTGCGATCCCATGGACTGCAGCATGCCAGCCTTCCCTGTCCATCACCAAAGCCCAGAATCTACTCAAACTCATGTCATCGAGTCAGTGATGCCATCCAACCATCTCATCCTCTGTCGTCCCCTTCTCCTCCCACCTTCAGTCCTTCCCAGCATCACGCTCTTTTCAAATGAGTCAGTTCTTCACATCAGGTGGCCAAAGGATTGGAGTTTCAGCTTCAGCATCAGTCCTTCCAATGAATATTCAGGACTGATTTCCTTTAGGATGGACTGGTTGAATGGGGCATATTGAAATAAAAGATATACTGAAATAGCACAGTGCCTGACACAAATTAGGTAAACAATTGGTAGATTTTTTTTTCCTTTTTCCTTAGTTTTTCAGTGTAGGATAGTCCTTGTGACCCCATTTCGGTCATGTGCATACAAAGTGAAGGGCTTCTCTGGGGGCTCAGATGGCAAAGAATCCACCTGCAGTGCAGGCGATCTGGGTTCAATCCCTGGGTTGGGAAGACTCCCTGGAGAAGAGAACAGCTACCTACTCCAGTATTCTTGCCTGGAGAATTACATGGACAGAGGAGCCTGGTGGGCTACAGTCCACGGGGTTGCGAAGAATCAGACATGACGAGTGACTTTCACGTTCATACAAAGTGAAAATACACAATTATACATAATAAGAAGTATGACTGTAAAACGGCACTTTTTCTCTTCAAGTGAATACAGATTTACCAAAGAAACCTAGATAATATTCCTACGGCTTTCTAAGAGTGAGCAACAGTCCTTAATGAATTTCTCCCATCATTCAATCACATACTTTGGGCTTCTATCCCTTTTACAGATCAGTCTATTCAAACTAATGCTGTTGATATTTCATGCAAGTTTTATGTATGCAATTAAATAGTTTGGCACTGAAGAAAGTCTTCATTTTTTTTATTCTGTTCACTAAAGAACACAGAAACAATTGGCTCAGAAAGATTGCAAATTCCATTTGGTACAACTTAGTCCTCATCTCTCCTTTCAAGAATAATATTTATGGAGTATGCATTAGCTTACATGGTGTAAATGGTTTCTTAGTTTGTCTAGTCTCCAAATTAGCATACTCCCACCCCCACCCATAAGTTGGACAACAGTTAAAATATCAACAGACACAACAATATTGAGGGCTGGAAAAGATGTGTTTAAGCTCACCCTGTAAAGGCACATGGTATACATTCCAAGTCTGGGATGTCCTACAAAGGACCAGTCCATTCTCACTTCCAATAGACTCCTCAATTTTATCACAGAAATCACTTTGCTATTGTATTCCAGATGTTTTCCTTTAATCTGATGAAGAGCCATAAATTCACAGCTTATACACACTTAATTCTGAGACATTCAAATAAGCAGGAGTTATACCAACCTGGGTGTTCGGGTAGCTTCCTAATACAAGAGAAAAATCAGTATACTGATTAAAACCCAAAGATTCTAGCAAGTTACATGTGGCAAGCATTCCAGTAAAAAGTCATAGAAGTACAGTAAAGCAAGAATTCTATAAAAGTTTATTATTTTTAATACTTTCTATTAGTAGTCTGAGTTTTGGGGAAAATTGGCCAGCTTTTCCAGAATACATTTGTAGCATATGAAGTCTTTGGTTTCTTCATATATTTTAAAATTTATTTAGTAACCATTTGTAAATGCTAATGAATATCAGATAATACATGGAGAATTTAAAAATAAATCTGATGTTTTAAAGTGGGCTGATTACCAGTTCACAAAATATAGAACACTGTAGTCTATTTTTTGGTTCAGTCACCTCTAATTCATTTTTAATTAAGGGATTTAAACAGATAAATAAATCTATTATATTTCTCATAGAGTGTTGATAAACATTTTGATTATACATAGATAGATGGATAGTTGCTTAGCCCTGTCCAGCTCTTTGCGACCCCATGGACTGTAGCCTACCAAGCTTCTCTGTCCATGGGATTTTCCAGGCAAGAGTACTGAAGTGGGTTGTCATTTCCTTCTCCAGGGGATCATCCTGACCCAGGGATCGAATCCAGGTCTCCCACATTGCAGGCAGACACTTTACCCTCTGAGCCACCAGGGACTCAACCTGTATGTATGATTATACATACAATGATTCAATTTTTTTTTTCTGGCCTTGTCATAGACTCACCCATTCTTAGAACTTTATCTATTTCTATCTCATTCCCTCATTCTCTATATTCTTTTAATTGTACCATAAGCCAGCCATCATGGTAATTCACTCTGTAAACAAACATATATGACATCAACTATCACCTCAATTTAAGTGGTTGGGTATTGATAGTTGGTATAAACAAATGGCTCATTAACAAGTTCTTATTGGTTGAAGTCAGTCATGGTCCAATTAAGACAAATAACAATTCATATACACATTCTCAAGAATGCAATAATTCCTAACATTGAGGGCTTACTCTGTGACAAGCATTCTGTATATGCTCTTTATTTATTACCTGCTTTAATACTCACAATAACTCTATGACATTGATGCCATTATCATCATCATTTTATATATGAGGAAACTAAATCAGAGACAGTTAAATGACTTCAGTATCACATAGTAAGTATCAGATGACCTTTGAACCTAAGCTTCCAATCATAGCACCTTTTACTACTTACTCCTCAATATTTTGTTTTTATGGGAGTTGCAGTAGCCTCTCTTGGAGAAGGAAATGGCAACCCACTCCAGTATTCTTGCCTGGAGAATCCTATGGACAGAGTAGCCTGGGAGGCTACATACAGTCCATGGGGTAGCAAGCGTTGGACACAACTTAGCAACTAAACCACCACCACTACCAATAGCCACTATTATTGTATTCCTTTGCATAATTTCTAATTTACATAGCATATGGAGGTTTTCATTTGTTCTAACTACTTAACAATGTCCAATTTAAATAACCTGAAAATGAAATACCCCTCCAAATACAATCTTACTCTGAAAAGCCTCATGCATATTTGTCTTGTACTTTAAGCAAAATCCACACTATTATGAACAAAGCAGAAGTCTGCTAATGTGCAAAGACTGAATGTTTTGAATCTCTGAGTTCAGCCAGGGGGGTGTGCTTACTGTGGCCCAGTACCAGATGAGGGGTCCAGCCAAGTGTTAGTCATATGAGTCTCAGTATAGCTGCTTAGTGTGCCAGAGTACAGCCACCTGATTTTATATCTTTGAAACTAAGTACAGTACCACTAAGCACACTTAAATGAGTCTTTATAAAATCAGGAGAATTGAAATGAAAATAGATTTCGTAAGGTAATTATCTTTTACCAAGTAAACTCAATCAAGAAAACTGATTTTTTTTGCACTAATTCATAAGTTATTTGTAGCAAAATGGTTAACAGCACACAGTACCTGAAATCAGGCTCTAGTGACTCAATTAGGTCTTGAGCAAGTTACTTAAAACCTCTAGGCTTCAGTTAGCTCATTTGAAAACTGAGTTATAAATTGGGAATTACAGATGTTATAGAAACTGAATTAATAAGTGTAGTATTCTCCTAACAGTATGGCATCTGATCCTGCTTCTTAAGAAGTATATATTCACACTGCAGGTCTTGCAAACCACTTTGAATTTTATTTCTCATTCTCTATATCGGTTTTTCTTAGTGGGTAGAAATAACGGCTGCCCAAATAAAGAGAAGAGTAAAAAAGTCCAGAATATATGATTTATTAAGTGATGGATTATTGACAGTGATTTTTATTTGTGGCTGATGGAAACAAAGGTGGATTATGGAGTGCCACTACAATCATGCAAGGTAAACAAAAATGTGCTTAGAGATACAGGGGATGGAAGGACTAGAAAATACCTTACATGAAATGTTTGGTTTTGATATTATCAGTGTAGTCAGTGCACAAGCAACTTTTCCAGGGTAAAGGCAACTCACATATACTCTGACATACTATATTTCTATCTCAACTAACACATTAAAAGCAAAGAAATTCACATGTGTGCTAGTGAATCCACTTCATTCACCACCCAAAATATTAACTATAATACATTTTATGATAACAAGCATTAAAAAGTAAACTCTCCATTCTTTTTCCCCTCAGCAGCATCCAAAGAACTATGCACTTATGTGGAGGATTTCCATTTGAATAGGAAAATGAAGAGGAATCTCAGGAATGGAAAGATATTTAAAAACAAATTTAAGCAACAACAAATTCACTCTACAAAGAAAGCCAAAACACCACTAAGTTCTAGCTTCCTCTGCCCCCTGGGTTGCTTAGTCTATCCAAAACAAGTTGCAGGCTAGTGGGCACACAAATCTCCAGTGTGGTCAGTTGAGCACAAGAGCAGTCATTTACCCGAGTTCCCCTATTCTAAAAAATTCAGTAATCATTCATGGCAATGAGGCCAAACATGCTGTTGCCTTGACCACAGAGTCATCTAACATCTGTTGCCCCTTCACTCTTGGCTCACCTAGTCCTTGTTCTTGGCCACAGAGATTTTGGTCTGGCTGCTCACAATCAGTGTATAATCCTGGAAGCAGGGGAGAAAAATCAAATAAAGATATGGTCACACCAAGATTATTCTAGTCATGCTGTTCCAGTTCAATAATATATGCACAACCAAAGAAATATTTGGGTCTTGAAGTAGTTTTAAGTTAGAACTTTATAAACAAACAAGGAACCAGAGGTAAACTGCCAACACCCATTGGATCATAGAAAAAGCAAGGGAATTCCAGAAAAATATCTACTTCTGCAACATTGACTATACTAAAACATTTGACTGTGTGGATCAGAACAAACTGGAAAATTCTTAAAGAGATGGGAATACTAGACCACCTTACTTAATACACCACTTTACCCGTAAGATTTTTCACCGTACATATGCAAAACCCGTATGCGGTCAAGAAGCAACAGTTAGAACCGGACATGGAATAGACTGAGGGAGGAAAGGAACAGGTGGAGCTGACTCTGTCTTGAAAAAGAAGGAAACTCTATCTTGCACTTTCAGTGAGCTTTGGACCATGTCATGTGCCTAGTAGTCATGGGAATAACATACCTATGGCCACACTGACTTCCTAGACTGATAAACACCAGATTCCATACCAAGGTTTCCCATCACCAAAGAGAATGTAATATGTAGTCAATCACCTTTGTAATCTTTATGGCATCTGTTAGTGTAGGCTACAATGTATAACCAGCTAACCCTTGTGATTATGAATCATGGCTGTAACCAGATAGTATCTCCCTTTAACACTTTCCAAGCTAGGTTTAAGGAATTTGGGGGTGTGGGCTTGAGCAGTACACTTAAGGTATATAAGATTTTCACAAAAGTTGGTTGCGGTCCTTGGCTAAGAGGAGCCTGCCTGTGTAATAAACTGACCTACACTATCTGCATTGTCCTTCTGAGTGAGTTTGTTTCCCAGAATGCATGGCTACAACAGGACTGCTTCCAAACTGGGAAAGAAGTATGTCAAAGCTGTATGTTGCCACCCTGCTTATTTAAATTATATGCAGAGTACATCATGTGAAATTCTGGCTGGATGAATCACAAGCTGGAATCAAGACTGCTGGGAGAAATATCAATAACCTCAGATATGCAGATGAAACCATCCTTATGGCAGAAAATGAGAAGGAACTAGAGAGCCACTTGATTAAGGTGAAAGAGGAGAGTGAAAAAGCTGGCTTAAAACTCAACATTCACAGAACTAAAATCATGGCATCTGGTCCCATCACTTTATGGCAAATAGATGGGGAAACAGTGTAAACAATGAAAAGCTTTATTTTCTTGGGCTTCCAAATCACTGCAAATGCTGACTTTAGCCATGAAATTAAAAGATGTTTGCTCCTTGGAAGAAAAGCTATAACTAACCTAGACAACATATTAAAAAGCAGAGACATTACTTTGCCAACAAAGGGTCCATCTTGTCAAAGCTATGGTTTTTCTGGTTGTCATGTATGGATGTGAGAGTTGGATCATAAAGAAGGCTGAAGCCCAAAGAATTGATGCTTTCAAAATGTGGTGTTGGAGAAGACTCTTGAGAGTCCCTTGGACTGCAAGAAGATCAAACCAGTCAATCCTAAAGGAAATCAACCCTGAATATTCTTTGGACGGACTGATGCTGTAGATGAAGCTCCACGACTTTGGCCACCTGGTGTGAAGAGCTGACTCAAGAGAAAAGACCCTGATGCTGGGATAGACTGAAGGCAGGAGGAGAAGGGGATGACAGAGGATGAGATGGTTGGATGGCATCACCAATTCAATGGACATGAGTTTGAGCAAGCTCCAGGAAATGGTGAAGGACATTTTTCCAAAGAAGACATACAGATGGCTAACAAACACATGAAAAGATGCTCAACATCACTCATTATCAGAGAAATGCAAATCAAAACCACAGTGAGGTACTATCTCATGCTGGTCAGAATGGCTGCTATCAAAAAGTCTACAAACAATAAATGCTGGAGACGGTGTGGAAAAAAGGGAACCCTCTTACATTGTTGGTGGGAATGAAAACGAGTACAGCCAACAGTGTGGAGATTCCTTAAAAAACTGGATATAGAGCTGCCATATGACCCAGCAATCCCACTGCTGGGTATACACACCAAGGAAACCAGAATTGAAAGAGACACGAGTACCCCGACGTTCACTGCAGCACTGTTTACAATAGCCAGGACATGGAAGCAACCTAGATGTCCATTCGCAGATGAACAAATAAGAAAGTGGTGGTACATATACACAATGGAATATTACTCATCCATTAAAAAGAATGCATTTGAATCAGTCCTAATGAGGTGGATGCAACTGGAGCCTATTATACACAGTAAAGTAAGTCAGAAAGAAAAATACTAATACAGTACATTAATGCATATATATGGAATTTAGAAAGATGGTAACAACGACCCTATTGTGAGACAGCAAAAGAGACACAGGTGTAAAGAACAGACTTTTGGACTCTGTGGGAGAAGGCAAGGGTGGAATGACTTGAGAGAATAGCATCGAAATATATATACTATCACATGTGAAATAGATCGCCAGTCCAGGTTTGATGCATGAGACAGTGTGCTCAGGGCTGGTCCCCCTGAAGGGTGGGATGGGGAGGGAGGTGAGAGGGGGGTTCAGGATGGGGAACTCATGTACACACACGGCTGATTCATGTCAGTGTATGGCAAAAACCACTACAATATTGTAAAGTAATTAGCCTCCAATTAAAATTTAAAATTAAAAAAAAAAGAAAAAAATGGTAAAGGACAGGGAAGCCTGGCATGTGGCAGTCCACGGGGTCACAGAGTAGAATATGACTGACCACCTAAACGACAACAACAAAACAATGTGACAAACAAATATCCAAATGCATGAATATAAAACTGTCTTTAGCCCACTTGCTTTTGTAATGGTATAAAATTAAAAAAAAAAGAAAAAAATGGTAAAGGACAGGGAAGCCTGGCATGTGGCAGTCCACGGGGTCACAGAGTAGAACATGACTGACCACCTAAACGACAACAACAAAACAATGTGACAAACAAATATCCAAATGCATGAATATAAAACTGTCTTTAGCCCACTTGCTTTTGTAATGGTTCTCTGTCTAAGAATGATTCTCCTCTCTTTTGCTCCAGGAACCTCACTCTATTCAGAAGAAAACCAGTCCTTCAATGTGAATCAGTTCTTACATTACCAGGATTCAGCAATATGTGAACCGTGAACTTCCTGATGTTAAGCTGGTTTTAGAACAGGCAGAGGAACCAGAGATCAAATTGCCAACATCCGCTGGATCATGGAAAAAGCAAGAGAGTTCCAGAAAAACATCTATTTCTGCTTTATTGACTATGCTAAAGCCTTTGACTGTGTGGATCACAATAAACTGTGGAAAATTCTGAAAGAGATGGGAATATCAGACCACCTGACCTGCCTCTTGAGAAATCTGTGTGCAGGTCAGGAAGCAACAGTTAGAACTGGACATGGAACAACAGACTGGTTCCAAATAAGAAAAGGAGTACATCAAGGCTGTATATTGTCACCCTGCTTATTTAACTTCTATGCAGAGTACATCATGAGAAACGCT
>SJYX01001524.1:627272-639675 GCA_006410675.1 Oreotragus oreotragus
CAAAGAGTCGGACACGACTGAGCGACTGAACTGAACTGAACTGACATTAAACCTTATTGTTTATCTACCCACAAATAAACAATACTCTGACAGGTTAAATAATTACAATTCCTGAGCATGTATTTGGAGAAGGCAATGGCACCCTACTCCAGTACTCTTGTCTGGAAAATCCCATGGACAGAGGAGCCTGGTAGGCTGCAGTCCATGGGGTCGTTAAGAGTCGGTCATGACTGAGTGACTTCACTTTCACTTTTCAATTTTCACTTTCCACTTTCATGCATTGGAGAAGTAAATGGCAACCCACTCCAGTGCTCTTGCCTGGAGAATCCCAGGGGTAGGGGAGCCTGGTGGGCTGCCATCTATGGGGTCACAAAGAGTTGGACTCGACTGAAGTGACATAGCAGCAGCAGCAGCAGAGCACAGATTCTTTTTTTTCGGCTCTGCTTCTACCTGGAGAACTCTCCACAGGTGATCTAAAACAAAGTTAAAGTGTTTCACGCTCCTCTTCTCATCCCAAGGCAACTGACTCTTCCAGCTTTGTACCCACTCCTGTTGAACGTAGCTTTTTTTCCCCTTTCCTGTTTGCCCACTTCTGTCCCCCTATAACCTTAATTATAAGAATGAGATCACTCAGTTCTATTCAGTTCAGTTGCTCAGTCATGTCCGACTCTTTGCGACTCCACGGACTGCCACACACCAGGCTTCCCTGTCCATCACCAACTCCCAGAGCTTGCTCAAACTCATGTCCATCGAGTTGGTGATGCCATCTCATCCTCTGTCATCGCC
Organism: Oreotragus oreotragus; assembly: GCA_006410675.1. Taxonomy (NCBI): domain Eukaryota; kingdom Metazoa; phylum Chordata; class Mammalia; order Artiodactyla; family Bovidae; genus Oreotragus; species Oreotragus oreotragus. The sequence goes on from SJYX01001524.1 coordinate 628,059, forward strand.
TTATCCTCCTGCCTTCAATCTTTCCCAGCATCAGAGTCTTTTCCAATGAGTCAGTCTTCATATCAAGTGGCCAAAGTTTTGGAGCTTCAGCATCAGTCCTTCCAATGAATATTCAGGACTGATTTCCTTTACAATTGACTGGTAGTCAATTTAAACTAACTCCTGTCCTATGCTCTCCTGAACACACACCATGTCTTACCTAACCTGTTGAGTTTTCCTAGGTAAAAAGAAGAATGAAGAATTTAGTAGTTTAAAAATGAACTTGCTCTCTACCCTCAACACCCTCCTTAGATATCCTGTAGGCAGATCACTCAAGCAAGATAACGTTAGCCAGTCTTCAGACAATGGAGAATGATGCAGAACCCAACCTCCTATCTCAGTTCATTGAGATTATTGCTTCTTTTACCCTTTAAAAACTATCATGGCTGAATAGAATCTTCAGAGTTGGTCTTGGGACAGGAGTTCCCCTCCTCCGTAGATTGCTGACTTTTCTTAATAAAGCATGTTTCCTTCATCTCTCCTTTTTACTGATATTTGCCTCTCAATTATTGGCTTTTGAGCAGCAAGCAGGCAAACCTAAGTTTGGTAATACTGTTAGTTCACACATTAAATTGTCTTGTCACTGCTGATTTCTACTTTTGCTCAATAGATATTTGGTGCTGTCTCTTATACACATCTAGATGTGTATAAGAGACAGTACATACAGTCCATGGGGTAGCAAGCGTTGGACACAACTTAGCAACTAAACCACCACCACTTAGATTGCTGACTTTTCTTAATAAAGCATGTTTCCTTCATCTCTCCTTTTTACTGATATTTGCCTCTCAATTATTGGCTTTTGAGCAGCAAGCAGGCAAACCTAAGTTTGGTAATACTGTTAGTTCACACATTAAATTGTCTTGTCACTGCTGATTTCTACTTTTGCTCAATAGATATTTGGTGTCTCAAAGTCAACAAAACTATATTATTCATCTTTGTAAACTTGGTGTTCCAGCAATAAATACTATTGAATAAATGAGCGAAGAAATCAGTAAATGGTTCAGAATGTATGTCAATATTCTAATGATTTCTTGGCAAAAGAATAGGAAGTAAAACCAAGCAGGACCCAGTGGGGATCCTCACTCCCCATGATTGTAGATATTCTTTGCCCAAGATTGGAAAAAGAGACTCTCAAGTTGGTTATCTGTACATATGGCTCATCTAGAAACCATGTATGAATCTAGAAGGGGGAAATCCTGAGTACTACAAGTTGAGTGGTGTTGTAGATTGGGTAGATGACATACATGTCCTAGGAGTTAGAAATATTAACCCAAATCTGAAAATATTACTAGACAGACTAATAGACTGAAGCACAAGAATTGCTCTGTTATGTTAAAGATTCATTCAGAAAATAGGCATATGACAACAAAATGATAATGTGAACTAATAAAATGTCCTTTATTCTCCACAGTGCTTGAATCTCTGCACACAGGAGGTGCTTATCAAATGTTGATTAATACAGTAAGTAATTTCCTGCCTGCTAGGTTTGAACTCCCTGTTAAGTGTTCATTGTCTCTTCCATTTTGTCCAAGTCAAAGCAGGTCTCTACTTTCATGAATGTCAAGAGAATCATCTCACACTGGAAAGGGCATTGCCACTAGTGTTAGACTAAGTGTTAGTTGCTCAGTTATGTCCAACTTTTTGCGACCTCATGAACTGTAGCCCACCAGGCTCCTCTGTCCGTGGGATTTTCCAGGCAAGAATCCTGGAGTGGGTTGCCATTTCCTCCTTCAGGGGATCTCCCAACCCAGGGATCCAACCCAGATTTCCCATATTTCAGGCAGATTCCTTACCGTCTGAGCCATCAGGGAAGCCCTCATGGAAGTCCTATATACACATGGATGTGCTCAGGTTTGAGGATTTTTTTTTTTTTTAAGCCTTATAATCAAAGAGGTTAAAATGTAATGCAGTTTCTTAGTCTTAGAGAGAAACAGACCATTTATAATTCTTTCCCCAACTCAGCTGAGACTCATTTGAGAATGCTAAAAGATATCTTAGATTTATCACCGTCTGAGTCACAAATCTTTCCAGATTTCAGAATATTACTCTTGAATCAATCTTCAGACTCATGTAAAATATAAGGCCTCATCAACACCAGTATTCTGAGGCCAGGTGAGATTCTATTTCTATTCAAAATCCTAGCACAAGGATCACAAGGAAAATACAGCACAATTTTATAAGAAAAAATCATGATGACACCTCTAAGTATATGTACAACTTTAGAGAATGCCTTCTAAGTTTAAGAAATATTCTCAAAATGTATCTTTTTTTCTAAGCCTAAAAGAATTCCTATAGAATGAGTATTTGTAATCTTTTTTATTTTTTTCCCTAAAATCTGGAATGGAAACTAAATAAGCATATAAGAACTAAGGGAACAGTAATCAAGGCTTAGGTGTAGACATGAGGAGTTAGGGGTAGGGCAGTCACCATCATTAATAACATATGAAGAACTGATGATTTATTATTTGTGCAACAAGGAGAAGAATTAATCAGATATTAGGAGGATATCCGCATATCAGTCTGGACAGCCTACAAAATAAAAAACATATTTTCAAACACTCAGGTGTTTAAGGAAAGAAGAGTGATTTATTAGATTGGTAAAACAGAAAAATGTGTTTGCACAAGTGTGGCCCTTCAACTTCAGACTGGTTGACCTACCTTGTGGGTTCATTTTCTTATTTCTACTGCAGGAAGCTACTGAAGCAGGCTCTGCCCTGAGTGGGGAGGCCTAAGGGTTTCCTGCTTCACTGCCTGCAACTGGGTGAAAAAGCCCATCCAATTCTGTCAAAAGATTGAGTCATCCATTTGTGGTCCAGGTTGCACTCTTCAATTCAGTGTTACTGTAGTAAAACTAGTATGTTGATCTCTATCTGCATCCTGTGTCTAAGCCACGTTGGAAAAAGACATGAATAACATTCCCCAAACCCCAAGAATGACCAACGTTTAAGGAAAGAAACATGTTAAAAAAAAAAAAAAAAGCTCGTACTGGTGAGTGGTGTACCATGAGAATGCAGCATCAAGGAAACAAGAAGGGTCAAGTTTCAAGAAGGAGGCCATGGTTAACCATCAAGTTAATGCAGATGTCCATCTCAGCCAGGATGAAAATGTATACGTGAGGTGTTGGTCCTTACTAAGTTGCCAGTTAATTAGTATTCAGTCACCAGGTCCCAACAAAGAAGGATAATGCAAAGGCAGGTTAAAAAGGTTCTGGCCACCAATTCAAGTGTGTGGAGGTGGGGCTTTTCCCACCAGAACATAAAGCAAGCAATGCTCTGATACATCTGGGTGTCCTACAATTTAACTCAATTCTGATCTTATCTGTCTGAAGATAGCACCAGATCTTACATGTTAAAGGTTTAGTCCTACAAGACCCTCCCTTCTTGAGACAGCAATCAGAAGCCCAGGTTATCACTGTATCTGACTGACAAGCTATAGATGGTAGGTACCAATGAAACTCTTCCTTGAATTTCAGAAACCGGTCACATGTCCAGGCTGTTACCTATACTTCTGACAAACTAGCTGTACATCAGAGGTTCCCATGATTCCCTCTTTGGGTTCAAATAGTTGCTGGAATGGCTCATAGAACTCAGAGAAACATGTTACTGACTAGACCATCAGTTCACTATAAAAGGATAAGATTCAGGAACAAGTAGGTTGAAGAGAAGCCCAGGGCAACATACAGAAGAAGCACTGAACTTCCACACCCCCTCCGAGTGTACCACTCTGCCCACACTTCCATATTTTCACCAGTTGCGAAGGTCACTGAAATGTGTTCTTTTGAGTTTTATGAGGGCTTCAATACTCAGGTAAGATTTGAGTAAATAATTGTCCATTGGTGACTGATTCAACCTCGAGACCCACTCCTCTCCCTCCCAGAGGCTGTGGGATAGGACTGAAAGTTCCAACCCTCTAAAGACCTGGTTGGCTCCACTATCAACCAGCCCTCATTTTCAGATGTTTTCCTGAAAGTTACCTCATTAACATAACAAAAGATACTTTGCTGTCTTCATTTAAAAAGTTCCAAAGGTTTTAGGGGCTTTGTGTGGAAACAAAAAGGGTCAAGTTTCAAGAAGGAGGCCATGGTTAACCATCAAGTTAATGCAGATGTCCATCTCAGCCAGGATGAAAATGTATACGTGAGGTGTTGGTCCTTACTAAGTTGCCAGTTAATTAGTATTCAGTCACCAGGTCCCAACAAAGAAGGATAATGCAAAGGCAGGTTAAAAAGGTTCTGGCCACCAATTCAAGTGTGTGGAGGTGGGGCTTTTCCCACCAGAACATAAAGCAAGCAATGCTCTGATACATCTGGGTGTCCTACAATTTAACTCAATTCTGATCTTATCTGTCTGAAGATAGCACCAGATCTTACATGTTAAAGGTTTAGTCCTACAAGACCCTCCCTTCTTGAGACAGCAATCAGAAGCCCAGGTTATCACTGTATCTGACTGACAAGCTATAGATGGTAGGTACCAATGAAACTCTTCCTTGAATTTCAGAAACCGGTCACATGTCCAGGCTGTTACCTATACTTCTGACAAACTAGCTGTACATCAGAGGTTCCCATGATTCCCTCTTTGGGTTCAAATAGTTGCTGGAATGGCTCATAGAACTCAGAGAAACATGTTACTGACTAGACCATCAGTTCACTATAAAAGGATAAGATTCAGGAACAAGTAGGTTGAAGAGAAGCCCAGGGCAACATACAGAAGAAGCACTGAACTTCCACACCCCCTCCGAGTGTACCACTCTGCCCACACTTCCATATTTTCACCAGTTGCGAAGGTCACTGAAATGTGTTCTTTTGAGTTTTATGAGGGCTTCAATACTCAGGTAAGATTTGAGTAAATAATTGTCCATTGGTGACTGATTCAACCTCGAGACCCACTCCTCTCCCTCCCAGAGGCTGTGGGATAGGACTGAAAGTTCCAACCCTCTAAAGACCTGGTTGGCTCCACTATCAACCAGCCCTCATTTTCAGATGTTTTCCTGAAAGTTACCTCATTAACATAACAAAAGATACTTTGCTGTCTTCATTTAAAAAGTTCCAAAGGTTTTAGGGGCTTTGTGCCAGAAATGACAAAAAAACAAACAAACAAACAAACAAAAAACCCTAATATGTATTTCTTATGAATCACAGTGTCATGCAAATGCTCTAAATTAAGATGACATAAGGAGTATAATCAAATGAATGTATGTAACAAAATAGAAAAAGACTCATAGGTATAGAGAAGACACTAATGGTTACCAGTGCAGAGAGGTAAGGCGGGAGAGGCAAGACAGGTGTATGGCATTAAGAAACACAAACCACTGTGGTTAAAGTAACTAAGCAACAAAAATATATTGTAAAGCACAAAGAAATACAGTAATTATTTTGTAATAAATTTAAATGAAGTACAACCTATAAAAATATTGAATCACTAGTCATATACTGAAACCAATATATTATTAATAAATCAATTATACTTTAATTTAAAAAAAAGAAAAAAGGAGTCCCAATTATAACCATAGTTGAGGGAGTGGGGGTGTCAGTCTAGTCCCTTAGTCAGTCCAATTAACTTTAGTTGTAACTGCCAGCTAACACATAAATAAAGGTGGACTCAGGCCATAGCATTGCTTAAGACAACAGAGAAAGTTAGGGTTGTTGCCAATGCCACATGGCATACTCACTAGTGTAACAAGAAGGGACTAAAGTAGATAAGAACATAGCTTTCTATACAGAGTGTTCCCCAAGTGGCTCAGTGATAAAGAATTCACCTGATAATGTAGGAGACAAGAGATGTGGGTTCAGTCCTTGGATTGGGAAGATCCCCTGGAGGAGGAAATGGCAACCCACTCCAATGTTCTTGCCTGGAAAATCCCATGGACAGACGAGTCCGGTGGGCTGCAGTCCATGGGGTTGCAAGAGAGTCAGACATGACGGAGCCTGCACGTGCATACATTCAAAACAGAGGCATATGAAGGAATCACATGGCCTGTTTTACTTTTGCTATGTATTCTTTGAACATCTCTTTATGCTGAGAAATAGAGCCATTTCTTGGATTATAAAAACTCATATTTCATTATGGAAATTGCTAAGGTGGATGGACCATTCTATAAGTTCATAAATGGCTAACATGAATAATACATGTGTGTGTGAGATAATGTGTTTAAAACATCCTTGCTTGCTGCTAAAGAACTAAGGAAAGAAAAAAAAAATCTTTCCTCTTTCTACCTGTTAAAGCGTCTGCCTCCAATGCGGGAGACCTGGGTTCGATCCCTGGGTCGGGAAGATCCCCTGGAGAAGGAAATGGCAATCCACTCCAGTATTCTTGCCTGGAGAATCCCATGGACGGAGAAGCCTAGTAGGTTACAGTCCACGGGGTCACAAAGAGTCAGACACAACTGAGCGACTTCACCTCACCTCACCTCACCTGTCAACTATAAATCCTTACTTGCCATCTGCCTTTACAAGGATTAAATCATGTGCTGCTACAGCTACTGATTTTCAACATCTCCTGAAAAGAGTCCTGGGCGGAGAGCAGAAATGAGGCACTCTGTGCTCCTGGGAAAACTGGCAGGACATGTCTACAGATAAATATTTTAAGGAGCTGATTATATGAACCCAATTTTTGTATCTCCTCATACCTATAAAATGACTAAAATTCTTACGATGATGAATGTTCCTCATGACTAGCAAAAACTTTATGAGACTAGTAGAAATCTTCTGGATGGCATCACGGACTCGATGGACGTGAGTCTGAGTGAACTCCGGGAGATGGTGATGGACAGGGAGGCCTGGCGTGCTGCGATTCATGGGGTCGCAAAGAGTCGGACACGACTAAGTGACTGAACTGAACTGATTGCATGTATTCCCCCTTCACCAAAATCTCACATATACTGACTTTCCCCCTGCTTCTTTGGAGCAATTTCTCAAAGCTATCTAGGGTGCTGTCTCCTAGGCTCCAGTCCTCATTTTGCCCCAAATAAAACTTAACTGGCAACCCTCATATTGTGGATTTTTTTAAATACACATACCATTCAGTGAAGGAGTTCACATAGAGGAAAATTTTCTACTAAAAAGCAATGCTTCTAGAAATTACAGTTTTGTAGCAATTAGGAGAATAGCCATGTGGAAAGAAAAAGCATCAGAGCATCAGATAATATGAAGAGAAGCAAATAGGAAAAAAGAGATGAGAGGAGGTTTCATTTGGGGCAATGAGCAAGTGAAGCAGGGATGTGAGGCATGCTTGAATTAGCTAGTGCCAAGCTTCCAAGGGGAACTAATAAGGTCAAGTCTGACAAAGTCACTATGGAGTCAGCCCCTTGGCTCTTGAGAAAGGGCAAGTAGAAGTTAAGTGCTGGATGGATACGTAAGCCCAGGACCAGTAGATTTAAATTCAATCACACAGTAAATCAAGCATGAACTTTTTTTTAAGAGAAAGAACTAACTATTAATCTTCGCAATGCAGAAGAACCGAACCTAGAAGCTCTTAGGAAAAAAGTCTCAATTCAGAAATAGAAAAAATGTTTTAACCCTTTGAAGATATCTGAACAAAAATTGCATTTCCTTAACTGGCTGCCCCATACCAAATTTTCTGTAAAATGCTTAAGAAAATGTAATGAAGAATATTCACTGCATCAGTAAAGTGTAAGAAAAGAAGATATTAATTCAGAAATTGGGATAAATTTCTAACTGTCACAAGGCTGGTGTATCAAGGTTGAGAAATGCAATAAACAGCCTATGCCTGCTTTACAGAATCAAAAAGTAGAGATTGTCTCTCCTGGAGTTAGGCTGAAGGAAGTTGTGGCCAGTTCACATCATCTACCCAAAACCCTATCATCACTCTTCATCTACCATCTATCTAATCATGACTCCAGTGCTGTATCTGTTCCAAACCGGAAAATGAAAAGTCATTGCTTGACTGTATCAAAATTATACCAATAGGACATTCCATTTTATATTTCTCTTCCTTTCCATGTTCCTTCACTATCTCTTTTACACACATTCAGAGACCGCATTCCTGGCATTATGGGCCAGTGGTGGAGGAACAGGAGAGGTGGTGCCAGTCTGTGACTTGTCATCCCCACATGGCGAGCATGATAGCCTAGGGAATAGGCTGGGAGAGTATTTAGAGCAATGCATCCTGCAGGCTGAGATACTTAACACACCCATCTTCTCACAGATTCAAAGAATTATACACTGGGAGTTAGAAAGTTTGTATATCTCAGCAAATGTTGAATCTTTGATGGGCAAAAGAAATGGCCTAGAAGTTATGCACATGAACCTCAGCAGCGGGCCATCTTGAAACAGACACAAATCCTGTGTTTTGACAAACACCAAGTCTGTGTAAACCTTTCCTCATTCATTGACAATTAAGAGGGAGCGTACACAGAGAAAGACAAATACTACATGCAATCACTTATATGTGAAATTAAAAAACAAACAAGAAATGAATGGGACTTCCCTGGTGGTATAGTGGATAAGAATCTGCCTACGTATGCAGAATGTCAGGTCCATGAATCAAGGCAAATTGGAAGCGGTCAAACAACAGATGGCAAGGGTGAACGTCGACATTCTAGGAATCAGCGAACTAAAATGGACTGGAATGGGTGAATTTAACTCAGATGATCATTATATCTACTACTGCAGGCAGGAATCCCTCAGAAGAAATGGAGTAGCCATCATGGTCAACAAAAGAGTCCAAAATNGTGGTGTTAGAGAAGACTCTTGAGAGTCCCTTGGACTGCAAGGAGATCCAACCAGTCCATTCTGAAGGAGATCAACCCTGGGATTTCTTTGAAAGGAATGATGCTAAAGCTGAAACTCCAGTACTTTGGCCACCTCATGTGAAGAGTTGACTCATTGGAAAAGACTCTGATGCTGGGAGGGATTGGGGGCAGGAGGAGAAGGGGACGACCGAGGATGAGATGGCTGGATGGCATCACGGACTCGATGGACGTGAGTCTGAGTGAACTCCGGGAGATGAACAGGGAGGCCTGGTGTGCTGTGATTCATGGGGTTGCAAAGAGTCAGACACGACTGAGCGACTGAACTGAACTGAACAGGTGATAAAACTGAGGTCAAGGAAGGTTATAAAATTTTCCCAAGATCACAAATAACAGATTTTGTAACCAGTGTGACCAAGAAGTCTATTCATCTCTTTGTCCTACAACCATGTTTTCCTAATCTGAGGCTATAGGTGAGAATCACCAGTGAGTGTGGGTTTTGTCCAGGTGGACAGACCTACTTATCCTTCTAAGAAACTGGCAGATAGTCAGAAGATCAGGCTTTAAGATCCACCAGATTGTCCCATGCTGGTAATAATTTGCCTATACCTTCTCACATGGTTGCTATAACCCACAGGAGTCTTGTTCTGGTAACTGTGAAAGATTGGTTCTCTAAAACACAGGGTAATGAAAAAAATTTTTTAAGAAAATCAAAAAATAAAACAGGGTAATCAAGAAAAATTTTGACACAATCTTAACTGCAGTGTGGGTCTACCTAACTTCACAATAACTGTGATCCATGCAAATATAACATTCAGGTGATCTTTCAGAACTGAGCATTTAATCACAGCTAAGCATCATATCCCTTGAGCGGTGTTTTCAAAACAACCAACCAAATAAACAGAAAATAAAAGAACAGATAAAATGAAAGGCTAACATATGATTATCTCAGTAGATGCAGAGAAGGCCTTTGACAAAATTCAACATACATTTATGATAAAAACTCTCCAGAAAGCAGGAATAGAAGGAACAGATCTCAACATAATAAAAGCGATATATGACAAACCCACAGCAAACATTATCCTCAGTGGTGAAAAATTAAAAGCATTTCCCTAAAGTCAGGAACAAGACAAGGGTGCCCACTTTCACCGCTACTATTCAACATAGTTCTGAAAGTTTTGGCCACAGCAATCAGAGCAGAAAAAGAAATAAAAGGAATCCAAATTGGAAAAGAAGAAGTAAAACTCTCACTGTTTGCAGATGACATGATCCTTTACATAGAAAACCCTAAAGACTCCACCAGAAAATTACTAGAGCTAATTGATGAATATAGTAAAGTTGCAGNAAAAAAAAAAAAAACTGGAGAAGGTATAACTGCTACTTCAACTCTGAAGACAGTGATGCAAAAGCCAAAGGACAATGAAACGTCAAGGTAATGTGACAAGAAAGGATCACTCAGTAATGGAATAATCATTCAGTAATGGAACCCAAAGACAAGGAGACCAGAAACTTACTCAAAAAAGAGTTCAAAGTAGCCGTTTTAAGGAAACTCAATGAGTTGCAAGAAAACACAGACAGGCTGTTCAATGAAATTTAGTATGTGTGTGGTATGTATAGACAATGGAGTATTACTCAGCCATGAGAAAGAAGGAATCTTTGCCATTTATGATAAATCTATGGACCTTGCTAGCAATATGCTATGGAATAAGACAGAAAAAGACTAATAGTGTATGTTAGCACTTGTATGTGGAACCCTAGAAACAGAGTAGAGTGGTAGATACCACAAGATGGGGGGGAGGGGTGGGAAATAAGAAGATACTGATCAAAGGGTACAGACTTTCAGCTATAAGATGAAAATGTTCTGGGAATCTGAAGTATGGCATGGTAATTATAGTCATAGTATCATATGTATATATTTATACTTGAAATTTTCTCAGTAGATCTCACCACAAAAACCTGTGCAATGTGTTGGAGGTGTTAACTAGGTGGTAATCATTTTGAAATACACATCAATACACTGTATACCTTAAACTTACACAGTATTATGTATCACTTATATCTAAATAAGGTTGAAAAATGAAAAAGCTAAGCAGACTTACAGGAAAATGACTAACAGACAAAACCAGCATTTTACAAGAGTGTAAGCAATCAGCTAATCGATAACTGAACAGACAATAAACTCTAGAATCAGGAAAATGAAAGTAAACCTAGAATTATATGCAATCTCATATCCATTAGATTGGCAGAAATTATAAAATCTGACAATGCCAAGAAACACAGGGTGGTCCAAGCCCTGCAGAAGGAATAGGACAAAGAGTATTTTCATTTAGTGCTGGTTTTCCATCTTGGAATTAGCCACCATTATTGTTCCTTGCCCACTTAATCCCATCACTCTCCAGGACAAAAGCAAGAAGAGAGGGAATACCTGGGCATTACACTGGAGAACTGAATTCTTGTAACCTTCACATTTTTTTCAGACACGAACAATAGAAATAAAATTGCTGGACTCTAGACAGGCAGCCTATATGGTAGGGCAGTGTCATGTACCAGAATCACCTGGAGAAATACACTGATCACGTGGTCCCATCCTCAGAATTGCTGATACAGGCATTGGTGATAGGGCCCAGCAATCTGCATTTCTAACAAGCCCCTAGGTGATGCTGATGCTGTGGTCAGTCACGATGATGAGTGTTCTGGGGACCACACTCTGAGAACTCTGGCACTGGAGAATGAACTTTGATGTATTATAGGCGGAGAAGAAGGGAATGATTCAATGGAAGGAAAGTTAGCCTTTATTTGGGGCCCACTGTGTGCCAGGCAATGCGTTTTTAAGAAAGTTGCTTTAGTAGTCACAGGAGGGCATCCTTGGTGG
>SJYX01001524.1:650807-709508 GCA_006410675.1 Oreotragus oreotragus
GAGGAAACCAGAATAGAAAGAGACACATGTACCCCAATGTTCATCGCAGCACTGTTTATAATAGCCAGGACATGGAAACAACCTAGATGTCCATCAGCAGATGAATGGATAAGAAAGCTGTGGTACATATACACAATGGAGTATTACTCAGCCATTAAAAAGAATACATTTGAATCAGTTCTAATAAGATGGATGAAACTGGAACCGATTATACAGAGTGAAGTAAGCCAGAAAGAAAGACACCAATACAGTATACTAACACATATATATGGAATTTAGAAAGATGGTAATGAGGACCAGGTATGCAAGACAGCAAAAGAGACACAGATGTGTAGAATGGACTTTTGGATTCTGAGGAAGAGGGAGAGGGTGGGATGATTTGGGAGAATAGCATTGAAATATGTATACTATCATGTAAGAAACGAATCACCAGTCTATGTTCGATGCAGGATGCAGGATGCTTGGGGCTGGTGCATGGGGATGATCCAGAGGGATGATGTGAGGTGGGAGGTGGGAGGGGGATTCATGTTTGGGAGTTCATGTACACCTGTGGTGGATTTATGTCAATGTATGCCAAAACCAATACAGTACTGTAAAGTAAAATAAAGTAAAAATAAAAATATTAAAAAAAAAAAAGAAAGGCTAAGTTATTTGTTCAAGTTCAGAAAATTAGGAAGTGGATGATCCAAAACCAGATCTGTCTTACAAGACAGACTGGCTTATACAGTATGCCAGCTAAAGTCAACCATTTTTATGAATGTGGATATAAAAATCCCAAATAAAATTGTGGCAAAGGGAATTCAGAATCCATCACAACCAAGTAGAATCTATATCAGGAATTTAAGGGTGGTTTAAAAATCAGGAAATTCATTAATGTGATTAATGTATTACCTGATCAAAAGAGATATGCCAGTGTAAGAGATGCTGAAGTTTTAATAAAATTTAATACCATTCACAAACCAACAACCTAAATGTTCAACAGAAGGAAAAAAGCTTACAAATTATGATGTATCCATTCAATATCTATAGGCAATCATTAATAACTCCTTTTTGGAAGCTATCTTAATTTTCTAAGATAGGAAATATTCTTAGAATTTCTATTTTCTAAAATAGAAAATGTTTAAGATATTTTCATTGGAAATTTTCATTGGAAAAGCCAGTGAATGAAATTGTACATAAGATGACAATTATACAAGGGGACAGCCTACAAAAAAAAAAAAATGTAAACACACAAGCCAAAATGCTAAAAGGGATATGATCACACGCATGCATTTTGGGTGTTTTTCTTCTTTTAAAGGTTTCAGTTCTAAAATATAATCTAATGTAAATAAAAATCATAACCATAAAAAAATGTGTTGAAGCCAATTTCATCTTTTCTGACTACTGGTATTTATTTTCTTCCTCATCCTCAGGGCAATCTGGTATATCATGTTTTCCAAGAATTGAAAATATTTCATTCTATACATTGCCTGTTTTATTACTCATCAGGGACTGCATGCAATACAGGCACTATTTATGTTTATTGGGTTTTTAATAGTGGTCACATGGAGAACAGCATTTTATCTACTGTCATATGTAATCCATTCCGGAAATAAAACTGCATTCTGAATGTAGGATTTGCCAACTCTCCTTTGGATGGCACAACAAGCTTTTTTCAATTAGTTTTGTTTTCGTATTCCAAAGCTCAAAACTCTTCTGATCTCATGATCCGTAAGAATACAAAGTGATGTATTATTTGTTTTCCCATTTGTCAACTGCCTGTCTTTTCTCCTGCAGAAACTTACATGGCAGTTATTTTTAGTTTTTTTGAGAAACCTCTATACTCTTTTCACAGTGGCTGTACCAATGTACATTCCCACCACTAAAAGTATCTGGGTATGTCCTTTTCTCCACATCCTTGCCAACATTTGTTATTGTGGCCTTTCTGATGATAACACATTCTGACAGATATGGTGATACCTGTGTTTTTGATTTGTACTTCCCTGATGGTTAGTGATGCTGAGCATCTTTTCTTATGCACAGTTTTTTAAGTTATAATAAATTTACTTTAAACCTGAAGCCCATAGATTATATAGCCATACCATCATGCCAAAGAAATCGATTGACATCTTTGTTCTGGCTGACAGGCAATCCAAAGGCCACCTGCAGCCAACAGTTTGTCACCTACTTTATTCTAGCCTTCTCCTATCTTGCCTTACCTAGCTATTCTCCTTTCCTCTGAATTTTTTTCATCATCCCCATAGACCCAATAAACCAGTCCTCAGAGGTAGCACCATATCTTGGAAAGTGCGGGCGATTCTCTAATCAGAGTCAGAGGAGAGGTTGGAGCACTAACTAGCTGTGTGACTGGGAGGAAGTTGTCACCTCTCGTGACATCATCAAGGGGAACAAGATCTGCTCGTAAGTTTGCTGTAAGCATTGGAGAGGATCATCGACATGAGGTTTGCCCAGAGTGAGGGCGCAATTCATACATGCCAGATAGTAAGGTATTACTTACTGCAGAGCAGGAGGAGAAGTAATATGAAAGATGTGGAAGGGTGTGATAGAAAAATTATTTGCCCCTTTGTCTAAATTTGGATTGCAAGCCCCTCTCAGATACTAACTAACCATGTCACTGTGGGGCAAAGCATTGTCCTCTATTGATGCCGAGCAGGCCCTGTGAGGCTCCCAGCTACAGATACGCTTTTTATCCCTCTTTCTTGAAGGCAAGACACCAGCCTCCACGACCTTCTCTGAGTTCCAAAGGGCAGATTCAAAGTTGCTAGTTAGGGGAGGAGCAGTCAGGAAGAACTGATGTTTTCAAACTGTTGTGCTGGAGAAGACTCTTGAGAGTCCCTTAGGACTGCAAGGAGATCCAACCAGTCCATCCTAAAGGAGATCAGTCCTGAATAGTCATTGGAAGGACTGATGCTGAAGCTCCAATTCTTTGGCCACCTGCAAAGAGCCTACTTATTGGAAAAGACCTTGATGCTGGGGAAGATTGAGAGCAGGAGGAGAAGGGGGTGACAGAGGATGAGATGGTTGGATGGCATCACTGACTCAATGGACATGAGCTTGAGCAGGCTCCAGGAGATAGTGAAGGACAGGGAAGCCTGGTGTGCTGCAGTCCATGGGGTCACAAACAGCCAGACGACTGAGCGACTGAACAACAAAGCCAGGAAACCACCTGTTCAGTTCAGTTGCTCAGTCCTGTCCAACTTCTGGTGAAGCCACCTGAGGCAAGATTAAAGAGACTGGAGAAGCTCATTAGGATCAGGAGACCACCTGGGACCCTGCACAATCCCAATCTCGTCAGCCACCCCACCCTTTTGGAACCTTGAAGAAGAAAGAAGAATGCTAGACTGTTACTGCTTTGATCCCTATCACATACCCCTGCCTGACTATATAGCCTCTCCCTATTCCCCAGGGGTTTCCCAGGTGGCACTAGTGGTAAAGAACCTGCCAGTGCAGGGGATATAAGAGGTACAGTTTCAGTCCTTGAGTTGGGAAGATACCCTGAAGAAGGAAACCCACTCCAGTATCCTTGCCTGGAAAAGCCCATGGGCAGAGGAGACTGGTGGGCTGCAGCGCATGAAGTCAAGAGTCAGACACGGCTGAAGTGACTTAGCACACAGGCGTGCCCCAGGGAAGAGGGCACAGTTCTTGAGGCACTAGACTATCGTGTTCCCCCTTTACCAGTCAAAATAATAAACCCACTCTTTCCTTCTTCCCTGTAACTCTGTCTCCATACTCCTGTTTGGCATCAGCATAGAGAGCCAAGATTTTGGCATCACTATGGGCACCAGTTTCTTTGCCTGTAAAGGTGCTGAATCAGATTACATGATCTCTTAGACCAGTGGTCCCCTACTTTTTTGGCACCAGGGACTGGTTTCGTGGAAGACAATTTTTCCACGGATTGGGTTGGGGTGGGTGATGGTTTCCGGATGATTCAAGCGCATTACATTTATTGCGCACTTCATTTGTATTATTATTCCATCAGCTCCACCTCAGATCAGCAGGCATCAGATCCCAGAGGTTGGAGACCCCTGGATCTCCCCTGGATCCTTTCTGCTGTAATGCTCCGTGTTCTTTTGTTGTCTTTCTTTTTTAATCACACTGAGTGCACAGCTTTCAAACCCTGCTCATTTTCTTGAGAGAAATCCTCATCTCTTTTTCTTTTCACCTGATATTTTTCGGCAGCTGTCACTTCCCACACAGAGCTACAGAAAGGGCTTGTCATAGCCCCGAGCAAGCATGGTTGTTTGGCAGCCAAGGTGCAGAGCTGAGTGAATAGGGCAAATTCTCCAAACTTCCCGCCTCCAACAGGGCAGCCACGCACAGCGTTTGATCAGACAAAGCTTCCTCCAGCCCTTCAGCCTGCAGTTCCCTCTGTGTTCAACCAGGCACTCACATTTTTGTTACAAGCTCCCCATGAGCCAGCAGCAAGTTGGAGACAAAGGGGCTGAGTGCTCTGTACAGGTGGAAGTCTTTGTCCCCCGGCCATGCCCGCTGACCTGCCATAGTTCATCGACTGCGATATGCGTGCCTGGTCAGGGCTTGCTGGGGAAGCTGTGGGAACAAGGGAAGGGAGATCCCTGCTCACTGAAGCAAAGGCTATCTCTGCAAATGGCTTAAAAGGGTCCTTCTTCAAGCAGAGGAGTAGCCAGAGAGAACCCCAGGTAAGGGCAGGCAGTGGGGTCACATGACAGACAAGAAGAATTTTAAAGGAGTAATTCAGTTGCATTAGAGAGCTGGATCCCAACATCAGTTTGAATCAATCAATCTGAGTTATTCTCCTATGACACAGAATAAAAAGTCACCCCCGTATCTGCTACTAGCAGAAGGCATCACAATGCCCTTCGTAGTAATTGCTACCATTTACTGAATAACTATGATTCCATAACCATGTGTGGTAGCTGATACCACCTTCCTTTTCCAGAAGAGGAAAATTAGCTTCCTTGTGAGTGAATCACGTTCCCTAAATTGGCCCAGATGAAGTTCCCTCTTCCAGAGATGAGAATTATGTGCAAGTCACTGGTGAAAGAGGGGTGCCCAGGATATACCAGGAACTGAGCTAGGAGTGACAGGGGTGGTGGGGAGGTTAGGCCAGAGGAAAGAGACAAGCAAGGGTGGGATTTCAGACAAGATTCTGATGCAACAGGGAAACGATGCGGAGTTGATTTTGTCTCAGTCACACCCCCCACAGCAAGGGAGCCGGACTGACATACTAGTCATTGGTTACGGCCTCCAGAGGGTTGTACCTTTCCAGCACTTGGCAATCCTCTGAAGATCACAGATGCAGGCCATTAGCAGCAAAAGCCTACCAAAGCGAAGAGAGGGGCAGGAAAATGACAGAAAGAACTGTGCTGTGGGGGTGTGGATGACACTGAGTGTACCCTGCATAAAGAAACCAAGGAGAGCTCAGACCCAGCTCTGTCTTCATCCTCAGCCCTTTCATCACAGCTCTTGACAGCTACTTGGGGGAAAAGATCAGCACAGATAGGAAAACGATGCTCCGCTGAAGTAACCAACCCAAGGTCATCTAGCTGGAAGGGACCAGCCAGCACACAACCTGATTCTGACTCCAGATCCCCATTCCCTTATCACCACACTGGGCTGCTTTCCCGGGCAGAACAGAGAAATAGCCCGGCAGTGTCACAGGAAGGGTACTTGAAGCCTTTCTTGACTCCAAGTGTTCCCCACCACCACCTCGGAGTGCTTATAAATCCACAGTAGAAGGGATGCCTTTGAGCAAGCACTGCCTCTCCATGGGGTCTCTGTTGAAATGCCAGGGACACGACTGAAGTGACTTAGCAGTAGCAGCAGACAGTTCCCAAACATCCACGTCATCCCCAAGAAGCAGCAGACAGGGGTGAGATCGGTGCTGGAGGCTCTCCATCCCTGCGGGGACACCATTTGTGTACAGAACACCGGGGGGGTTCCCTTAGGCCCTCCCAGTAGCCAAATTCAATAGTTGGGTGAGAAGCTGTGTCCTCATTTTGCAGTTGAGAAAATCGAGTCTGACAAAGGTGACTTCTCCAAGTGACACAGTACAGAACAGGAGAGGCAGAAGGGAAAGCCCTCCATTTCTTACCGTCTTGAATGCTGTCTTATCTATGAAATTCTTGAGTACAGTGTGGTATCTCTGGGCTTTTCCTGTGCAGAATTCTTTGTGTCTCTCCTATCTCTTGATCACAGCACCTACTTCTCTTCAAGGGACAACATTCCCTTCACATACAGTCTTGGAAGGAGTGGGAAATTGGCGGGAGAGCCACTTCACCTACCAAAGCACTGGGCTCCTGATCCCAGCTGTCCAACTGAGTACCTATTCACATTCATCTGCTCACAAGAGGGCATGTGACCCAGGTGGAAACAATCAATGATTTGGAGGACAGTGATATGGATGCTAGGAGATGACTACAATTATTGCTGAGATTTTAAATGCTAAAAGCCATTCAGATTTCAAGATTCCAAAACTATCTTTACAACTAAAAAAAAAAAATTACCTGTAAATAAATCCAATGCAGAATAAAAGAGAGATGAAAGAATAAGTGATGGGAGGAGAAAAATAAGACGAGATGACAAGGAGGAGGAAAGGAAGGGAGAAAGAGAAGTATTGGAATCCCCTGGATCTAGCCAAGGCTAAAGGAAACAGTAACCACCCTAGACTTTCTAGTCACATGGAACATTGAGAGCTCTTGTCTTTCAGAAGTATTACATTCAGTTTCTGTCATTTCCAACCAAAAGGATTCTTACAAATATTATACTAAATAACGTTTGGGTATATATCAGTATATTCATATTACTGACATACAGTAGTAGATTTCAATCAATATAAAGAAATATTTAAAAAGGAGCTTTTATTAAATCCATCCTGAGGAAAAAGAATAAAGCAGAAGGCATAACTCTCCCATACTTCAGACAGCACTATGAGGCTACAGTAATCAAAATAGCATGCTACTAGATGTGTATAAGAGACAGGGANCAATCAATATAAAGAAATATTTAAAAAGGAGCTTTTATTAAATCCATCCTGAGGAAAAAGAATAAAGCAGAAGGCATAACCCTCCCATACTTCAGACAGCACTATGAGGCTACAGTAATCAAAATAGCATGCTACTGGCACAAAAACAGACATACAGATCAATGGAATAGAGTGCTGCTGCTGCTGCTAAGTCGCTTCAGTCGTGTCCGACTCTGTGCGATCCCATGGACTGCAGCCTACCAGGCTCCCCCGTCCCTGGGATTCTCCAGGCAAGAACACTGGAGTGGGTTGCCATTTCTTTTTCCAGTGCATGAAAGTGAAAAGTGAACGTGAAGATGTTCAGTTGTATATGACTCTTAGCAACCCCATGGACTGCAGCCCACCAGGCTCCTCTGTCCATGGAGGAGACCCCAAAAGAAACCCACACACCTATAGACAAATTAATCTTTGACAAAGGAAGCAAGAATATACCATAAGGAAAAAGTCTCTTCAAAAAGTGGTGTTGGGAATGGTGGACAGAAGCATGTAAATCAGTGAAGCTAGAACACACCTTCATACCACGCACAAAATTAAATTAAAATGGCTTAAAGACTTACTATAAGACACCATAAAACTCCTAGAAGAGAACACAGGCAAAACATTCTTTGAGAACACAGACAAAACATAAATTGTACCACTGTCTTATTAGGTCAGTCTCCCAAGACAGTCGAAATAAAAGCACAAATAAACAGATGGGAACTAATCAAGCCTATAAGCTTTACACAGCAACCATAAAGTGAAAAGACAATCCGCAGACTAGGAGGAAATATTTGCAAATGATGCAACAAAGGTTTAATCTCCAAAATACACTAACAATTCATACAGCTTGATAACAGAAAAACAAACAACCCAATCAAAAATGGGCAGAGGACCTAAATAGACATTTCTCCAAAGACCACTGAGCCACCTGGGTAGCCCAAAGAAGACATACAGAAGGACAACAGGCACATGGAATGATGCTCATCATTGATAATTGTTAGAGAAAAGCAAATCAAGACGACAATGAGGTACCACCTCACACAAGTCAGTATGGCCATCATTAAAAAGTCTACAGATAATAAATTTTAGAGAGGGTGTGGGGAAAAGAGAAGCCTCCTACACTGTTGGTGGGAATGTAAATTGGTGTAGCCACTATGGAGATTCATCAGTATGGAAACTCCAAACAATATGGAGATTCATCAAAAAACTAAAAGAGAGTTGCCATATGATCCAGCAATCCCACCCCTGGGCACATATTCCAGAAAAACTATAATTTAAAAAGGTACACACACCCTTATGTTCCTAGCAGCACTATTCACAATAGCCAAGACATGGAAATGACCTAAACGTCCATTGGAGGACTTCCCTGGTGGCTCAGAGGTTAAAGCACCTGCCTCCAATGTGGGAGACCTGGGTTCGATCCCTGGGTCGGGAAGATCCCCTGGAGAAGGAAATGGCAACCCACTCCAGTATTCTTGCTTGGAGAATCCCATGGACTGAGGCTCTTGGTGGGCTGCAGTCCACGGGGTCACAAAGAGTTGGACACGACTGAGTGACTTTACTTACTTACTTACTTAAACGTCCATTGACAGATGAATGGATATGGATGTGGTATATATATATATATATATATAACACATCATCCATACAATGGAATACTGCTGCTGCTAAGTCACTTCAGTCATGTCCAACTCTGTGCGTCCCCATAGACGGCAGCCCACCAGGCTCCCCCGTCCCTGGGATTCTCCAGGCAAGAACACTGGAGTGGGTTGCCATTTCCCTCTCCAATGCATGAAAGAGAAAAGTGAAAGTGAAATCATGTCCGACCCTCAGCGACCCCATGGACTGCAGCCCACCAGGCTCCTCCGCCCATGGGATTTTCCAGGCAAGAGTACTGGAGTGGAGTGCCATTGCTTTTAGTCAGCCTTGAAAAGAATGAAATAATTTCATTTGCAGCAACTTGGATGGACCTAGAGACTATCATAGGAAGCAAAGCAAGGCAGAAGAACGGCAAATACCATATGGTATCACTTATATGTGGAATATAAAATATGATACAAATGGATCTTACCTATGAAACAGAAACAGACTCACAAAGAGAACAAAGGGAAGGAAAGGTGGGAGAAGGATGGACTGGGAGTTTGCGATTAGTACATGCAGAATATAAAAAAGAACACACATATACACATATATATACACACTTTACTATTTTTTTTAAAGCTGACTTCACTCTCACAGCGACCTGACCATTCATCTGGTTTGACCAGATGTGCCTACAGATAGTCATCAGGGACTCAAGATTTCTTTTATTCCAGGGATTAAGGTCATTCACATTAAGAAAAGGTTTATTTTCAGGTGATACCTGAAAGTGACAAATACAATACCACGTGGTAATGTATGATGAGGGGGATGAGAACGGGATGCTAATGGGACACAGGAAAGCAGGGCTAAGAAGAAAGGGAAGGCTTCTTAAGGAGATGGAATGGTGCAGGCAAAGTCATGGAGTCCGAGAAACGGTGGAAGATTTCAGTCCTTTCCTGAATTTGCCCTGCAGTCGGCTGGTGGTTGAGTGAAAGTCAGGTATCCAGTGTGCTGCAGTCCATGGGATCGCAAAGAGTCAGACACAACTTAGTGACTGAACAGCCTCCTGCACCTGTAATCCAGCCCTCGGGGTCTTTTGAGCAGTCCCTGGGAGTGGAAAGAGCAGTCCCAGGATCTGGGGAATGGGAACCACACCCTCTGGTGGAAGAGGAGAACACTCCAAGGAGTGCACAGTAGAGGAAGCAGCTGGCCCTTAGCACAGCCCAGACTGTGTCTTCCAGTGTGTCTTTATCAGTCATTTAACCTTAAAGATGTCACTTAACTTTCCTGAATCTGTCTCCCCAACTAATTGGGACAGTTTTGCATGCTCTGTCTTTGGAAACCAACATTTGAACCTAAGCCAGGAAGGAGATCTGATCCTGATACAGAGGACAGTGCCCAGTAGGACCGGCACAGTGAGAATTTCATCTGCTCATTTGTCTGTTGATTCAAAATATGTATTGAGCTTTTTCATTTTCAGGAGTTGTGCTCGGTCATGGGGCATAAATCGGAGACAGACACAGACCCATTGTTTGTCTTGAAACATAATGGGAAGACAGGCATTTAAAGAACAACTAGCGTTAAAGTATGTTGAGTGTTTCTGTAGAGACTATAGAGTACCTTGGAGTATTCAGCAAGTAGACTTGACCCTTTCCCAGGGAGTCAGAGAAGGCTTCCTTGATTAAGGAGATGTGGTCCTGCATAAGCTGAAACCTGAAGGATGAATGGAACCAGCCAAGTGAAGGGAGGAATGGAGAAACATGTCAGATACACAGAAAAGCATGTAAAAGCCCAAATCCAGAGAAGATGTAGAAGAGCATAGATTTCAAGGAAACAACCCAGTGTAACTGGAGCATAAAGTATGAGAAGCAGAGCAACAGAGAAAACACTCAAGAGGGTAGCAGTGGTGAGATTTAGGAGGCCTTGAACCATGTGGAGAAACTGAGGTTTTAACCTTAGAGTAATGGGGAGCCATTGATAGACACTAATTAGAAAAGGGACATGATACATTTTGAATATAGCTATATACATGTATATATATATGATATTTATACTATATCTTAGGGCTCCTTTCATAGAGTAATATTCAGGTCTTTTGAGATTGATCCCAAGAGAGGAGTTCCAGGAGTAAAGGGAAAGTTGGAAAATGCTTCTTCTCTGAATCTGCCAAATCACTCTTACCTTCCCAATATTCCTCTAATGACAACTACCACGCCCTGTTGGCCTCACAAGGCACTGTTTCCCACATAATGGTCCAGCCCTGCTAAAACTGCTGCTGCTGCTGAGGAGTTCCAGGAGTAAAGGGAAAGTTGGAAAATGCTTCTTCTCTGAATCTGCCAAATCACTCTTACCTTCCCAATATTCCTCTAATGACAAAGACCACGCCCTGTTGGCCTCACAAGGCACTGTTTCCCACATAATGGTCCAGCCCTGCTAAAACTGCTGCTGCTGCTGCTTCAGTTGTGTCCGACTCTGTGCGACCCCATAGATGGCAGCCCACCAGGCTCCCCCGTCCCTGGGATTCTCCAGGCGAGAACACTGAAGTGGGTTGCCATTTCCTTCAATGCATGAAAGTGAAAAGTGAAAGTGAAGTCGCTCAGTCGTGTCTGACTCTTCGCGACCCCAAGGACTGCATGGGATTTTCCAGGCAAGAGTACTGGAGTGGACTAGGAAGGATATTTAAGCAACATTTAATTGAAATGGACAATAATAAACAGAAATATGGTATTTACAAAGTGTAACATAGAACATGGACATCTGGCTCAAAAGCTCATCTTCTGTCGTGGAACCCCTAGGGGTCGTCACAAACACCCTGTTCTTACCTTATTTCTCCCCATACTCTCCAGGCCTATGGTTTCAAGGTAAATTATACGCACATGACTCAAAGCCCATGTCTCTGCTCCCTGCCTTCTCCCTAAACTACAGACTTGTATATTTAGCTCACAGCTTGTTACCGCCTCAGTTTCCTACCTGACACCTTCAACCAGCTATCTAAGGAGTGTCCTAAAATCAATGTGGTTAAATAGAGACACTGATTCTACCTGCTCCCTAGAAGATGTTCCCCCCACCCCAGGCTTCCTCATCCCTAGAATGACATATTATGATCGGGTTTTGTCCTTGTTTATCATCTATTCCCTGCCCCCTCAACTAGGCATAAGTCCATGAGAGCAGGGGTCTTGCTTATTGTATCCTTACTCCGCATCCACAACTGTACCTGGCACACAGCAAGATGCTCATAAATAATAGCTGTAGAATGAACGCATGAATCATCAAATTGGGCCTTGGCATAGCATACTTCACCTACCAGCCCCTGACAGCTTCCAAGTGACAGACTTTTTGCCATCACCTTATTATTTTTTTTTTAAAGCTGACTTCACCCTCACAGTGACCTGACCATTCAGCTGGTTTGACCAGATGTGCCTACAGACAGTCATCAGGAACTTGGGATTTCTTTTACTCCAGGGATTAAGGTCATTCACATTAAGAAAAGGCTTATTTTTCATTCCATCTATTTAGACAAGGAACTAAGATGCCACCCTTGCACCCCTGGAACCCTGATTCAATTTAGAGAGACAGACACACACCTAAATGGCCCTCATAGGATACAGAGTGGGTTACATGCTCTGACTGAGGTACAAACATATATAGGATTTGAGGGCTAATTTTAATTGCACCTTGGGAAGAAATGGGAATCTAAAGGAACGTGGAACTGAGCTAGTTGTCAGGTAGTGGTAAGGACAGGGAGAAATTACAAATTAAACAAAGCATGTTTATAAAAGATTCTCAGGAGCTTTCAAGGACAGTTAGTAGAGGTCTGTACCTTGAGCTCTGAGTACACAAGGTGAGGAAAAGTCAAGATGGTACATAGATTAGGTGAGCATATATTATTAACAAAGGACACATGAGAATTAATAAATCACAAGAGTATCAACTTTGAGAAAATCTGGATTCCAATTCTAGCCTTATCACTTTCCTATTTTTGTGACCTTTTGAATATAAATCAACCTCTGTAAACTATGGGCTTCCCTGGTGGCTCAGAGGTTAAAGCGCCTGCCTCCAATGCGGGAGACCTGGGTTTGATCCCTGGGGTTGGGAAGATCCCCTGGAGAAGGAAATGGTAACCCACTCCAGTGTTCTTGCCTGGAAAATCCCATGGATGGAGAAGCCTGGTAGGCTACAGTCCATGGGGTCGCAAAAAGTCGGACACAACTGAGCGATTTCACTTCACTTTTTCTAAACTATACCCAAAAATGAAATGGTAGTAATACCTGTCTACTGAAGACCATTGCAAGAATGAAATGAGATAATAAATATAAAGTTTCTGGAACATAAGATCTTCATTTTTAACTTTAGGTATTTTTACTATTATCATTGTCTCAAAAACTTGCTTTCTCCTGGCTTTAAATTTGTTTCATATGCTTAGAAGAATAGAAAAGTTAAACTCTGTGATCTGTTTAATAAACCACTTTTATTGAAGGTATAAAATGAAATTGAATACAGATTCATGTAGAAAATACTATATTTAGTGTGCAAGGAAGAAGAGGGAAGTGCATTGAAAGATAAGAGTGGTGAAAAGCTAACAGCAACCAAATCTTCTGAGCATTTATGATGCCTTGAAATATATGCCAAGCACAGATAATTCCTGGTTCTTAGTTGCCCCCTGTTCCCTACATCAAGAATGAACTGGAATTAAGCTCAAATCACAGATATTCTTCCATAATGTAAAGAGAATATCCCTATAATAGCCAGGAAAAGAGGAAACCAGAAATTTAGAGGTGTTTTTCCTCCAGCCCAAACCAAAAGGAAAAGGTTACTCCTGCCGGTATAGGAAGAGAGTGGAATTTCTATTTAAGAGGGAGAAGGAGGCAGACACCATGTCAAAAAGCCAAAACCTCAGGGCAGAACATAGAAGTGGGGCTCTGCTCTCCATTGGAAATTTGAGGACGTGGCGAGAGGCAACACACAAGGTAGTCCCTTTTCAACATGGAGTAAAAACGGTCACAGAATCCTTTTAGGTGGACGAGAGCCTGCATCAGCATTTCTAAGCTGCCTCAGCATCAGTGTTGTAGAGAATCCAGTATTTTCCCTCGGGATCTTGGGCTATGCTGTGGTGACAGCAACCCTATAGACGAGGGCTACAGAATCCTATAGACGAGGGCTACAGAACCCTATAGACGAGGGCTACAGAACCCTACAGACGAGGGCTACAGAACGGGCTGCCTTCAGAGTTCCCAGGCATTCTCAGCACCAGTGAAAGGTCTGCAGCTAGCAAGGCGGCAGGAGGCCCACCGACTGGAGGGCAGCCAGTCATCAACTTCAGCCTCTGTGTCAGGTGGAAGGAAAACAAAAACCAAAACCATTTCAATAAAGGGGCCAGGCACCCCCTACCTGCTGCAACAGGTGCCTCAATCCCACCCTCACAGACTTAGAGAACAGCTTGGACAAGAGCAGAGGAGGCTGGGTTTAAAAGAGGAGCATTTTCCAAGGAGACCCAATCACCCACAAGCTGGGTTTTTGTTTTGGTTTTTTGATTTTTTGTTGTTGTTGTTTGTTTTTGTACTGCTATCCAGAGCAGACTTCAAATACATGTTCATTTTTTTCTGAGAAATATGAAAACAATTTTCAACAGCTGCACTAAGGCAAAAATCAACATACAATAAATTGGACATATTCAAAATATTCAAGTTGCTAAGTTTTGACAAATGCATACATTAGTGAAATCATTCTCACTTATAAGGGCCAACTTGCCCATTAGCCATGGTAGGTATACACATACAAAAAGGTTTCAGCTTATTCTTTTTTTTACTATATGCAAAATAGATAATAAACACCTATTGTATAGCCCAGGGAACTCTACTCAAAATGCTGTAGTGCCTATATGGGAATAGAATCTAGAAAAGAGTAAATATATGTATACATGTAACTGATTCACTTTGCTGTACACCTGAAGCTAGTATATTATAATAAATCAATAAAAAGTAAAAATTAAAAAAATAAAAGAGGTTATTTAAACTAGAGACAATCGAGGTAATAGCAACTGGAAATTTTGAGCACTTTCCTCCACAACCCTTCTTTCCAGCTTCCTAATAGCACAGGGCTTTTGAGGAAGATGAAATTATTTATAAAAAAAATTAAGTCCTTCCTATGAATAATAATAAGAGTAAAATTATGACCCTAAAACACATGCAATATTGCATCTATTCTTGCAACAGTTTTATAAGATAGTCACTAGTATTACCCTATTTTACAGACAAGTAAACTAAAGCTTAATGAGTCTAAGTTACCCAAAGTCAAGGGCCTAGGGGAGAGAGATCAACAGGATGGATATGAACACAAGGCTCACCTCCCCTCACAAACATATCAAAAGGAAAACTGAATACAGAGCAACTGTCCCTAAAATCAACCCTGGAACTAGCAAGACAACTCTTCTACAATGAAAGCTTTGAAGAAAGAGTCACACAGAGTCCAGTAAAGGAGAAATGATCTAGGACTGCTGAATATTAACAAATTAATGTGACACAACATATGAATAAAATGTACGATGAAAATCACATGATCATCTCAGTAAATGCAGAGAAAGTATTTGACAAAATTCAATACCCATTCATGATATAAATTCAGAGTTGGCACAGTGGGAACATATCTCAACATAATAAAGGCTATCTGTGACAAACCCACAGCTAACATGGTGAAAAACTGAGATTTTCCTCTACAATCAAGAATGCCCACTCTTTCCATTTATATTGAACACAGTCTTGGAAGTCCTAGTCACAGCAATCAGACAAGAAAAGGAAGCAGAAGTTACCCGATTGGAAGAGAAAATGTAAAGCTGTCACTACTCTCAAAGGACAGGATATTATATATTAAAAACTCTAAAGTTTCCACACACAAAAACTATTAGAACTAATACAAGAATTAAGCTGTAGGATATAAGACTAACAAACAGGAATCTTGTTTTTCTAAACACACATAACGATTAATCAGAAAGAATGCAAGAAAACAATCTCACTTACAACTGCCTCAAAAATAATAAAATACACACACATAAACTTCATCAAGGAAGTGAAAGGGATTGAAGATGATATGAATAAATGGAATGACATCCCACATTCATGGATTAAAAGAATCAATAATGTACAACATCCTTACTTCTCAAAGCAATCTACAGATTCAAGGCAATATCTATCAAAATGCCTTTGAAATTTTTTACAGAACTAAAACTAAAGTTTATATGGAATCATAAAAAACCCCAAATACCCAAAGCAATCTTAAGAAAGAAGAACAAAGCTGCAGCTATCATGGTCCCTGACTTCAGACTATACTACTAAGCAGAATAATCAAGACAGTGTGGTACTGACACAGAAATCAAAGAAACAGAATAGGGAGCCCATAAGTAAAACCACACATTTAAGACCAATCTACAAGAAAGGAAACCAAAACACACAATGGGGAAAAGGCAATCTCTTCAATAAACGGTGCTGGGGAAACTGGATAGCTACATATGAAACGATAAAGTTAGAACACTTCTCACACCATATACAAAAATAAACTCGAAGTGGATTAAAGACCTAAACATAAGACCAGAAACCTTAAAATTCGCAGGAAAAAACATAGGCAGTACACTCTTGACTTATGTCTTAGCAGTATTTTTTTGGATCTGTCGCCTCAGGCAAACGCAACAAAAGCAAAACAAATGGTGTTTGCACAGTGAGGGAGGCCATCAACAAAATTAAAAGGCAACCTACTGAATGAGAAGATATTTGCAAAAGATACCACTGATAAGGTATTAATATCCAAAATATAAGAGCTCATAGAATTCAACATCAAAAAACAATCTGATTTAAAATAGGAAGACCTGAATAGACATTTTTCCAAAGAAGTTATACAGATGGCCACAGTCACAGGAAAAGATGCTCAACATCACTAATTACCAGGGAAATGCAAATCAAAACCATGAAGAAATCACCTCCCACCAGTCAGAATTTTTATCAAAAAGACAACAAGGAATAAACATCAATGAGGATGTGCAGAAAAGGCAACTGTTGAAAACAATGTGTAGGTTCCTCAGAAAACTAAAAACAGAACTAACATACGATCCAGCAATTCCACTCCTGGATATACATGCAAAGAAAATGAAAACACTAATGTAATAACATCCATGCACCCCAACGTTCATAGAAGCATTATTTACAATAACCTAGATACAGAAGCAGCCTTAGGGTTCATCAACAGATTAACGGATAAAGAAGAGTGGTATGTATACCCAGTATACCCAACATATATATACTTACATACAATGGAAATATTACTCAGCCGTTAAAAAGGAATAAAATTTGTCAACAACGTGGATGGACCTAGAGAATATTATACTTAGTAAAGTAAGACAGACGGAGAATAACAAATATTGTATGTTTTCACTTGTATGTGAAATCTTAAAAAAAAATGAATATAGCAAAACAAAAACAGACTCATATATAGAGAGAACAAATAAGCAGTTACCTGTGGGAGGAGAGGCAAGACAGTAGAAGGGGATTAAGAACTACAAACCAAGAGATATAAAAAAAATAAAATACAAGGCTATAATGTACAGCACAGGGAACTATGTCTAATATTTTATAATAACTAAACAAATTAAAATCTAAAAATATCACTATGTTGTACACCTGAAACTACTGTAACATTGCAAATCAATTATACTTCATTTTTCTTTAAAGTGATTTTTCATGGATATGCAAAAAAATTTTTTTTGAACAGCCTGGACTCAATCCCATATCTGGCTGATGCCAGAATCTCTTTTTTTAATCACTATGTCAAAAAGTTAAAGTCAAATTCTGGAATTTTTGAATATTAGTCTCTGAACTCTGAGCTTCACTTTATAGAAATGGTGAGAAATAAAGTTTTGCAACAGAGAAGCAGATTATTATACTTGAGATTTACATGAATCCCTCTCATGGTGATGCAAGAGGTTGAATGGCAGAGACTATTGCATGAAATCCAGATGAGAGGTTTACAAAAATTAGAATGAGAATTAAAATCCAGGTCTATTTGATGTAAAAGCCAGTGAATTTTCCTCTGGGCTAGCCTGCCTCACCAAGATAACCTCACAAGTTGGAGACAGCGGGAATTTAAGTATGGTGCTACCATCTATTTAGTGATGATAGTTGTGTCAGTAGGAAAGAAAATATAATATTAAAATTTGTTTTGGATATGTGCCTTCCCTGAATAGTAATCTCCTTAAAAATAAATAGGATTCCATAAATTCCAAGAAACCATTTTTAAACCTCTTGATATTTGAAAAAAGAATCATCATTATTTCCCTATATGTCTCAATATTTTCTCAGCAGGACTCTTTGCTGGTATTGCCTCAATCACTCTAAACTTTAACATAGTTCATGAATTTACTGGAAGTTTCTGTAAAATTATCATCACTTTGGAAATGTAGAAAAATATATTTAACAGATAGATGACCTAGATAAGTCCTAGGAAATGATCCTTTGACTTTGTTAATAAAGTCAACACACCTACAATTAAAATTATAAACAGGATTGTAAAGACAGTAATAAGTTAATCATTTGGTTCAATTCAATCCAATTAAATAAACCGTATTGAAACTATTATTATAACCTATACACTCTGCTAGGTAATAGGATTACAAAAAGGCTTGACATAAAGTTGCTCTTTCCTAGGACTCAGAAGTCTCTTTTGCAGAAACAGTAAGGCTTTTACAGTCACAATGTCTTGGCTGTGAATCCTGGCTCTGCCTTGCAGTGGTTCATCTCCTGGTGTAAATCACTCAAACTCACCAAGTTCCCACTTATTCCCCCTTAAAACAAAGTAATAAACTGTATGTAACTTTCACAGTTGCTGTTAAGAATTACTAACAAAGTAGGAAATCCCAAAAACATGAGCTATTAGCTTTAGTAGATAAGACTAGTTTTTAAATGACTGTAATGATCATGGAAAAAGCAAGAGAGTTCCAGAAAAACATCTATTTCTGCTTTATTGACTATGCCAAAGCCTTTGACTGTGTGGATCCCAATAAACTGTGGAAAATTCTGAAAGAGATGGGAATACCAGACCACCTAACCTGCCTCTTGAGAAGTCTGTATGCAGGTCAGGAAGCAACAGTTAGAACTGGACATGGACCAACAGATTGGTTCCAAATAGGAAAAGGAGTATNCCAGTGTTCTTGCCTGGAAAATCCCATGGATGGAGAAGCCTGGTAGGCTACAGTCCATGGGGTCGCAAAAAGTCGGACATGACTGAGCGATTTCACTTCACTTTTTCTAAACTATACCCAAAAATGAAATGGTAGTAATACCTGTGTACTGAAGACCATTGCAAGAACGAAATGAGATAATAAATATAAAGTTTCTGGAACATAAGATCTTCTTTTTTAACTTTAGGTATTTTTACTATTATCATTGTCTCAAAAACTTGCTTTCTCCTGGCTTTAAATTTGTTTCATATGCTTAGAAGAATAGAAAAGTTAAACTCTGTGATCTGTTTAATAAACCACTTTTATTGAAGGTATAAAATGAAATTGAATACAGATTCATGTAGAAAATACTATATTTAGTGTGCAAGGAAGAAGAGGGAAGTGCATTGAAAGATAAGAGTGGTGAAAAGCTAACAGCAACCAAATCTTCTGAGCATTTATGATGTCTTGAAATATATGCCAAGCACAGATAATTCCTGGTTCTTAGTTGCCCCCTGTTCCCTACATCAAGAATGAACTGGAATTAAGCTCAAATCACAGATATTCTTCCATAATGTAAAGAAGGCTACAGTCCATGGGGTCGCAAAAAGTCGGACATGACTGAGCGATTTCACTTCACTTTTTCTAAACTATACCCAAAAATGAAATGGTAGTAATACCTGTGTACTGAAGACCATTGCAAGAACGAAATGAGATAATAAATATAAAGTTTCTGGAACATAAGATCTTCTTTTTTAACTTTAGGTATTTTTACTATTATCATTGTCTCAAAAACTTGCTTTCTCCTGGCTTTAAATTTGTTTCATATGCTTAGAAGAATAGAAAAGTTAAACTCTGTGATCTGTTTAATAAACCACTTTTATTGAAGGTATAAAATGAAATTGAATACAGATTCATGTAGAAAATACTATATTTAGTGTGCAAGGAAGAAGAGGGAAGTGCATTGAAAGATAAGAGTGGTGAAAAGCTAACAGCAACCAAATCTTCTGAGCATTTATGATGCCTTGAAATATATGCCAAGCACAGATAATTCCTGGTTCTTAGTTGCCCCCTGTTCCCTACATCAAGAATGAACTGGAATTAAGCTCAAATCACAGATATTCTTCCATAATGTAAAGAGAATATCCCTATAACAGCCAGGAAAAGAGGAAACCAGAAATTTAGAGGTGTTTTTCCTCCAGCCCAAAGCAAAAGGAAAAGGTTACTCCTGCCGGTATAGGAAGAGAGTGGAATTTCTATTTAAGAGGAAGAAGGAGGCAGACACCATGTCGAAAAGCCAAAACCTCAGGGCAGAACATAGAAGTGGGGCTCTGCTCTCCATTGGAAATTTGAGGACGTGGCGAGAGGCAACACACAGGTAGTCCCTTTTCAACATGGAGTAAAAACGGTCACAGAATCGTTTTAGGTGGACGAGAGCCTGCATCAGCATTTCTAAGCTGCCTCAGCATCAGTGTTGTAGAGAATCCAGTATTTTCCCTCGGGATCTTGGGCTATGCTGTGGTGACAGCAACTCTATAGACGAGGGCTACAGAACCCTATAGACGAGGGCTACAGAACACTATAGACGAGGGCTACAGAACCCTATAGACGAGGGCTACAGAACCCTACAGACGAGGGCTACAGAACGGGCTGCCTTCAGAGTTCCCAGGCATTCTCAGCACCAGTGAAAGGTCTGCAGAGAGCAAGGCGGCAGGAGGCCCACCGACTGGAGGGCAGCCAGTCATCAACTTCAGCCTCTGTGTCAGGTGGAAGGAAAACAAAAACCAAAACCATTTCAATAAAGGGGCCAGGCACCCCCTACCTGCTGCAACAGGTGCCTCAATCCCACCCTCACAGACTTAGAGAACAGCTTGGACAAGAGCAGAGGAGGCTGGGTTTAAAAGAGGAGCATTTTCCAAGGAGACCCAATCACCCACAAGCTGGGTTTTTGTTTTGGTTTTTTGATTTTTTGTTGTTGTTGTTTGTTTTTGTACTGCTATCCAGAGCAGACTTCAAATACATGTTCATTTTTTTCTGAGAAATATGAAAACAATTTTCAACAGCTGCACTAAGGCAAAAATCAACATACAATAAATTGGACATATTCAAAATATTCAAGTTGCTAAGTTTTGACAAATGCATACATTAGTGAAATCATTCTCACTTATAAGGGCCAACTTGCCCATTAGCCATGGTAGGTATACACATACAAAAAGGTTTCAGCTTATTCTTTTTTTTACTATATGCAAAATAGATAATAAACACCTATTGTATAGCCCAGGGAACTCTACTCAAAATGCTGTAGTGCCTATATGGGAATAGAATCTAGAAAAGAGTAAATATATGTATACATGTAACTGATTCACTTTGCTGTACACCTGAAGCTAGTATATTATAATAAATCAATAAAAAGTAAAAATTAAAAAAATAAAAGAGGTTATTTAAACTAGAGACAATTGAGGTAATAGCAACTGGAAATTTTGAGCACTTTCCTCCACAACCCTTCTTTCCAGCTTCCTAATAGCACAGGGCTTTTGAGGAAGATGAAATTATTTATAAAAAAAATTAAGTCCTTCCTATGAATAATAATAAGAGTAAAATTATGACCCTAAAACACATGCAATATTGCATCTATTCTTGCAACAGTTTTATAAGATAGTCACTAGTATTACCCTATTTTACAGACAAGTAAACTAAAGCTTAATGAGTCTAAGTTACCCAAAGTCAAGGGCCTAGGGGAGAGAGATCAACAGGATGGATATGAACACAAGGCTCACCTCCCCTCACAAACATATCAAAAGGAAAACTGAATACAGAGCAACTGTCCCTAAAATCAACCCTGGAACTAGCAAGACAACTCTTCTACAATGAAAGCTTTGAAGAAAGAGTCACACAGAGTCCAGTAAAGGAGAAATGATCTAGGACTGCTGAATATTAACAAATTAATGTGACACAACATATGAATAAAATGTACGATGAAAATCACATGATCATCTCAGTAAATGCAGAGAAAGTATTTGACAAAATTCAATACACATTCATGATATAAATTCAGAGTTGGCACAGTGGGAACATATCTCAACATAATAAAGGCTATCTGNTTCTTGACTTCCCACTTTTGCATTCCAGTCCCCTATAATGAAAAGGACATCTTTTTTGGGTGTTAGTTCTAAAAGGTCTTGTAGGGCTTCATAAAACCATCCAATTTCAGCTTCTTCAGCATTACTGGTTGGGGCATAGACTTGGATAACTGTGATATTGAATAGTTTGCCTTGGAAACGAACAGAGATCATTCTGTCGTTTTTGAGATTGCATCCATCTACTGGATTTCAGACTCTTTTGTTGACCATGATGGTTACTCTATTTCTTCTAAGGGATTCTTGCCCACAGTAGTAGATATAATGGTCATCTGAGTTAAATTCACCCATTCCAGTCCATTTTAGTTCGCTGATTCCTAAAATGTAGACGTTCCCTCTTGCCATCTCCTGTTTGACCACTTCCAATTTGCCTTGATTCATGGACCTAATATTCCAGGAGCCCATGCAATATTGCTGTTTACAGCATCAGACCTTGCTTCTATCACCAGTCACATCCACAGCTGGGTGTTGTTTTTGCTTTCACTCCGTCTCTTCATTCTTTCTGGAGTTATTTCTCCACTGATCTCCAGTAGAAATTGGGCACCTACTGACCTGGAAAGTCATCTTTCAATGTCCTATCTTTTTGCCTTTTCATACTGTTCATGAATATTGAATATTATTCAGCCATAAAAAAAAGAAATCCTGCCAGTTTCAGCAACATGGAAGGACCTTGAGGATATTACGTTTAGTGAAATAAGTAAAAAACAAATACAGTATGATCTCATTTATATGTAGAATTTATAGAGAAAATAAGCAAAAAACCAAACCCTCATAGATATAGAGAACACATTGGTGGTTGCCAGAGAAGAGGAAGGGGGAAATTGTGTTTGTGGAGGGTGTGCAAAATCGGTGAAGGTGGTCAAAATGCACAAACTTTGATTTATAAAATAAATAAGTCCTGAGAATGTAATATATACCATGTTAGCTATGGTCAGTGATATTGTATTTTATGTTAACTAGGTGTTAAAAAAGTAGATTTTAAAAGTTCTCATAGTAAGGGGAAAAAATATGTGTGTGTGATGATGGATTTAACTAGATTTATTATAGTGATCATTTCACAATATATACATATATTGACCTTATGTCTGTNAACTTTGATTTATAAAATAAATAAGTCCTGAGAATGTAATATATACCATGTTAGCTATGGTCAGTGATATTGTATTTTATGTTAACTAGGTGTTAAAAAAGTAGATTTTAAAAGTTCTCATAGTAAGGGGAAAAAAATATGTGTGTGTGATGATGGATTTAACTAGATTTATTATAGTGATCATTTCACAATATATACATATATTGACCTTATGTGCACCTGAAACTAATATGCTAATTATATCTCAATAAAAAAAGATTTATAGTATGTATATGAATGTTGTTTTTCAGTTGCTAAGTTGTATCCAATTCTTTACAACCCCATGGACTGCAGCAATCTAGGCTCCTCTGTCCTCCATCATCTTCCAGAGTTTGCTCAAATTTATGTGCATTGAGTCAATGATGCTATCTAATCATCTCATCCTCTACTGTCCCCTTCTTCTCTGGCTTTCAATCTTTCCCAGCATCAAGGTCTTTTCTAACGAGTTGGCTCTTTGCATCAGGTGTCCAAAATATTGGAGCTTCAGCATCTGTCATTCCAGTGAATATTCAGGGTTGATTTCCTTTAGAATTGACTACTTTGATCTCCTTGCTTTCCAAGAGACTCTTAAAAGTCTTCTCCAGCACCACAATTTGAAAGCACCAAGGTTTCAGCATTCAGCCTTTTTTATGAGCCTACTCTCACATCTTTACATGACTACTGGATTATGTATGTATATATGCATATGAATGTGGCTTCCCAGGTGGCTCAGTGGTAAAGAATCTGCCTGCCAAGCAGGACACATGGGTTTGATCCCTGGGTCAGGAAGATCACTTGGAGAAGGAAATGGCAACCCATTCCAGTCTTCTAGCCTGGGAAATATCATGGACAAAGGAGCCTGGCAGGCTACAGTCCATTGGGTTGCAGAAGTGTTGGACACAATTTAGCAACTAAAACACAACAACATGTATATGAACAAACATAAGACTGGGAAGCAAAACAAAAACCAGGAGAAAGAAAAATATAAAAATTTGCTCAGTGTTTTAATCTGACTTGCCAATAGATTCCATTATTAATATATCCTACTAAAATTTTAAAAAAGAAAACCATACCAGAAGCCATTGAAACTGACCAGGATGCCAGCTCCTTATTCTGAATATTAGTTAATAAAATAAAATATTGAACACTTATTTTGCCTTATTCCTGGCTTTCCTGTATCTCAGAGTAGCCAAATTGCTCTAACTGATAAGAAAATTCTGAGTATTAAATGTGCAATAAATCATAACATTAGAAAAATTATCATTTTGTAACTCCTCAGATATGCAGATGACACCACCCTTATGGCAGAAAGCAAAGAACTGAAGAGCCAGCCTCCTGATGAAAGTGAAAGAGAAGAGTGAAAAACTTCCTTAAAACTCAACATTCCAAAAACTAAGATCAAGGCATCTGGTCCCATCACTTCAGGGCAAATGATGGGGAAACAATGGATACAGTGACAGACTTTATTTTCTTGGGCTCCAAAATCACTGCAGATGGTGACTGCAGCCATGAAATTAAAAGACGCTTGCTCCTTGAAAGAAAAACTATGATCAACTTAGCACATTAAAAAGCAGAGATATTACTTTGCCGACAAAGGTCCATGTAGTCAAAGCTATGGTTTCTCCAGTAGTCATGTATGGGTGTGANAAATCACTGCAGATGGTGACTGCAGCCATGAAATTAAAAGACGCTTGCTCCTTGAAAGAAAAACTATGATCAACTTAGCACATTAAAAAGCAGAGATATTACTTTGCCGACAAAGGTCCATGTAGTCAAAGCTATGGTTTCTCCAGTAGTCATGTATGGGTGTGACATTTGGACCATAAAGAAAGCTGAGCACCAAAGAACTGATGCTTTTGAACTGCAGTGTTGGGAAAAGACTCTTGAGAGTCCCTTGGACTGCAAGGAGATCAAACCAGCCCATCCTAAAGGAAATCAGTCCTGAGTTTTCATTGGAAGGACTGATGTTGAAGCTCCAATACTTTGGCAAACGATGTGAAGAACTGCCTCATTTGAAAAGACCCTGATTCTGGGAAAGATTGAAATCAGGAGGAAAAGGGGACAACAAAGGATGAGATGGTTGGATGGCATCACTGACTTGATGGACATGAGTTTGAGCAAATTCCGGGAGTTGGTGATGAACAGGGAAGCCTGGCATGCTGCAGTCCATGGGGTCACAAAGAGTTGGACACGACTGGGTAACTGAACTGAACTGCACTGAAATGAATGTAGTATTTGAGTCAGGAAAACATTATCAGTGGATGAAAGCATTAGATGAAAGGGTTCATGAGGAATTTTGGGGTGGGGGCATCAGCCTGTCACCACCAGAACTCTATGATCAATCTTAGCATCGTAAAAGTGGGACAACCAGATGTTGTATGCTTCCTGCTGTGATATAATATGAAGCATTCAGCTCTACCTTTAAAACATACTTTTACCAAAAAAATTAAACAAGCATCTATTAAAACTTCCAGAGCTAACTTCCAATTAAATGTAATATATTAACTTAAGTGGCATGAACAAATGTAGTAAAATTATAATAGTTATTGAATCTGGCTACAAAGTGCAGAGGGAGTAAACGATCTATTTTTTCTAATCTTGTGTGTATTTGGAAATTTTATAATTGAAATCAACCGTCATACAGAATC
Source organism: Oreotragus oreotragus (assembly GCA_006410675.1). Lineage (NCBI taxonomy): Eukaryota > Metazoa > Chordata > Mammalia > Artiodactyla > Bovidae > Oreotragus > Oreotragus oreotragus. The sequence goes on from SJYX01001524.1 coordinate 676,462, forward strand.
AGGATGTTATCTTATATTCCTATATATTGTAAATCCTCAAAAAATGGCCCCTTAGTGGGTAAAAAGAGGCTACGCAGACCCTAAAACATTATGAGAGGGATGGTTTTTTACTATGATATTTATTGGAGTTGATCCCAGCTTCTTACAGTAAGAAACACATCTTTCTCTGAAGATAGGCCAAAGTAGATGATCAGAGACAATAACCCAGCTACAGTGGAAATAAATTAAACCAACAACAACTGTTATCAGATAACTGTTACAGGTAACATTTTTTAAGTGCATTTTTTGTGCTTCTGCTGCTGCTGCTAAGTCACTTCAGTCATGTCTGACTCTGTGTGACCCCACAGACGGCAGCCCACCAGGCTCCCCCATCCCTGGGATTCTCCAGGCAAGAACACTGGAGTGGGTTGCCATTTCCTTCTCCAATGTATGAAAGAGAAAAGTGAAAGTGAAGTCGCTCAGTCTGTCCGACTGTTAGCGACCCCATGGACTGCAGCCCACCAGGCTACTCCGTCCATTGGATTTTCCAGGCAAGAGTACTGGGGTGGGGTGCCATTGCCTAAGCACTGTGTTATGCATTTCACCTCCATTTCAATTATAATCATCACAACATAGTGAATGGTGGCGCAGTGGTAAAGAATCTACCTGCCAATGCAAGAGACACAGAAGACTTGAGTTCAATCTCTGAGTCAGGAAGATCCCCTGGAGTAGGAAATGGTGACCCACTCTAGTGTTCTTGTCTGGAAAATTCCATGGAGAGAGGAGCCTGGTGGGTTACGGTCCATGGGGTCACAGAGTCAGGCCCGACTGAGCATAAGGCTAAGAGAGGTGTTAATTATTCTGATTAAGATCACAAAGCTAGAACACAGAATTCAAATCCAACAGTTACATCACAAAGATCATATTTTAAATTCTACACCAGGATCAGTATGTACTCATATTCATGACCCCATTCCCCACAACCCAATACTTTCCATAAACCACAGAGTTTATTGCAACCATGGTTCAGGTATATAATGATGTACTTCTCTATAGTTTCTTTTTAACTTCCTATTTTATATTGAATTATAGTTGGTCAACAATGTTGTGTTCATTTCAGGTGTGCTGCATAGTGATTCAGTTGTCCACAAACATGTATCTATTCTTTTCCAAATTTATTCTCAATTAGGTTGTAACAGAATATTGAGCAGAGTTCCCTGTGTGATATACAGCAAAAAAGAAAACTATATAACCCAGGATCTAAATCTCTCTACTCAAGAACATTGGAGGCAGGAAAAAAAAAAACCTGCCTTCTACTATTGTGATTAAAAATGAAGTTTTTATTACCTCAGTGTCCCTTGAGCTAGGTCACGAGCTGTACTCAACATTCTAGCAGATAACACACTTGCTCTAGACTTTAAATTGAGGACCAGGCTTCCCTGGTGGCTCAGATNTCCGTCCATTGGATTTTCCAGGCAAGAGTACTGGGGTGGGGTGCCATTGCCTAAGCACTGTGTTATGCATTTCACCTCCATTTCAATTATAATCATCACAACATAGTGAATGGTGGCGCAGTGGTAAAGAATCTACCTGCCAATGCAAGAGACACAGAAGACTTGAGTTCAATCTCTGAGTCAGGAAGATCCCCTGGAGTAGGAAATGGTGACCCACTCTAGTGTTCTTGTCTGGAAAATTCCATGGAGAGAGGAGCCTGGTGGGTTACGGTCCATGGGGTCACAGAGTCAGGCCCGACTGAGCATAAGGCTAAGAGAGGTGTTAATTATTCTGATTAAGATCACAAAGCTAGAACACAGAATTCAAATCCAACAGTTACATCACAAAGATCATATTTTAAATTCTACACCAGGATCAGTATGTACTCATATTCATGACCCCATTCCCCACAACCCAATACTTTCCATAAACCACAGAGTTTATTGCAACCATGGTTCAGGTATATAATGATGTACTTCTCTATAGTTTCTTTTTAACTTCCTATTTTATATTGAATTATAGTTGGTCAACAATGTTGTGTTCATTTCAGGTGTGCTGCATAGTGATTCAGTTGTCCACAAACATGTATCTATTCTTTTCCAAATTTATTCTCAATTAGGTTGTAACAGAATATTGAGCAGAGTTCCCTGTGTGATATACAGCAAAAAAGAAAACTATATAACCCAGGATCTAAATCTCTCTACTCAAGAACATTGGAGGCAGGAAAAAAAAAAACCTGCCTTCTACTATTGTGATTAAAAATGAAGTTTTTATTACCTCAGTGTCCCTTGAGCTAGGTCACGAGCTGTACTCAACATTCTAGCAGATAACACACTTGCTCTAGACTTTAAATTGAGGACCAGGCTTCCCTGGTGGCTCAGATGGTAAAGAATCTGCCTGCAGTGCAGGAGACCTAGGTTTGAATCCCTGGGTTGGGAAGATTCCCTGGAGAAGGAAATATCTACCCACTCCAGTATTCTTGTCTGGAGAATTCCATGAACAGAGGAGCCTGTTGAGTTACAGTCCATGGGATGACAAAGAGTCAGACATGACTGAGCCACTTAAACTTTCTTTTACACTTCGCAGATCAGAGAAGCAAGCAACATGGAAATTCTTCCCAGGGGCAGTGGTTCTGGCAGAAAGATTGAGTCTTATGAGCTGCACATGCCTGGAATGTCCAATGTCCAAAGCCATTGTTTTTGGTTGTGTAAAGGACAGGTTTCAGTATTCAGCCAGAGCAACAGTGGGTTCTTAAGAACAAATATGAAGCCCGAAATTGACCTGCTGTCTGCACAGTCTCCTCACTGTTTCCCCAGATTTCTTGGTGATTCTGTGACTTTATTGTTCAGTCACTAAGTTGTGTCTGACTCTGCAATGCAATGGCTTGCAGCACACCGGGCTTCCCTGACCTTCACTATCTCCCAGAGTTTGCCAAACTCATGTCCATTGAGTCGATGCTGCCATCCAACCATCTCGTCCTCTGTTGCCTGCTTCTCCTTTCGCCTTCAAGCTTTCCCAGCATCAGGGCTGTTTCCAATGTGTTGGCTGTTCCCATCAGGTAGCTAAAGTATTGGAGCTTCAGCTTCAGTTCTTCTAATGAGTATTCAAGGTTGGTTTCCCTTAGGATTAGCTGGTTTGGTCTCCTTGCTGTCCAAGGGGCTCTCAAGAGTCTTCTCTAGACCCACGTTTGAAAGGCATCTTTTTTTTTTTTTTTGGTGTTCAGCTTTCTTAATGGTCCAGTTCTCGTCCATATATGACTACTGGAAAAAGCATAGCTTTGGCTATATGGACCTTTGTCAGCAAAGTGATGTCTGTTCTTTTTAATACACTGTCCAGGTTTGTCATAGCCTCCCTACCAAGAAGCAAACATCTAATTTCATGGCTGTGGTCACTATCCACAGTGATTTTGGAGCTCAAGAAAAGAAAATCTGTCACTGCTTTCACTTTTTCCCCTTCTGTTTGGCATGAAGTGATGGGACCCAATGCCATAATCTTAGATTTTTGAATGTTGAGTTTAAGTGACTTTTTTCACTCTTCTCCTTTATCCTCATCAAGAGGCTCTTTAGTTCTTCTTGGCTTTCTGCCATTAAAGTGATATCATCTGCATATTTGAGGTTATTGATATTTGTCTCAGCAATCTTGATCCAGGTTGTGATTCATCCAGCCTGGCATTTCACATGATGTACTCTGCATGTGAGTTAAATAAACAGGATGACAATATACAGCTTGTCGTACTTCTTTCCCAATTTTGAACCAGTCAGTTGTTTCATGGAAGCTTCTAATTGTTGTTTCTTGACCAGCATACAAGTTTCTCAGGAGACAGGTAATATGGTTTGGTATTCCCATCTCTTTAAGAGTTTTCACAGTTTGTTGTGATCCACACAGTCAAGGGCTTTAGCATAGTCGATAATGCAAAAGTAGATGTTTTTCTGGAATTCCCTTGCTTTCTCTACAATCCAGTGAATGTTGTCAATTTGGTCTCTGGCTCCTCTGCCTTTTCTAAACCCAGCTTGTACATCTGGAAGTTCTCACTTCAAGTACTACTGAAGCCTAGCTTGAAGGATTTTGAGTATAATCTTACTAGCATGAGTACTCGGGGAAGGCAATGGCACCCCACCCCAGTACTCTTGCCTGGAAAATCCAATGGACGGAGTAGCCTGGTGGGCTGCAGTCCATGGGGTCGCTAACAGTCGGACAGACTGAGCGACTTCACTTTCACTTTTCTCTTTCATGCATTGGAGAAGGAAATGGCAACCCACTCCAGTATTCTTGCCTGGAGAATCCCAGGGATGGGGGAGCCTGGTGGGCTGCCATCTATGGGGTCACACAGAGTCGGACANCGCTAACAGTCGGACAGACTGAGCGACTTCACTTTCACTTTTCTCTTTCATGCATTGGAGAAGGAAATGGCAACCCACTCCAGTGTTCTTGCCTGGAGAATCCCAGGGACGGGGGAGCCTGGTGGGCTGCCGTCTATGGGGTCACACAGAGTCGGACACGACTGAAGTGACTTAGCAGCAGCAGCATGAGTACTGAGTGCAATTGTCCAGTAGTTTGAACTGTCTTTAGCACTGGCCTTCTTTGAAGTTAGGATGAAAACTGACCTTTTCCACTCCTATGGCCACTATTGGGTTTTCCAAATTTGCTGACATATTGAGAATAACACTTTAACATCATCATCTTTTAGTATTTTAAATAGTTTAACTGGAATTTCATCAATTTCACTAGCTTTATTGGTGCTTCCTAAGGCCCACTTGATGCCACAGTCCAGGATGTCTGGCTCTAGGTGAGTGATCACACCAGCACGGCTTTCTGGGTCATCAAGACCTTTTTTGTACAGTTCTTCTGTGTATTCTTGCCACCTCTTGTTAATCTCTTCTGCCTCTGTTAGGTTTTTTCTGTTTCTGTCCTTTATCACGCCTATCCTTGCAGTAATATTCCTTTGATACTTCCAGTTTTCTCGAAGAGATCTCTAGTCTTTCCCATTCTATTGTTTTGATTTACCCAATACCCATTTAATAAGTTTCTTTTCTGCCCAAAGCTACAGTGAATTTCTTGCTAACTAAAAACATTAGCTAATGGAGGTGATGGAATTCCAGTTGATCTATTTCAAATCCTAAAAGAAGATGCTGTAAAAGTGCTGCATTCAATAGGCCAGAAAATTTGGAAAATGCAGCAGTGGCCACAGGACTGGAAAAGGTCAGTTTTCATTCCAATCTCAAAGAAAGGCAATGCCAAAGAATGCTCAAACTACTGCACAATTGAACTCATATCACATGCTGCTGCTGCTGCTGCTGCTAAGTCACTTCAGTCGTGTCCGACTCTGTGTGACCCCATAGACGGGAGTCCACCAGGCTCCCCCATCCCTGGGATTCTCGAGACAAGAATACTGGAGTGGGTTGCCATTTCCTTCTCCAATGCATGAAAGAGAAAAGTGAAAGTGAAGTCGCTCAGTCTGTCCGACTGTTAGCGACCCCATGGACTGCAGCCCACCAGGCTACTCCATCCATTGGATTTTCCAGGCAAGAGTACTGGGGTGGGGTGCCATTGCCTTCCCCGATATCACACACTAGTAAAGTAATTCTCAAAATTCTCCAAGCCAGGCTTCACAGTACATGAACCATGAACTTCCAGATGTTCAAACTGGTTTTAGAAAAGGCAGAGGAATCAGAGATCAAATTGCAAATATTTGTTGGATCATTAAAAAAGCAAGAGAGTTCCAGAAAACATCTACTTCTGCTTTATTGAATATTCCAAAGCCTTTGACTCTGTGGACCACCACAAACTCTGGAAATTCTGAATGAGATGAGAATACCAGACCACCTGACCTGCCTCTCGAAAAACATGTATGCAGGTCAAGAAGCAACAGTTAGAACTGGACATGGAACAACAGACTGGTTCCAAATAGGAAAAGGGTATGTCAAGGCTGTTTATTGTTACCCTGCTTATTTAACTTATATGCAGAGTACATCATGAGAAATGCTGGACTGGATGAAGCACAAGCTGGAATCAAGACTGCCAGGAGAAATATCAATAACCTCAGATATGCAGATGACACCATCCATATGGCAGAAAGTGAAGAACTAAAGAGCCTCTTGATGAACGTGAAAAAGGAGAGTGAAAAAGTTGGCTTAAAGTTCAATATTCAGAAAACTAAGATCATGGCACACCACTTCATGGCAAATAGATGGGGAAACAATGGAAACAGTGACAGACTTTATTTTTTGGGGCTCCAAAATAAATTCAGACAGTGACTGTAGCCATGAAATTGAAAGACGCTTACTCCTTGAAAGAAAAGTTATGACCAACCTCAAAAGCATATTAAAAAGCAGAGACATTACTTTGTCAGCAAAGGTCCATCTAGTCAAGGCTATGGCTTTCCCAGTGGTCATGTACGGATGTGAGAGTTGGACTATAAAGAAAGCTGAGCACCGAAGAATTGATGCTTTTGAACAGTGGTTTTGGAGAAGACTCTTGAGAGTCCCTTGGACTGCAAGGACGTCCAACCAGTCCATCCTAAAGGAAATCAGTCCTGAATATTCATTGTCAGAAGGACTGATATTGAAGCTGTAACTCCAATACTTTGGCCACCTGATACGAAGAGCTGACTCATTTGAAAAGACTCTGATGCTGGAAAAGATTTAAAGCAGGAGGAAAAGGGGATGACAGGATCAGATGGTTGGATGGTATCACTGACTCAATGGATATGAGTTTGAGTAAACTCCAGAAGTTGGGGATGGACAGGAAGGCTTGACATGCTGTAGTCCGTGGGGTCGCAAAGAGTCAGACACAACTGAGCGACTGAACTGAACTGAACTGAACTGAAAAACATTAGCTAATTTACCAAAAGAGATTTAATTAAGATCTTAATATTGAAGTATATACCAAAAGAAGTGCCAAATGGATGAGTGGATTAAGTCATAAGAAACAATATATCTAAAATGAAGAAAATGTAGGTTAATATCTATCTTTGATTAGAAAAATTCTTTGGCATTTTAAGTTAAAAAGTTTTGCATGAATAAAAGAGCTTTATAATTTAAATAATAAGTATATAAACAATAAGCTAAAGGAAATATTTGCAAAATTTATAGCACAATTGTACTATTTTACATATATAAAATGTTTTACAGATTAATAATAAAAATGTCAATCAAAAAATGATAAAGGATATGAATAGAAAACTCACAAAAGAAAAAATGAGCCAATATACATATGAGAAACTATTTAAGTTCACTCAATAATGAAAAAAATCGCACAAGTAATCCAGAATTCCCATTCATTTGTGCAATAAATACCATGTGCCTTCTGTGTGCTTTTTTAGATGACAATAACACATTAGTGACCAAAGATAAGTCATTGATATTGTTCTGCTGTCATCTCAAACTTTCTCTAGGGTTGGCATTAATCCTCACAACAGCCAGGTGTATTTTTCACTCTCACTATTTTTCTCTTGCCTGAAATCTGGTAAGAAAATTGCATGATCAAGAAAGTACTCAAAATGCAGAGAATTAGATATGAGCAATTATGCATAATAACCTACAAAGCAGATAAGCATATGGGAATAGTTATGTGAAATGTAGCAACCTAATTAGTAAGTGAACAATAGTCAGGAAGTGAAAAAATTAGTTATTCCCAAATATAAGTCAAAAAATAAGCCATTTTCTAGGGGAAAAAAAAATGAGACAGACATGCTATTTTAATTTATGTCTTGCTTACTCAGACTTCAAAATTATTCAGAGGAAATTGCGGTATGTGACAAACGCTCAAATATTCCCCACAGTCCTACAAACTTTGTACTTGACCCCATTTATCTTCTCTGCAATGGTGATTTATGCTGGAAATAAAAGTATGCCTTGATTGTTGGTTTTCATTTCTAAAACTGCAAATTTATGTTTAGCTTGGTGTGGTCAGTCAACCACTTAGGAAGGGCCAATTTAACCCTCATGGTTGTGATACATTATTGAAGGAAATACTCAGAAAGCTATAGGTTGTTGGTGATACATTTCCTTGTATGACTTTACTCAGCTATTCCTGAGGTTCATGGGCCATGGGAAAGCTATTCACTCCAGGGTATCAATTACATGCTTTTAATTTATCCAGTCATTTGTGGTTTTTCTGAGTTTCGTCTTTTAAAAGTAATAGTTAGATGATGAGAGTAATTAAAATATGTTGAATTCAGTTCAGTTCAGTTCAGTCAGTCGTGTCCGACTCTTTGCGACCCCATGAATCGCAGCACACCACGCCTCCCTGTCCATCACCAACTCCCGGAGTTCACTCAGACTCATGTCCATCGAGTCAGTGATGCCACCCAGCCATCTCATCCTCTGTCGTCCCCTTCTCCTCCTGCCCCCAATCCCTCCCAGCATCAGGGTCTTTTCCAATGAGTCAACTCTTCACATGAGGTGGCCAAAGTACTGGAGTTTCAGCTTTAGCAATTACAGAGTGTTAAATTTTAGTTTAGCAATCATGTAGTACAAAACTCTATCAATTGTAACCATTGTCTCTTTCTCCCTCGATCCTGACTTATATCAGTTCAACCTGGATTTGTGGTTATCATCACCACCTTCGGTAAGAAGCCTAAGCAAACTTGGTACATAGCAACAAAGGTTGCATGGTGTATTCCCTTTGGTTTCTTCAAAGAGAAAAATGTCAACATATTTTTTAATTTGATAGAGCCCATTAATCTAAAACCAGCCAAATTTCCACTTGAAATGAATACTACTTTTATGAACATTTTAAGACTTAAAAATATATAAATGACACATTCAGAAACTAGTCATTTAGGATATGATATTAGTTTTCTATTGCTGGGTAAAAGGTTACCACAGATTCGGTGGTTTAAAATATCCAAGTATTATCTCACAATTCCATAGGTCAGAAGTCCAGACAGACTCAAATAGGATCTCTGCTTATGGTATCCCAAAACCAAAATCATGATGTCAGTTTAGTTAGGGAAAAAATCTTTTCCCAAGCTTATTAGGTTGCAGTAATAAAGATCCACAGACTAAATGAAACAACAGAAATTAACCTTCTCACAGTTCCGGGAGCCGGGAGTCCGAGATCTGCTGTCAGGAGGGGTGGTTTCTTTGGAGGCTTTTCTGTTTCACTTCCAGTTGGCCATCTTTCCTCTGTCTTCATTTGGGCTTCCTTCTGTGCATGTTTGTGTACTAACTTCCTCTTGTTACAAGAACACTGTACCAGATTAGGACCCACCTTAAGGACCTCATTCCAATTAAGTCACATCTTTAAAGACCCTATCTCTAAATATGTCACTTTCTGAGGCACTGAGGGTTAGGACTTCAGCATATAATTTTATGGGACACTAATTAGCCTCTTGAGAGTCCCTTGGACTGCAAGGAGATCCAACCAGTCCATTCTGAAGATCAACCCTGAAATTTCTTTGGAAGGAATGATGCTAAAGCTGAAACTCCAGTACTTTGGCCACCTCATGAGAAGAGTTGACACACTGGAAAAGACTCTGATGCTGGGAGGGATTGGGGGCAGGAGGAGAAGGGGACGACCGAGGATGAGATGGCTGGATGGCATCATGGACTCGATGGACATGAGTCTGAGTGAACTCTGGGAGATGGTGATGAACAGGGAGGCCTGGCGTGCTGCGATTCATGGGATCGCAGAGTCGGACACGACTGAGCAACTGAATTGAACTGAACTGAATTAGCCTATAACAAAGCTCAGTCAGGTTGCTGATAGAATTCAGTTCTTTGCAGTTGTAGGTCTGAAGACCCAATTTTTTTAATGGCTGTCAATAGGAGACCACTCGTGATTCTAGAAGTTACCCTTGTTCCTTTTCACCTGATTCCTTTAGTCCTGAAGACAGCCTTGGGTCCTTGAGTATTTATATTTCGAGTCTCCCTGACTTTCTGTTTTGCTATCAGCTGGAGAAAATGCTTTGCCTTTTAAGGGTTCATGTGATTATATTATGTCCAGAAAGAAAACCTTCTTATCTTTAGGTCACCTGTGCTGTATATAACGTAACTGTGAGAGTGACAACTCTATTCACAGGTTCCAGAGATGAGTGGGGGGCATCTTTGGCAGGCCATTTAGAAATTATGCTTAACACAAATATTTAAGTTATGTCCTCATCAAGTGGGTCATTTTAGCATGGCAAGAACTGAATATATAATGAAAGACATGCATTGCCCTAGAAGAAGGTGGATTTGAGGAAGTTCTCCTGTACAAGTCCCATCATCTTCAAGTTAGCAGAAGGAAAAACAAGCTCTGTATTCTGTACTCTACATAGAGTTTTACCAATGCTCTAAGCTATTCCATAACATCTAAGTTTTAAATTTGAAACAGCAACAGAGCCACCAACTAAACTTAGAGACAAGAATGTAACAGGAAATAACTTGTTTAAAGATGATTTTTAAGATATTCAATAAATACCGAATTGCATTTTCCCAATTGTCTGAATTACTCCCTGTTACTTAAGAAGTTACACAAGAATAAACTTTTATGCATACTGAGTGAACCCATGTGTATAGTCAGTCCAGTTCAGTTGCTCAGTCGTGTCCAACTCTGAGACCCCATGAACTTGCCTGGAAAATCCCATGGACGGAGGAGCCTGGTGGGCTGCAGTCCATGGGGTCGCTAAGAGTCAGACATGACTGAGCAACTTTGCTTTCATTTTTCACTTTCATGCATTGGAGAAGGAAATGGAAACCCACTCCAGTGTTCTTGCCTGGAGAATCCCAAGGACAGGGGAGCCTGGTGGGCTGCTGTCTATGGAGTCACACAGAGTCAGACACGACTGAAGTGACTTAGCAGCAGAACTGCAGTGCACCAGGCCTCCCTGTAAATCACCAACTCCCAGAGTCCACCCAAACCCATGTCCATTGAGTCAGTGATGCCATCCAAACATCTCATCCTCTGTCGTCCCCTTCTCCTCGTGCCCTCAATCTTTCCCAGCATCAGGGTCTTGTCAAATGAGTCAGCTCTTTGCATCAGTGTGTATAGAACATTTGATAAAAAGCTAATCACCTAGGCTTTAAACAATTAACGTGCTAATGGAAGAGGGTGATTGGTGGTGGGCTTATCAAGGGGGAATGAATACATACATTCTGACCTGCCTCAGTGCATTTCAGTGTGTTGATACTTAATAGGATTTCCCATAGCCCCTATTGTTTCTCTTTGAATTCTCATTCATGCTATCAAATCCTGTTCAACTGCCAACCTTTGCTGAAGCTCTTCCTCGTCACTAGGGCTTTCCTGGCGGCTCAGCTGGCAAGGAACCTGCCTGCAATGCAGAAGACTCGAGTTTGATCCCTGGGTCAGGAAGATCCCCTGGAGAAGGAAATAGCAACCCACACCAGTATTCTTTCCTGGAGAATCCCATGGACAGAGCCTGGTGGGTGATGGTCCATAGGGGCTCAAAGAGTCAGACATGGCTTAGTGAGAGACCAAATCACTTTCAACCTCCTTCCTACAGTGAATTTAATTAGTTTCTAATTAATACCGCCTTGTGTATCCTTGTGATGCTTCAGCATGTAAATCATACTTTAATCATATGTTTTTATGTTCTTTTTGTGATCCACAATCCAACAGTATTGGTATCACTTGGGAACTGTTTAAATTTGGGGTTCTCGACTCAGAGCTGCTGAATCAGAAACTCTGCGTGAGGAGGGGAGAGGTTAACCAAGATCTCTAGGTGGTTCTGATATTATGTGAGAACATACTGTCCTCAGGACTTGCCTTACTCCTATCACAAAGTAGATAATAAAAATCTTGACTGAGCCAAACTTCAGATTCTAAGCCTTTAATTCAGGACAAACATCACTAGTCTTCTGGATGACTTCCCCAGAGAAAATTCTCAAATGTTTTAAAAAGAAAAAGACAGACTAAAAGACAATTATTGACCCTGAACATATTTGTTTTGGCAATGAAACTAGTAAAAAGAATATACATATGTAAAGTTGTGAAGAACCTTTCCAAATAAGCTTTATAAGAATGTTTACAGAGTATGTCCAAAAAACATGGAGCCAATGGCATAACTTAGTGCCAATTTATTTTACCCTTCAAAAATATCATGTCTAACCATAAATTTAAGCTATGTGAAGGTCATGAAGTTGTTGGCAGGGATAGTCTCTCATTGAAACATAAATTTTTGTTGTTGTAGTTGTTGTTTTGAGTTTCTCTTTACCGCAAGAAATTATGTGCTGGGTTATGAATCTCAGGCATCTTGGGAATTAATAAATGCTGTCTCTGGCTTTTTATCTCCAAATAGCATCTTCTTCTATTAGGAAATAATACTATTAAATGAAAGAAATTAATTCTCTTCTGGTTGAAATAATCATTGTTTGGATATTTGACTTTGTGTTCTTTCAAAGGAATTAGAAGCAATCAAAACTAGAACCTGGAATGAACCAACTAAGCAAAATAGAAACAGTCATAGATACAGAGAACAAACGTGATTGTCAAAGTCTATGGGGGCACGGATAGGGGAATAGGTGAGAGGTATTAAGAGGTACAACTTCAGTTACAAAACAAATGAACTGTAGAGATGAAATGTACAGTGAGGGGAACACAGTCAGCAAGAATGTACTGTCTTTATATTGGGGCTTCCCTTGTGGCTCAGATAGTAAATAATAAGCCTGTAATGCAGGAGACCTGGGTTCTATCCCCTGCATCAGGAAAATCCCCTGGAGAGCAGCATGGATACCATTCCAGTGGTCTTGCCTGGGGAATTCCATGGACAGAGGCGCCTGGTAGGAAACAGTCCACGGGGTGGCAAAGACTTGGACACAACTAACATGACTAACACTGCCTGACTGACCGATGTCTATATGGGGGCAGAGGTGACTGGACTTTGCATGGTGATCATTTTGAAATGCCCAGAAATAGAGAATCATTATGCTGTGCACCAGGAACTACCTAGCATTGTAGGACAATTAAACTTCAAAAAATAAACAAACTCCTAGAAAAGAGAGAGATTTAAGATTCCCAGAGGCAGTGGCGGGTAGGGAGGTGCTACGCTGAAGGCAGTCAAAAGTTACAAGCTTCCAGTTATAAGACAAATAAGTATTAATACTAGGGATGTAAAGCATAACATGATTAATTAGCACTGCAGTATGCAATGTACAAAAGTTGTTTGAGAGTAAATCCTAAGAGTTTTCATCACAAGGAAAAATATTTTTCTTTTTATTTTCTTTTATATTTACACTGGATGTCACTAAACTTATGTGGTAATCTTTTCATGATGTACATTAGTCGAATTATTATTCTGTATACCTTAAACTTAAAGTGTTGTATGTCAATTATATCTCAATAAAACTGGGAGAAAAAAACACTTGAACAAATTTCAATCACAGCAAAAAATTTTTTAATAAAATTTTTATTTTATTTTTATTAAAATAAAAAAAAATTAACAAAAAAAATTTTAATAGAGTCTGAAAGAAGCAAATGTTTTCAATTCAACCCTGGGTACTACATCAATCAAATAACAATAAATAAGGAAATTTTTGACTAAGTAGTAACCTATAAATAGTATTCTTGAACACTGCTTCTGGCACTTTCTTTTGCTTAAGACTAATACATATATCCAGAATAATCTGAGCAGTTCATTATTGATAACAGTCATGTGGTATAAGTCAATACTTTTAATATTCCTCCCTGTGAAAGGGAATAACAGAGCAGGAGGAGAAAGATCTTTCATATCTCTGATGAGCCTGTTCCCTAGGTATTACACCCACCAGCACCAGCCAATCCATCAGCACTACTCTTATTATTATTTTTTTTAATCTTTTGGCCGTGCAGAACAGCAGTGTGGGATCTTAGTTTCCCAGCCAGGGATTTAACCCATGTCCCCAGCAATGGAAGCACAGAATCTTAACCACTGGACTGCCAGGGAGGTCCCTTCTTTCCCTTTTTGAAAAGAATTATTCTTTATTCACTGGAAATTAAAGATCAGCACAGAAGAGCCTGAGGTTGAAATAAATTTTCTGAGCTGACAGGAGAGATGTATAGAGCCTCCACATTCTCTTTCGTCTGTCCTTCTGCATATCAACTTAAAAAAAAATGGTTATGCAAATTTTAGCTACAGAGAAGTAGTACAGGAATTTCAATAAGGGAAGAGCTACAGACTAATAAATCTTTGTCTAAAGCATTCAAGTCCTTTGAAGAGGATCTAAGAAACAAAATTTTATCCCCTGCACTCAAAGGAACAAGATTCCAGAAACTTTTGTAATGCCAACTGTAGGGTAACTGTAGGGTAAATGTTTGTGTACCCCCAGAATTCATATTTTGAAATCTTAATGCCTAATGTGATGCTATCAGGAGATGGATCCTTTGGAAGGTGCTGCGGTCATGAGGGTGGATCCCTCATGAGTGGAACTAGTATTGATATAACAGAGGCCCTCTGGTGGCTCAGTTGATAAAGAATCTGCCCACAACGCAGGAGACCCAGGTTTGCTCCCTGGGTTAGGAAGATCCCTTGGAGAAGGAAATCACAACCCACTCTAGTATTTTTGCTTAGAAAATCTCATGGACTGAGGAGCTTGGCGGGTTACACCCCATAGGGTTGCAAACAATCAAATACAACTGAGTGAGCATAAAAGAGACTCCACGAGCTCCCTAGCTCCTTCCACCACATAAGGACAGGATGAGAAGTTATTAGCTTATGAACCATCTAGAATAAGGCTCTGGAGAAGGCAATGGTGACCCACTCCAGTACCCTTGCCTGGAAAATCCCATGGGTGGAGGAGCCTGGTAGGCTGCAGTCCATGGGGTCGCTAAGAGTCAGACAGGACTGAGCAACTTCACTTTCACTTTTCACTTTCATGCATTGGGGAAGGACATGGCAACCCACTCCAGTCCACTCCAGTGTTCTTTCCTGGAGAATTCCAGGGGCGGAGGAGCCTGGTGGGCTGCCATCTATGGGGGCACACAGAGTCGGACACGACTGAAGCGACTTAGCAGCAGCAGCAGCAGAATAAGGCTCTCATCAAAACACGACTATGCAGGACCGTCTCAGACTTTGCAGATTCCAAAACTGTAAAAAATAAACTTCTGTTTTTTTATAAGCCACCCAATCTGTGGCATTTTGTTATAGAAACCCAAATGGACTAAGACATTGACTATATATCTGCTACCTATAGATAAAAACTCAAAGGTCTCTGTTTAACTATCCAAATTACTAAAATCCCTGAATAGCCTACTGTGAACATCAAGGTTCATGTCAGATAATTTAACAGAAAGATTTGAAAGGTGTTTGAAAGAGCTGAATAACCAAAGGTGGGTGCTTGGGGCAATCTAGTAATGAGTAACAGAATCTTTAATAACTTCTAGGGGACCAACCTCAAAAGCCAAACTGTGAGGCAAGAGCTGAAATACCAGCTGAACAATGATGGAGGGCCAGTCCTGCAGAACCTATAACCATGATGAGACACAGCCACTGTCAGATAAGACTTTCCAGTTCAAGCAAGTGAAAGGCATCGTGTCCCCTGATCTCCCACCAAGATCTTCCATTGGCCAAACCTAGCCAGAAAGCATTTTCAAGACAGTCCAAAAAAATAGAGTGGGAGAGGAGTTGGTAAATGGATCTGAGAGCAAATAAGCCACTATGAGTAGCTCATTATTGATAATATTCTCATGGTATAAATCATCTCACCTTACTATAACAGTTTTTGTTTTTAATGCTTTGGGGACAATAAAATGCAATGAGACATACAGAGGTGTGTTAACATTTGAAGATTAATGGATGAAGAGTGGCAGCCCTTCTAAATGAATTATTCCTAATTTAGAAACAAAAACTGTTTTAAAGCTGCTCCCAGAGTGCAGCCATGAGAACATGTACACTAGCACTTTTTATTCATATACCATCATAAGTGTATCCCATGTGTTATAGCAATTATGCTTTTCTGAAATGAAATCCTTGCATCCCATGATAGCCTCTGAGAATGGGTTCCCTAATGCATAAGGTACTAACTTCATAAAACTCATGTGGAAACACATGGTATTAAATGAGGTTGTACATAACTTGAAAAATGTAGAAGATTGATGAGGATTTACATAAGGTCAACTTAAAAAAATAATAATTATGATAATAATTAAAGTATATATATTTAAAATATGTTGAACATTAAGTCAAACATTAACTTAGAAATCATCTCTTACAAATCTACATCCCCTCCTGCCATTGGCTATTCCTCTTCCAAATCCTGACTTACTTCAATGCAGCTTGGACTGCATGTCTCTCATTCAGAGAATTAGATGCTTGTGAGGCTACACAATAAGGTAAAATTAGGTATCATTTGTTGAGTACTTACCAGAATGATGCCTGTTCGTTTCCAAGGCAAACCATTCAATATCACGGTAATCCAAGTCTATGCCACAACCAGTAATGCTGAAGAAGCTGAAGTTGAATGGTTCTATGAAGACCTACAAGACCTTTTAGAACTAACACCCCAAAAAGATGTCCTTTTCATTATAGGGGACTGGAATGCCAAAGTAAGAAGTCAAGAAACACCTGGAGTAACAGGCAAATTTGGCCATGGAGTACGGAATGAAGCAGGGCAAAGGCTAATAGAGTTTTGCCAAAGGAACACATTGGTCGTAGCAAACAATCCCTTCCAACAACATGAGAGACGACTCTACACATGGACATCACCAGATGGTCAGCACCAAAATCAGACTGATTATATTCTTTGCAGCCAAAGATAGAGAAGCTCTATACAGTCAGCAAAAACAAGACCAGGAGCTGACTGTGGCTCAGATCATGAACTCCTTATTGCCAAATTCAGACTTAAATTGAAGAAAGTAGGGAAAACCACTAGACCATTCAGGTATGACCTAAATTAAATTCCATATGATTATACATTAAGTTGAGAAATAGATTTAAGGGACTAGATCTGACAGATAGACTGCCTGATGAACTATGGAATGAGGTTCATGACATTGTACAGGAGACAGGGATCAAGACCATTCCCAAGGAAAATAAATGCAAAAAAGCAAAATGGCTCTCTGAGGAGGCCTTATAAATAGCTGTGAAAAGAAGAAAAGATAAAAGCAAAGGAGAAAAGGAAAGATATAACCATCTGAATGCATAGTTCCAAAGAATAGCAAGAAGAGATAAGAAAGCCATCCTCAGCAATCAATGCAAAGAAATAGAGGAAAACAACAGAATAGGAAAGATTAGAGAGCTCTTCAAGAAAATTAGAGATACCAAGGGAACATTTCATTCAAAGATGGGCTCAATAAAGGACAGAAATGGTATGGACCTAACAGAAGCAGAAGATATTAAGAAGAGGTGGCAAGAATACACAGAAGAACTGTACAAAAAAGATCTTCACNTCATGCAAAGATGGGCTCAATAAAGGACAGAAATTGTATGGACCTAACAGAAGCAGAAGATATCAAGAAGAGGTAGCAAGAATACACAGAAGAACTGTACAAAAAAGAGCTTCACAACCTAGATAATCATGATGCTTTGATCACTCACCTAGAGCCGAACATCCTGGAATGTGAAGTCAAGTGGGCCTTAGAAAGTATCACTACGAACAAAGCTAGTGGAGGTGATGGAATTCCAGTGGAGCTATTTCACCTAAAAGATGATGCTATGAAAGTGCCGCACTCAATATGACAGCAAATATGGAAAACTCAGCAGTGGCCACAGGACTGGAAAAGGTCAGTTTTCATTTCAATCCCAAAGAAAAGCAATGCCAAAGAAGGCTCAAACTATCGCACAATTGTGCTCATCTCACACGCTAGTAAAGTCATGCTCAAAATTCTCCAAGCCAGGCTTCAGCAATACGTGGACCGTGAACTTCCAGATGTTCCAGTTGGTTTTAGAAAAAGCAGAGGAACCAGAGATCAAATTGCCAACATCCAATGGATCATCGAAAAAGCAAGAGAGTTCCAGAAAAACATCTATTTCTGCTTTATTGACTATGCCAAAGAATTTGACTGTGTGGATCACAATCAACTGTGGAAAATTCTGAAAGAGATGGGTATACCAGACCACCTGACCTGCCTCTTGAGAAACCTCTATGCAGGTCAGGAAGCAACAGTTAGAACTGCACATGGAACAACAGACTGGTTCCAAATAGGAAAAGGAGTGTGTCAAGGCCGTATATTGTCACCCTGCTTATTTAACTTCTATGCAGAGTACCTCATGAAAAATGCTGGGCTTGAAGAAGCACAGGCTGGAATCAAGATTGCCAGGAGAAATATCAATAACCTCAGATATGCAGATGACACCACCCTTATGGCAGAAAGTAAAAAGGAACTAAAAAGCCTTTTGATGAAAGTAAAAGAGGAGAGTGAAAAAGTTGGCTTAAAGCTCAACATTCAGAAAACAAAGATCATGGCAACTGG
This sequence comes from Oreotragus oreotragus, assembly GCA_006410675.1. Lineage (NCBI taxonomy): Eukaryota > Metazoa > Chordata > Mammalia > Artiodactyla > Bovidae > Oreotragus > Oreotragus oreotragus. The sequence continues at coordinate 694,762 of SJYX01001524.1, forward strand.
TTCCATCACTTCATGGCAAATAGATGGGGAAACAGTGCCAGACTTTATTTTGGGGGGCTCTAAAATCACTGCAGATGGTGATTGCAGCCATGAAATTAAAAGACACTTACTCCTTGGAAGGAAAGTTATGACCAACCTATATAGGCTATTAAAAAGCAGAGATACTACTTTGCCAACAAAGGTCCATCTAGTAAAGGCTATGGTTTTTCCAGTGGTCAAGTATGGATGTGAAAGTTGGACTGTGAAGAAAGCTGAGTGCTGAAGAATCGATGCTTTTGAACTGTGGTGTTGGAGAAGACTCTTGAGAGTCCCTTGAACTGCAAGGAGATCCAACCAGTCAATCCTAAAGGAGATCAGTCCTGGGTGTTCTTTGGAAGGACTGATGCTAAAGCTGAAACTCCAGTACTTTGGCCACCCCATGCAAAGAGTTGACTCATTGGAAAAGACCCTGATGCTGGGAGGGATTGGGGGCAGGAGGAGAAAGGGACGACAGAGGATGAGTTGGCTGGATGGCATCACCGACTCTCTGGACATGAGTTTGGGTGAACTCTGGGAGATGGTGATGGAAGTGGAGGCCTGGCGTGCTGTGATTCATGGGGTCGCAAAGAGTCGGACACAACTGAGCGACTGAGCTGAACTGAACTGAACTACCACCTGCAGGTATTATGCTAAATGCATTACATACTGCATCAATGTCGGGTGCTCAATCATGTTGTGTCTGCCTCTGCGGCACCATGGACTGTAGCCTGCCAGGCTCCTCTGTCCATGGAATTCTTCAGGCAAGAATACTTAGTGGATTGCCATTTCCTACTCCAGGGGATCTTCCCGATCCAGGGATTCAACCTCTGCCTCTTGTGTCTCCTGCATCAGCAGGCAGATTCTTTACCACTAGGGCCACTTGAGAAGCATCTCAGTTAGTCTTCCACAAAACCCTATGATTCAGTTACAAAAGAAATGGCACAGGTCTGAAGCATACTACATGGAAATATAGTCAATAATAATGTCATATCATTTTAGGTGATAGGTGACAACTAGAAGTAACATGATGATCATTTTGAAATATACAGAAATGTCAAATCAATTCATCATATACCAGAAACTCACAGTGTTACTATAAAACTATAGTATAACTGTAGTTGTACTATAGTAAACTATACTATACTATACTATAGTAAAACTATAGTATAACTATAGTCAGTTATACTATAAAAACAAACAAAAAATCATAGAAAAAGAAGGCAGGTTTTGTGGTTACCTGAGGTGCTGTTAAGTGAGGGGATGGTATGAAAGTAGTCAAAGGGTACAAACTTTCAATTAAAAGATAGGCAAAAACTGGGGATATAATGAACAACATGATTAATATAATGAACACTTGTATGTTACATACATGCAAAAAAATGGTTGAGTAAATCCTGAGTTCTCATTACAAGAAAAATTATTTTTCCTATTTGTTTATTGTTATATGTATATGAGATGATTGATGTTTACTAAAAAGTCCTTTTGGGAATCATTTCATGATGTGTGTAAGTCAAATTCTTACAACACACACCTTAAACTTACATATTGCTGTATGTACGCTGTAGCCCAATACAGCTGGAAGAAGAAAAAGAAACCCTGAAATGGCTATTGTCAACACCCTCGTTTTACAGATGAAAACACTGAAGCACAGAGAGATTAAGGAATTTGCCACTGGTTACACAGCAGATTACCTGGGAAGATTTTTTTAGTCTGGTACAGTATGTGCCTTTGCCACTAAAATACAGTATTTCTCTTAGACAAAAGAAGAGCAAAATTTAATGCTGAAGGTAAAGTAAATAAAAATGATAATGCCCCAATATGAGTAAAATAAATGCTACAAGGAAAGGTAGTTAAAGTGTTAAAGGGGTAGGCGCAGGAGAGGTCTGTCCAGGTCAGCTGGTCCATCAAAAGTTCATTTAGGCCGTATTAAGTTCCAGCACTGTGCCAGGTTCTAGGCACATGAAGATAAAGTTCACATGGTATCTGCCTAGAAGGGCACACAAGCTAATAGAAAAAAGGGATCTGTGTATATACTGCTTACAAAAGGATGCATTATACAAATCATATATATGCGTAAACTGAACTGAAGTCACTTCAGTCGTGTCTCACTCTTTGCGACTCATGGACTGTAGCCTGCCAAGCTCCTGTGTCCTTGGGACTCCCCAGGCAAGAATCCTGGAGTGGCTGCCGTGCCCTCCTCCAGGGGATCTTCCCAACCCAGGGTCAAACCCGTGTCTCCTATGTCTGCTGCATTGGGCAGGTGAATTCTCTAACACTAGCATCAACTGGGAAGAAATTTTATATTTATATACAAATCATACGTAAATATAAAATATGCAAAGTGTAAAGGTAGGCACCATCATTCTATTTTTTAAAGAAATCTTTTTTTAAGTCTTTATTGAATTTGTTACAATATTGCTTCTGCTATTTATGTTCTGTTGTTTGTTTGTTTTTTTGGAAGACAGGCACATGAAATCTTAGCTCTCCAACCGAGTATAAAACCCGTACCCACTGAATTAGAAGGTGAAGTCTTAACCACTGGACCACAAGGAAAGTCTCACTATCATTTTAAAATTAAGATTACAAAAAATTTTACTAATCAGTTCCTAAGAAAATTCCCAAGGATTACAAATTCTAATTCATAACAAGCTTTCTAGATAGATGTTTTTATTCTCCCATTACCCAACACCATGCATTCCTTTGCAAAATAAGTCACTTTTAGGACTCAATGGACCTTGAGAGGTCATCTCCATTTCCTGCAAGCCTATCCCATCTTTGTCTTAACATACCAGACAGATGAGAAAATACTACTTCTGCAGGCAGCCAGAGGAAGAGATTTCACAATCTCATTTAGTAGTCCATTCCAAAGTTAAGCAGTCCATTGGGTCACCCAGCTTTCCCTCCCATATTGTCTTAAGGGCCAGTATTGTGTTCTTTCTAGAAAAGAAAAGTCTAGGCTCCTGACATGATAGATAGATAGATAATATATTTGCACATATATTTATATGTTTATATATAAACATAAATGCATATATTATGAAAGTTGAAATATCATCAGCAACTTCTAAGTTTTGCTCAAAACCCTTGATTTCTAGATGCAGAACACAAACTAATGGCCTTAAATCAATGAATTAAAAAACAAAATGAAACAAAACTGGTATCTACAAAGTTTTGGGACTTAATGAGACAACTTCACATTGAGCATCCCATCAAATTCCTACAACTTAATGTGAAAAAAATGTAAATATATATATTTTCTGGAGGATGTCCTTCTGTTCTATGGAGGATATTTTTCTCCATGGAATAACTCTAATAATTTAGTTTTATGAATAAGATTATTTTTATACAACAATTTCATCTTCCCTAAACCCAGAAATGAGATTTGAGCTTCACTAAGAAAGTTATATATTGAGACATTTGTCATAAGGAACGAAACTTAATCTTCTCTACTACTCAATTGAGAAATTCTTCCCAGAGCCCATTTTTCCAGGTAAATACCTGACAAAAACATATTTTCTTCTTTCTTCCATCAGAGACTGTCTTTCTGCTTTTTAAGACAAAAATAAACCCAGCACACTTTAGTTGGTTCTTGAAGAGGATCTTAAGTGATGTGTAACACAATTTACTTCTTAGTGGTTTATATAATCTTAAAATGTGTGTTATCATGCTTAAAATTTTTAAATAAATTCAGGCTCTTTCCAACAGATCATAAATTCAATTTGCTTAATTAATTTGAACATAAAATATGACTTTGGAAATTAGGTTTTTGGCAGATATGTTCTATAACTTGAATGAGCTAAATTTGCAACTTCAATATTTTGAGAAAAAATATACTTAAGGCAATGTTAAAAGATTAAAAATATATAAAAATGTTAAACTGACAAAGATTAAAAAATAACCATTCCAAATTTCCCACTTTTTTTTTTAGTATATTGAATTAAACAAGGAGCTTCTAAGTTAAAAAGAAGCACATGTTACCCATAATTATTTGTTAAGTCTTGATAAAACCATTTTGGTATGATTCCCAGAAAGTGAGAAAGTAAACTATTCTAATGATTAACAAATCCTTTTACAAGTCAAATGATTTCCTTTTCTTTGCTTTTAATTAAAATTGAAGAAGATGCAAATTAATAAATCATTAAATATCAATTTTCATAATAGATTTAGAGTGTATATTTTATCTATTGCTGGGTGATAGATTTCATCAAAACTTAGTAGCTAGCATTGAAATATGTATACTATCATGTAAGAAATGAATCGCCAGTCTATGTTCAATGCAGGGTTAAAAAAAAAAAAAAAGGCAGCACACATTTCTTAGTTCGTGGTTTCTATGGCTCAGAGTCCAAGCATAGCTTAGTTAGATCCTCCAAGTGAAGCTATGTCAAGAAGCTGCAGTGAAGGTATCAGCAGTGGTAATGTCATTTCAAAATTCAACTGGGGTAGAATCCACTTCTGTGNAAAAAAAAAAAAAAAGGCAGCACACATTTCTTAGTTCGTGGTTTCTATGGCTCAGAGTCCAAGCATAGCTTAGTTAGATCCTCCAAGTGAAGCTATGTCAAGAAGCTGCAGTGAAGGTATCAGCAGTGCTAATGACATTTCAAAATTCAACTGGGGTAGAATCCACTTCTGTGCTGTTAGTGGTTATTGGCAAGACTTCGTTGCTTGCAGGCTCTTAGACCCAAGGTCTCTGTTCTTCACTGGCTGTCGGCCAGAGGCTGCTTCAGTTCCTTGTTTTGTGAGCCTCTCCACAGGACAGCTGTTAACACGGCCACTGCCTTCACCAGAGTGAGCAGGGGAGAGAGTGGGAATGAGGCAGGTGGAAGTCAGTCTTTCATAATCTAATCTCAGAAGTGATTCCCACTATTTCTGCCATCCTGTCCATTAGAAGTGAGTCCCTAGAGCTAGCCTGATCTTGAAAGGAAGGGACCACAGAAAGGTATAAATGCCAGGAGATGGGGTCCGTGGGAGCATTCAGTGGTTGCCTACCCCAGATTGGTTTTCTGTTGCCTTTAACAGAACAAGTTCTAATTGAGTTTTCCGTGAAGTTTTCATGATATTGAGTTAGCGTGATGACCACTGAAACGCAGGGATGCCAGAATTCTAACAGGGCTACCCCTTTCCTGAGGTTCCAAATGGAATTTTATGCCTGAGGGACAGCAACAACAACAAAAAGGCAACGCAAACCTTTTTTCTTAGCTGGGCTTGAACTGAAACCCACACATATGCATACACAAAATTAAGTTTAAGCCTGTGGTTTTGGCTCATGATCACTCCTAATTCAAAACTCTAACATTACTAAGGGCTGGCCACATAGGAAGAAAGGAAACTAAAAAAATGAAAGTGCCTGAGAATGAACACGAGAGAGAGCCCAAATGTATACATGCCTAAATCCAGAAAGCAAAAGAAGAAATGAGTTCTTTGAACAAAGAGAGTTTTAAGAGGACATCTGAAAGACAAAGCCCAATGTGAACTAAAGCCGAATATGTAAACATGATAATACGGCTCGTTGGCCTTGACGGAGGCAAAACAGAAACTCCTTCCTTCTTGTCGGCTTCAAATCATGTATACACCATTATCAATTTCATAATAATGAAATATAGCAACTCACTTATCCAGATGTCATTAACCCAGCAAATTGAAGTCATTGAAACTCAGCTAAATGTCAGAAAGAGAATTACTACAAAATAGCCTCAGTTAATACACTAAGTCCTTGTACTTTTCTTTGGAAGGAATGATGCTAAAGCTGAAACTCCAGTACTTTGGCCACCTCATGNCATAAGAAAGAAGAGATAGAAGGTTAACAATCCACAATACAAATGAGAAATTTAATACAGAAATACCCCAGCCATTTCTGAGGTTAGCACCCTAGTTTGTTATGGAATAAGAGTTGATATTTTCATAAATATATATTTGTTGAGAACCTATCCACAGTCCTAGGCACTGTGTTATATGCCAGAGACTAAAACACATTCCTACCCTGGAACTTGGATTCTACCAGGGAGAGACATTTAAAAAAAAAAAAAAAGTTTCTATAACAGGGAGTGCTAACTATGGGTATTCACAAGGGAGTTCAATAAGTAACATCTCTCTGCTCTGATTCCAAGCAAACTGAAAAATAAGATTAAAATGAAAGATAGATGAATAGATCGAGTATTACCTTTATTACTGACAAAGGTTTGGTTGAGAGATGTGCCTGACAAGTATGTTAACCAGTAATTCTGAACCCACCACTTGGACAGACTTTCCCACCCAGTCACAGGCAATCCTAGACAAGGAAGACCTCCTAAGAGGAACAGCCTGGACTAAGACTTCTGGCATGTAAAACCAGGAGGACACCAACCACTCAGGACAGAAATGGAAAACTGAACACCAATGTGCACAATGCGCTCTTCCCAAACATTTGAATGAAATAAGTCAGTTTCTCATCCTTAGGCGCTCACTGAGAAAAGGGTTAAGGAGACACCATTAGTATTATACCTGTCTAACTCCCTCCACATGGAAGCCTTGAAGAAGTAATTCTACCCTTTTCAACAGTCACTAACCTTTCAATTTTTTAATCCATTGGGCTTAACCATTAAGCTTATGACTAAACATGGGTTTTGCTATCCATCTCAGAGGAGAAGAAAGCAATTTATTAGAATAATCCTGCTGTTGTCTTCTTGAAGCAACTGCTCTAATACCCTAACTTTTTAGGGAGTATATTCTTGGAAGGTTTAGAATTTGTTCCCAAAAAACCCTAAAATATTTTTTGTAGTTAAAATTGATTCCCTTAGATTAGTTCAAAAAGTCCTTGGGTGCCCAGGAAGGTGGATAGGTAAATATATTTGGGGTAAAGATATCTTCTTGGGGAAGGCAATGGCACCCCACCCCAGTACTCTTGCCTGGAAAATCCAATGGATGGAGTAGCCTGGTGGGCTGCAGTCCAGGGGGTCGCTAACAGTCGGACAGACTGAGCGACTTCACTTTCACTTTTCTCTTTCATGCATTGGAGAAGGAAATGGCAACCCACTCCAGTATTCTTGCCTGGAGAATCCCAGGGATGGGGGAGCCTGGTGGGCTGCCGTCTATGGGGTCACACAGAGTCGGACACGACTGAAGTGACTTAGCAGCAGCAGTAGCAAAGATATCTTGCCCATAAATATATTCCATTAAATTGTTAATCAACTATATTCCAATATAAAATAAAAAGCTTTTTCTTAAAAAAAAAAGAAAAAGAACACCACCAAGAGATAGCTACTGGCACCCTAAATTATTTCAACTAACTCCAAGGTCACTCTATACCAAGGTTGGTAACCTATTTCTCCTGCCCAACTGTGATAAACCATGTTGTCCTAAAGAGCGTACCAGAGAGTCTGTAGTAAAAATAAACAATTTAAGACAGTCTATAATAACATGCCCAATAAAGATGATCCGTGATTAGATACAAACTCTCTTCTGTTATCTAATTTCAGAGAAAAATTAAAAGCTCAAAGATTAAATCTCTGCAATTTAATGTCCAAAAGGATTAAAATTCAATGGAATAAAACACTCTTGCCCATGAGAGTTAAAGGTCAATAAAATTCAGATCGAAATTTTTTACCAAAGTCTCTTACTCTGCTCGAAAAGTGTTCTTAGTAGTCAGGGTATAGTTGGGGGTCCTTTAATCAGCTGCAGTGTTTGCTGTCTCTTATAAGAAGTGGTTGCCTGGGGGCTACATAAGTCCACTGCCAAGTCTTTGATGCAGTTCCCTTATTATAGAGTCCAAAAAGTTAATTGGACACATAAGTATGACACAGAACCAGCCAGCACCCACTAAATTAGAAGATAAACAAGTCCCTCCAAAACTATTATCTCAGGAAAAACCATGTATCTTAAACCAAATATTTAGTGTTACAGAGACTCAATGTTATCTTTTTAAAAAACTGAGGATAGATAGCTTTGCCAGAATGTCAGTCAGTCTAAACCAGATGCCCAAAGCCCAATACCTTGGGACTCATCTTGCTGCTGTGCTGTGCTCAGTTGTGTCCAGCTCTTTGCAACCCCATGAACTGTAGCCCTCCAGGCTCCTCTGTCCATGGGATTCTGCAGGCCAGAATACTGGAGTGGAGATGCCCATTTTCTTCTCCAGGGGATCTTCCCAACACAGGGATCAAACCAGAGTTTCCTGCATCTTCTACACTGCAGACAGACTCTTTATCTGCTGAGACATCAGAGAAGCCTGCGGACTTAAGATTAGAATAGGGCTTCCCTCATAGCTCAGTTGGCGAAGAATGTGCCTGCAATGCAGGAGACCCAGGTTTGATTCCTGGGTTGGGAAGATCCCCTGGAGAAGGAAAGGGCAACATACTCCAGTATTCTTGCCTGGAGAATTCCATGGACAGAGGAGCCTGGAGGGCTACAGTCCATGGGGTTTCAAGAGTCAGACACAACTGGGTGACTTTCACTCACTCATTTCAGTAAGAAGTTACTTTTAATTGAACATTCAACATGCAGTGGAGGAAGGACTCCACCTTCATCCTGTGTCTCCTTTCAGTATGTAGCACTGACAAGTTGCTGTCTTCTTACAAGACTGAAATTTCACATTGGGGAGAGCACCACTCACCCGTTCTTTGTCAAGGATCCTTACATTTCCACTGTGCTTATCCAATTTCCATTCCTCTGTTCCAGCACTCCTTTTGAAAAACGAGTGTGGGCTCTAGTCGTGAGCATCAGGCTCACACTCCCTTGCCATGTGGATGTGGTTCGAGGCTACAATAGGTACTTCTTGGTCCAAGGCTACAATGGCTGTTTCTTTTACTCATCGAGAGATTGTTTAGAACTAAAATCCCAGCTTGCTATCATTTTCTCCCTCATACAAAATTAACCAGTCACGAGCCAACTCAAGACCACATAGGTAGAAGGAACTCACTTTGACGAAAAGTAGGACTCAACTGAGCAATTAACAGTTTCACTTTCACTAGGGAAAAGGAGTGATATTTACCAGATCCCTTCAGGCCCTAATGACTGATGCACTGAAAAATAAAGAAAGGATTGGAAGTTGGGAAAGTGTAATAATTTGTGAGCAAGGGAGGATTCTGGTGTGGTGAGAGCATGCAGCTTCTGGTTTGGGATTTTATTGTGAGGGCAGGTATACTGACTTTGGGCAGTTTTTAATTTCTGTGGCCTGGGCAAGAGGCTTTAAGCCTTGGGCCACACAATATTTTATCCTTGGTGATGACTTCATTGTAGACAGATGTTTCCATAGTCCACTCTGTTTCCACAGGGGCAAGACTGTGGATTCTGGGCCTCAGAGAGCCAGGGCTGCTTGGGCCTCACCAAGGGCACAGGGATCTCTTGTTCGTTTGTTTAATCGCTAAGTCGTGCCTGACACTTTGTAACCCCATGGACTGTAGCCCACCAGGCCTCTTTGTCCATGGGATTTACCAGGCAAGAATACTGGAGTGGGTTGCCATTTCCTTCTTCAGGGGATCCTTCCAACCCAGAGATCAAAACTGCATCCCTCAGTTCTGAATAAATTAAGATGTAAGATGACATAGAATAAAGAGCACAAAATAGCACCTTTGTTACTGATAAAGGCTAAATAGGAGACTCTAGCTAAAAACGCTAAACGTCACTGAACTTCAGATTGAGGAAAATTTACCCACGCTGTCGCAGAGAACATAAGTGGATCAGGTCCTCTCACCTGCAGTGGAGGGAGATCCACCTCCAAGGGGCAAAAAAAAAAAAAAAAANAAAGAAAAAGAACACCACCAAGAGATAGCTACTGGCACCCTAAATTATTTCAACTAACTCCAAGGTCACTCTATACCAAGGTTGGTAACCTATTTCTCCTGCCCAACTGTGATAAACCATGTTGTCCTAAAGAGCGTACCAGAGAGTCTGTAGTAAAAATAAACAATTTAAGACAGTCTATAATAACATGCCCAATAAAGATGATCCGTGATTAGATACAAACTCTCTTCTGTTATCTAATTTCAGAGAAAAATTAAAAGCTCAAAGATTAAATCTCTGCAATTTAATGTCCAAAAGGATTAAAATTCAATGGAATAAAACACTCTTGCCCATGAGAGTTAAAGGTCAATAAAATTCAGATCGAAATTTTTTACCAAAGTCTCTTACTCTGCTCGAAAAGTGTTCTTAGTAGTCAGGGTATAGTTGGGGGTCCTTTAATCAGCTGCAGTGTTTGCTGTCTCTTATAAGAAGTGGTTGCCTGGGGGCTACATAAGTCCACTGCCAAGTCTTTGATGCAGTTCCCTTATTATAGAGTCCAAAAAGTTAATTGGACACATAAGTATGACACAGAACCAGCCAGCACCCACTAAATTAGAAGATAAATAAGTCCCTCCAAAACTATTATCTCAGGAAAAACCATGTATCTTAAACCAAATATTTAGTGTTACAGAGACTCAATGTTATCTTTTTAAAAAACTGAGGATAGATAGCTTTGCCAGAATGTCAGTCAGTCTAAACCAGATGCCCAAAGCCCAATACCTTGGGACTCATCTTGCTGCTGTGCTGTGCTCAGTTGTGTCCAGCTCTTTGCAACCCCATGAACTGTAGCCCTCCAGGCTCCTCTGTCCATGGGATTCTGCAGGCCAGAATACTGGAGTGGAGATGCCCATTTTCTTCTCCAGGGGATCTTCCCAACACAGGGATCAAACCAGAGTTTCCTGCATCTTCTACACTGCAGACAGACTCTTTATCTGCTGAGACATCAGAGAAGCCTGCGGACTTAAGATTAGAATAGGGCTTCCCTCATAGCTCAGTTGGCGAAGAATGTGCCTGCAATGCAGGAGACCCAGGTTTGATTCCTGGGTTGGGAAGATCCCCTGGAGAAGGAAAGGGCAACATACTCCAGTATTCTTGCCTGGAGAATTCCATGGACAGAGGAGCCTGGAGGGCTACAGTCCATGGGGTTTCAAGAGTCAGACACAACTGGGTGACTTTCACTCACTCATTTCAGTAAGAAGTTACTTTTAATTGAACATTCAACATGCAGTGGAGGAAGGACTCCACCTTCATCCTGTGTCTCCTTTCAGTATGTAGCACTGACAAGTTGCTGTCTTCTTACAAGACTGAAATTTCACATTGGGGAGAGCACCACTCACCCGTTCTTTGTCAAGGATCCTTACATTTCCACTGTGCTTATCCAATTTCCATTCCTCTGTTCCAGCACTCCGTTTGAAAAACGAGTGTGGGCTCTAGTCGTGAGCATCAGGCTCACACTCCCTTGCCATGTGGATGTGGTTCGAGGCTACAATAGGTACTTCTTGGTCCAAGGCTACAATGGCTGTTTCTTTTACTCATCGAGAGATTGTTTAGAACTAAAATCCCAGCTTGCTATCATTTTCTCCCTCATACAAAATTAACCAGTCACGAGCCAACTCAAGACCACATAGGTAGAAGGAACTCACTTTGACGAAAAGTAGGACTCAACTGAGCAATTAACAGTTTCACTTTCACTAGGGAAAAGGAGTGATATTTACCAGATCCCTTCAGGCCCTAATGACTGATGCACTGAAAAATAAAGAAAGGATTGGAAGTTGGGAAAGTGCAATAATTTGTGAGCAAGGGAGGATTCTGGTGTGGTGAGAGCATGCAGCTTCTGGTTTGGGATTTTATTGTGAGGGCAGGTATACTGACTTTGGGCAGTTTTTAATTTCTGTGGCCTGGGCAAGAGGCTTTAAGCCTTGGGCCACACAATATTTTATCCTTGGTGATGACTTCATTGTAGACAGATGTTTCCATAGTCCACTCTGTTTCCACAGGGGCAAGACTGTGGATTCTGGGCCTCAGAGAGCCAGGGCTGCTTGGGCCTCACCAAGGGCACAGGGATCTCTTGTTCGTTTGTTTAATCGCTAAGTCGTGCCTGACACTTTGTAACCCCATGGACTGTAGCCCACCAGGCCTCTTTGTCCATGGGATTTACCAGGCAAGAATACTGGAGTGGGTTGCCATTTCCTTCTTCAGGGGATCCTTCCAACCCAGAGATCAAAACTGCATCCCTCAGTTCTGAATAAATTAAGATGTAAGATGACATAGAATAAAGAGCACAAAATAGCACCTTTGTTACTGATAAAGGCTAAATAGGAGACTCTAGCTAAAAACGCTAAACGTCACTGAACTTCAGATTGAGGAAAATTTACCCACGCTGTCGCAGAGAACATAAGTGGATCAGGTCCTCTCACCTGCAGTGGAGGGAGATCCACCTCCAAGGGGCAAAAAAAAAAAAAAAAAAAAAGAGCCAAAAACACCCATTTTGTTCTTACCCAATAGTCCAATCAGATAAATCAATCCGTTTCCCTGGGGTGGAGTGAACAAAGAGGCCAAGAGCTTTACTAATTGTGCTTCCTGCATACTGAAGGAAACCCCTGGGTAAAGCACATGGCTTAAATAAGGCAACAGTAAGTGGAACAGAAAAAAATAAACCAAAGTGAGATCAATAAGGAACGAGAGCGGGAACAGTGAGTTTATGTTCAGATGGTGTTTGAAACAGACCTGCCCAAGTGAGGGTGCTAGTCCTGTGGTACCTGGGAGAAGGCAGAAAGAACAGATACAAAGGTCCTGAGAAAGAAGCATTCTTGATATGCCAAAGCAGTGGGTTTTGACCAGGGTTGTTTTGCTCCGCCACCCCCAGAGGACATCCGGCAAAGTCGGGATGTTTTTTTATCATCACAGTGCAGGACTGCTAATGTCATCTGTTCAGTAGAGCCTTTGGGATGCTATCAAACACTCTACAATGTACAGAGCAACCCCCTCCCCTGCCGCAGCAGAGCATATGCCAGTAGCCTGGAGGGTGTATTAGGAACACACCAGGGAAGCCTGTGACAAAACAGTACAGGACAATACAAGAGAGATGGAAGATGGACTCAGAGGCCAAGGCCATGTGGACCTTGTAGATCATGGTAAGGACTTTGAATTTTACTCTGAAAGAGTTTCAAAGCCATCAGAGAGGTTTAACCAGAGAAGTGACATAGGCTGATCACATTTTTAAAGGCCTGATCACCAATAATCACCAGCTAGAGAACGGGTGCTAGGGAGGCAGGGGTGGAAGCAAGGAGAGGCTACTGAGCTCCAAGTGAGGGGCAGTGGTCATGATGGTGGAGATGGAGACACGTGGGTTTCTGAAAGTATTCTGAAGGTGGAGTAAGAAGAGCTCACTGAGGGCTTAGTGGTGTGAGATGAGAGAAACAGAGAAGTCAAAGAGGACACCAGAGCTTTTGACCTAAGCGAACAGAAAAATGGAAAGGGCATTTGCTGAAATAAAAATGACTGCAGGAGGAAGGACTTTTATTTACTGTGTTTTATCTCTGTGCTGGATCTGCCTTGCTGTATGCAGGCTTTTGCTAGTTTCAGAGAGTGAGGCTTACTCTCTGGTTGTGGTGCATAGGCTTCTCACTGTGCTGGCTTCTCTTGTGGAATGCTGACTCTGGGTGTGCGCACTTCGGTACTTGCAGTATGTGGGCCCTAAGCTTGGGCCCAGTAGTTGTGGCACACGGGCTTAGTTGCTCCATGACAAGTGGACTCTTTCCTGACCAGGGATTGAACCCGTGTCCCCTGCACTGGCAGGTGGATTCTCAACCACTGGACCACCAGGGAAGTCCAGAGGAAGAACTTTTAGAAGGAAAATGAGAGATTCATTTGGAGATGTCATCCAAGTGGGAGAGACAACTGTATAATTCGGTTATAGGAAAGAAGTCCAGGAGGAGGTGCTGATGGTGGTATTTAAAATGTTTAAAACCAGGAAGTTAGGGAACTCACCTGAGGACCAGGTATGGAAAGAGAAGATTGGCTATGCAAGGAATGAGCCCCAGGGTTAGGGTTAGGGTTAGTTTGGGATATAAGAAAATGAGAAAAAACTGGCAACGGAGACAGAAGCCACTAGTGTAGGAATAAAACATAAAGAATGGTACCTGAAACACACATGGCCATTATAGTCATGACTTTGTTGTTGCTGTTGTTCAGTTACTAAATCCTGTTCAACTCTTTGTGATCCCATGGGCTGCAGCACATCAGGTTCCTCTGTCCTCTGCTATCACCTAGAGCTCGCTCAAATTCATGTCCATTGAGTCAGTGAGGCCATCCAACCATCTCATCCTCTGCCTCTCCCTTCCCTTTCTGCCTTCAGTCTTTCCCAGCATAAGGGTCTTTTCCTGTGAGTCAGCTCTTCGTATCAGGTGACCAAATTATTGGGGCCTCGGCGTTAGTCCTTCCCATGAATATTCAGGGTTGATCTCCTTCGACTGACTGGTTTGATCTCCTTGCTGTCCAATGGACTCTCAACAGTATTCTCAAGTACACACTTTATAAGCCACATCTTTGGCACTTAACTCTCACATCTGTACATGACTATTGGAAAAACCATAGTTTTTACTATACAGACCTTTGTCAGCAATGATGTCTCTTAAAATGCATACTTTTTTTAATATCTACTAGAGCCAGACATCTTGGAATGTGAAGTCAAGTGGGTCTTAGGAAGCATCACTACGAACAAAGCTAGTGGAGGTGATGGAATTCCAGTTGAGCTATATCAAATCCTAAAAGGTGATGCTGTGAAAGTGTTGCATTCAATATGCCAGCAAATCTGGAAAATTCAGCAGATGCCACAGGACTGGAAAAGGTCAGTTTTCATTCCAATCCCAAAGAAAGGCAATGCCAAAGAATGCTCAAACTACTGCACAATTGCACTTATCTCACATGCTAGTAAAGTAATGCTCAAAATTCTCCAAGCCAGGCTTCAGCAATATGCT
>SJYX01001524.1:721633-774433 GCA_006410675.1 Oreotragus oreotragus
TTTTAGGATTTGAAATAGCTCAAGTGAAATTCCATCACCTTCACTAACTTTGTTCATAGTGATTCTTCTTAAGGCCCACTTGACTTCACCTTCCGGGATGTCTGGCTCTAGATGAGTGATCACATGATCTTAATTATCTGGGTCATGGATATCTTTTTTGTACAATTCTTCCATGCATTCTTGCCACCTCTTCTTAATATCTTCTGCTATTGTGGTACATCAGTTTTTATTTATGTTACATTTCACAATGTTTTTTGAAAGCTTACTATGTGCTAGGAACTGCACTATGTGCCTTGCATGAATTATCCAATTAAAGCCTTTCCTAGATAGGCAATTTAAGAATTACTGTTCCCTCATTTTAACAGATGAGGAAATTGAGGCTTGAGAAGGTAAACGAATGTGCTCCAGGTCAGGGTAGGTTGTAGTAGCAAAATCTGAACTGTTGATTGGCTTCCTGACTACAAGTACTGATAAACTTGTGTCCTGAGCAAGGACCTCACAGTGGAATCAGGAAGGCAAGGTGTGGGTGGTACAGCAGGAGACAGAGGGGTGGATTCGTGTATCACTTTTGTTGTTGTTCAGTCTGTGCAACTCTGCAACCCCATGGACTGCAGCATGCAAGGCTTCCCTCTCCATCACCATCTCCCAGAGTTTGCTCAGATTCATGTCCATTGAGTCAGTGACGCCATCCATCTCATTCTCTGTCACCCCCTTCTCCTCCTACCTTCTAGCTTTTCCAGAATCAGGGCCTTTTCCAAAGAGTTGGCTCTTTGCATCAGGTGGCCAAAGTATTGGAGCTTCAGCATCAGTCCTTCCAATGAATATTCGAGGTTGATTTCCTTTAGGATTGACTGGTTTGATCTCCTTGCTGTCCAAGGCATTTCCAGTCTCCCAAGTCTTACCTCTAACTTAGGTGCATCACATCCTCACAGTGAACAATCTCCTCTCACCTGGGGACTCTAACGCTTTCCTTCCACTAACAGTGGCTCACTGAGGACAAGTGTTGTATTTTATCATCTTGGTTCTCCTATGTTATCAAATCTAGTTTTCCAGGAGCTGAAACAGTTCCTCGCAAGTAGTAGACTTTTATTAAATATGTGTTGAATTAATTCTAAGATCTAGAATGATTTTGTAACCTACCTGCCTTTTTGAGTCAAAGAGTAGTATGTAGAATAATAAGAAGGAGCCTAAACTGTTTATCATGGGTTGCTCCTTCATATAGAGATGCAGAAAACTATTATTTAAACTACAAATATCACCTAGGAGGGGTAGCATATCAAACAACAATTGGTCACTAGAATTATCACCCAAATAGGATTTTTAGTTTTATCATTAGACTCTGAAAGAGCCTCAGGGGAAATGACACAGGAAGAGTAATTATGATGAAGGATAATGACTCTGGGTAACAGGAAAGGAGAGAGCAGCTTGGCAAAAGAAGAAGAAGGAAGTATGGGAAAATTACTTGATCAGTTCACTATTTTACATGTTGCTGGAGTCTAGCCCCGGTGGATCCAGGGTAATTCAAAGGTGGGTACAGAATTGGCGTCCTAGGAAAAAACTTATTTAATTACAGATATATAGACAGATTAGAAACAGATAGTGTAATAGGAAAATTAGTGGAGAAAAGGAGGCTGAATAACTTGGTTTATGTAGAATACCAATCACCACCTACGTAGGTCACAGGCGTCTTTCTGTTCTCCCGAAGGAGAGGAGGCACTGAGGCCTCCCTGGTCCAATCTTAGAAGCCCAGGCAAAATTAGCAGGCTTGGTGAGTACCCACATTCCAGATGGGAATTCAGCCAGAAAAACGGGGAGCAAGAGAGAAATGACACGGGGGAATCAGTCTTTCCAGAAACTGATCCAAAATTTTTAAGTTTGCTTATATACCTTTTGTTACACATAGGGATGAATACAGAGTCACACGGGGGTCAGCAGATCTGACCCTTGTCAAAATCAGGTGCTTCTGCTGACATTTTACGACCCTTTCTTTCTGATAACCAAAAAACTTATTTTTTCCAAGGGCGTTTTGTTCTTCAACCAGGCACCACCCTCCACATAAAGTTGCATTCCTATAGGGTGAGGGTGTAGTGAGTTACAATCAAGAAAGGAATTTATTTAACCCAAGGTTAACATGATGAATCTTAAAGGTTAATACTTATTTCTCCTAATGCTAGTTATATTCATTATAAGGGCAGGGAATATGGAGATTTAGCAGCAAAACATCAGCCCAACAAATGAAAATCCTTTCACCAATGTTCCCCTTAAGGTCTATTTAGTCTTAAGATAGTGATAAAGTTACATTTTTACATAGCAAGGACACAGTGATTTATAACAAAGTACAGTGGTCTATAACGAAAGAGAAAATTCATTAACTCAAAAAGTCTAGTATTGCTAACCTTAAAAACTACTGTATTTCCTTTTCTATATTCCAAATACATTGATTAATATATTCCCAGGTGCCTAAGGATATGGAGGCCTGGCNTAGCAAGGACACAGTGATTTATAACAAAGTACAGTGGTCTATAACAAAAGAGAAAATTCATTAACTCAAAAAGTCTAGTATTGCTAACATCAAAAACTACTATATTTCCTTTTCTATATTCCAAATACATTGATTAACATATTTCCAGGTGCCTAAGGATATGGAAGCCTGGCGGCAATCATTGACTCAATAATGAGAAAAACCCTATGCTAATTAAGACTCTCAAAATACTCCAAAACTCTCTGTGCTGTTTATGGTTGAGAGGTAGTAAACAATCATGTGTAGTGGCAGGAGTATGGATAATCCTGTCACACAAGCTAGTCTGCCAGCAGAGAGGTTTGACCTGAGACACCCTTGTCACACCCAGGGCAGGGAATTAGCAGCAATTATCGACACAACTAATGAAAAAACCCTTCACCAATATAATTCCTAACCAACCCACTATACTGTACTAATAATTTTCTAACTTCTCAAAAGAGTCTGTATTTAGAAAGTTTTAAAGCATCTCGTGCCTCTCACATTTGGGAGGCTGTAAACAATCACATGTGGCCGGACGAACCTGATCAGGCAGGCGAGAGGACCTTCAGAGGAGTTTGTAAGTTGAAACACTCTTGTCACACCCAGGAATTTTTATTGACTTGGAACTGCATGTTTACTCCATCTCTGAGAGAACCAGTGGGGAACAGCCCCCCATAAAGTCAGAGGTGTAGGTGAGAGCATGAAACAGTAAAGTAGGTAGACCCTGGTTTTGGGGGTAGATGCTCGGGAACAGGGGGTTTCCTGAGGCTTGATCACGCCTTTGCATATGCCAAGCCTCCTTCCTCATGACCTTTGCCATGGGCAGAGTTCCTCACGCTGGCTCCCTGCAACCTGTGACTTTATTGTTTCTGGTTTCATACAAATACCATGCTTTTAAAGACAGGGCTGGAATTCTCTAACATATGAAACTGAAACCCCTCAATTCCCCTTCCCCATAAGGTTTAACCTAACTGTTACACTTCAGTCTAAAAGCTTCATTTTATATGTCGACACAAAATACATTATCTAACCTTCCTTTCTTAGCCCCTACCAAGAAACCAAAGCAGTTCTCAGAACTGTGCACTCCCATTGGCACTGAAAATTGCTTGTCTGGGGAAAATAGTAACAATCTCCCTCACACTCCACCTTCCTGGATTTATTTTCCTTAGTGCTCAAGAGCTGGACCCCTCCAATCTGTAAGTAAGAGCTACATACTACCCAGAACTTGTTTTGCCAAGAAGTCTGATTTTATTGTTAGAAATTGGCAGGCTTTCCCCTACATGCACATCTAATTCTTCCTCAAAAGACCACTGTTCTCATACAGACACTGTCTCAAAACAGCATCTAGTGCATTGTTATTACATTTTGGTTAAATCAAAAGTCATGTTATACGATCCCAAGACAGTCCCATAAAAAACACCTTATGAGAAGAAGTGTGTAAGGAATATATTCTGGATCAAGCACTGGGATATTTGGCAAAAGCTTGGACTTGTGGTGAAACTGGGAATGAAATATGAATAGTATTTGACTTTTGGCTATTTGAAGCCCAGGGAAATCAATCCCAGAATCTCCAACTATTTTAAGCATACCTGAGACGGGTGGAAAGCCTAGGCAAACAGACTGGTAAAGCCAGAGCTAGGTTCAGTGCCGCTTGACCACTTTCACTAATACCATTGTCCCCCTGCTTCTCAAGGCACCTACCCAGTTTATTTCAAAGGCCAAGATAACAGAACTCATCACAAACATGCAGTGTGTCCCACTTGAGAGCTTATCATACCTACGCTTTTTTTTTAATTCAGAAAATTTAAATGCATCTTTCTCATTTTTCCAACTCTAATTTTTCTTGAGGTTCAATCCAAGTAAACATTTTCTAAGGTTTTAAGGGAATGTTTTCTCACCAAACTCAGACTATTTTGCACACAGGAAAAGAAGTGAAATTCAAAACACTGGGTTTCATCTTTTCTTTATTTGGCTTCATGGCTGCTTAGGGAATAATAAAAAGCCATGCTACAAGTGTTTATTTCCTGCACTGTCAAATCACAGTGCCACATTGTTAAGTAAATGGTGGAGTCTGTGTTAATTAAAGTTTAGAAGACAAAGACAAATTTAAAATCTTTGAAAATATTATTGTTACTGTTCAGCTCCATAAAATACACCAGAAATGTAAGGAATGATTCTGAAGAGTAGGCTGTCTTATTAAAAGATGCAGTTATTCACTTTTTATATGCATATAAACTTTAAGTTTGACTTACATTTCTTTCCTCCACTGAATTCAATTTTTAAGAGTATATTGCCTAAGCCTGTATGTGGGCCATTTTTATTCATTCTGATACTCCTAATTCTATTGAAACTTGTATTAGGGTTTTCCAGAGAAACAAAACCAATAGGAGGTTTTTTCCAACTTATATTTGTACTTTTATCATATAAAGGCATTTACTCATATGATTATAAGGTTAAGAAGTCCCAGTATCTGCACTCTGCTGCAGACTCATAAGAGTCTGGTGAGAGTTCTGGTCTGAAAGCTGGTAGGCTTGAGACCCAGAGAAACCTATGTTTTAATTCAAATCCAAAGACAGGAAAAAGACCATTATCCCAGCTCAGAGCTCAGGTAGGAAACGTTCTCTGTTATTTTGGGGAATCATCAGTCTTTTTGTTCTATTCAAGTCCGGAGATTGAATGAGGGCCACCCACTTAGGGAGGGCAACCTGCTTTTTTCAGTCTACAAATTTCAATCGTGTGTGCGTGCATGCTTGCTCTGTCTAGTCTGGCTCTTTCCGACCCCATGGATTGTAGCCTGCCAGGTTCCTCTGTCTGTGGAACTTTCCAGGCAAGAATACTGGAGTGGGTTGCCATTTCCAAATGTAAATCTCATCAAAAACACCCTCACAGACACATCCAAAACATGTTTGAGCAAATACCTGGGTATCATATGGACCAGTCAAGTTGACACACGAAACTAACCATAACATAATTTGAGCATATCCTTCAATGTGGTTGTTTTTCTTCCCCAAATTCTGACTCTCCAAGCATAGCGAAGGAAAATGGAAGGAGGCCAAAGGGACCACAATTAAGGATGTTGGTTCTAAATCCTAGGAAATCATGTGAAAACACTTCCCACTGTTTGTAAACATTCTCAATATCAGTTCAGTTGTGTTTTTGCCTTTTCTGCAAAACATGAAATGTTTTCTCAGCTATCCTTCTATGCAACAGTGGCACAGATGCCCAGAGGGTTTTATATGTACAAGTTTCATTACATGATTAGTTCCTTGATCTAATCTAACCCATCCTCTAAGAAGATTCTCTCAATCACCTGCTCCTGTTCCCAACCAGGCAGAACAATCCGAACAATCCAACCTATTCAGGGCCTTCTAATAATTATAACAATTATGAGCACACATTCTACCTTTGGGGTCTGTTTTTATTTTTCAAGTTAAAGGTGATGTTGGTTCTTTAATTTGACTCCAATTGAAAATCCCATCATAGTTCCAA
Organism: Oreotragus oreotragus; assembly: GCA_006410675.1. Lineage (NCBI taxonomy): Eukaryota > Metazoa > Chordata > Mammalia > Artiodactyla > Bovidae > Oreotragus > Oreotragus oreotragus. The sequence goes on from SJYX01001524.1 coordinate 727,623, forward strand.
TGCCCAACAGAATTAATCAAATAGTACTTTTCTGGTCAGTTTCTTGCATTAAGTTAAAGGCCTTAAAATGGCTCAAATAAATTGGATGTGGATAACAAGCAATAGCCAAGAAACTATCACTTAGAAGAAGAAAAGAATTTAGAGTCACTGAGAGCCAAAATGAGTTCTTATTCTACATTTCCATGAAAAATAATAATTTGTTGCTAATTTCTATATGTTAAAGATACCAAGGAGCCTTCTATTCTCACTAAAAGTAAATGATGTAATCTGTATGATTCCATTTGATAAAATGCATCTGAATCACAATATATCACATAGTGTTGAAACTGAACAGAAGAGGGAAGGTGCCACTATCAGCCTCTCCATGGCACAAAACCCCATTCTTCTCTCAGGTTCATAGTTGTTCCTAACACTCATATCATGCTTCTGTGTATCAACAATGCTTCCAAGCACTTTACATCTATTGGTTCATTTCTCTTCAGAACAATTATATGAGATATTATTTTCATTTCTATTTCACTTATGAGGCAAAAGAGGCAGAAGGAGGTTAAGTAATTCATGTAAGTCACACAGGCAGTTTGTCTAGAGATGAGACTTAACCCAGAGAGTATGATTGCAAAGTTCAAAATATTTGCCGTACTGCCTATCCCCATTCTTTCTATCATGTATAACACATTCAAGTTAGGCTACTACCTTTGATCTGCATATGAAATATTAACAAAGTTTCATTTCCTTCTTAACTTTTAGGTAAAGAAGACGTATAAGCAGAAATTATGTTCTGTTTCTGCACCCCAGCATTTCATCCTTGGGAGTGTGTATGCCTTTTGGAGCCCTCTGAATAAGATATCAAGCTCTCCTTCACTCTGACAACACACTTGCTGCCTGTGAGATACTGTGAACTCCTTTTTTAGAAATTCTGAAAACTTTTAGTCTTTTTATTATCTCCTTGATTTTTACTCTTCATGTAACCAATAACCTTTCAAGAATTTATGCATTTCTTTTAAAGCAACTTAAGTTGGAAACCTATGAGAGAGGAGGTGGAATTAATAGTGCTTCCTGAATGCTGTCCATGTTGTGCATTATAGCTCATTAAATTAATAAGTATTTGGCTAATCAAAATAAGCCTTTAAAAATTAAGCAAAATCTAGCATTTTTCTCATCTTCTTTTCATATCTTCAATCAATAATTCTCTTTATTCTTGACCTACTATATAGCATCGGGTTCTCTGCTTAATATTATGTAACAACCTAAATGGGAAAAAAAATTTGAAAAAGAATAGATACATGTATATGGGTCGCTGAATCACTTTGCCTTACACCTGAAACTAACACAACATTATTTATCAACTACAATGCAAAATAAACAACCTAAAAAATAATAGTAATTCTCTTGATTCTTAACTAAACTTTCTGGTTTTAGATTTTTTATTTTTCCTAGATAAAGCCTGGTGAATTTTACCTTCCAACAATTTGATCTGCTCTTGACACTGCTTCCCAGATTTCAAATGGATGGAAATAACTTTAGGGTCTCTGCTTAGTTCACAATAAGTCCGTTTCTTTAAGAACTACTTCCCATACCACACATACCCTTCCCAAGCACACACAACTGACCCTAACTAGGCTAAACATATTTTTCCTTGGAATTTGGGGAAAAGGCTCAGAGGTTGCTAATTAGCTTCCACTACATGACCAGAACCAAGATAATGCCAACCTGAGAACCAGGGGTAGCCATCCACCCCACACACAAAAAGAAGCAGATAATTTCACTTGACAGAAAAGAGTAAAGCAGTATAGTGAGTAAATCAGAGACCAGAGACTGAAGGGGAAAAGTATTGCTTAAGATAAGATGTACTTTTTGATTCTATCCCAGTACACTAGGAGATACCCAAATAATTTTCTTAGGAAAAGTGAGTCGGAAAGCCGGAAAGTGAAGTCGCTCAGTCGTGTCCGACTCTTTGCGACCCCATGGACTATAGCCTACCAGCTTCCTCTGTCCATGGGATTTTCCAGGCAATAGTACTGGAGTGGACTGCCATCTCCTTCTCCAGGGGATCTTCCCGACCCAGGGATCGAACCCGGGTCTCCCGCATTGTAGACAGATGCTTTACTATCTGAGCCACCAGGGAAGTCTACTTTCTTAGGAGATACCCAAATATCTTCCCTGAGATACCCAAATAACTTTCCAATAAATATTATTTAATGTTATTGAGTTTTAAAATTACTTCAGATTAGTCTCTTTTTTGATTAAAAATTAATATTATACTGTGTTTCCCATTTACCCCTAAGTCAATTCATGGCCTGACGAGGCCACTTCTATACCAGCTAAGAAAAATACTCTATTTAGTAAAAACTTCACCCAATGTATGCTGACATGCTATAATTAACCCAATCTATTAGCACAATCACAGTGACTGGCAGTATACAAAAGATAACACTTGGTTACCTTCAAAGTTGCCAGGATGTGCAGTAGCTTAGGGAGAAATCCTATTTAACAAAAAAGAGAAAAACTGATGGGATCAAACTGTGATGAGGATGGAGAGTGGCAGGTATGTTCAGAACGATTCAAGGCTTCGTTAGTAATCCAGGACTGTATCCTATAACCACTGAGAATGCAGTATAGACTGAATTATACTGTGTGTTGTGTCAGTCGCTCAGTCGTGTCCGACTCTTTGTGACCCCATGGACTGTAGCCCACCAGGCTCCTCTGTCCACGGGATTTCCCAGGCAAGAATAATGGAGTGGGTTGCAATGCCCTCCTTCAGGGGATCTTCCCAACCCAGGGATCAAACCTCGGTCTCCCATACTGCAGGCAGATTCTTTACCATCTGAGCCACCAGGGAAGCCCTGAATTATGCTGTAGTAACCCCCAAATCCCAGTGGCTTAAGGAAAAAATGCTCATTTTTAATTCATACTATATGTCCACTGCAGGTTGACAGGGACTATTCTCCCCAGAGTCATTCAAAACTCCAGGCTGAAGGAAACCTGACTGACTGGTAACTTCACCATCAGGAATGTGCTGACAGCATGGTCCCCACAGCAGAGGAAAGGCAGCTGATGAGTCAGACTCCAGTTTTTCTATCCTTCTGCCTAAAACTGACACATCACTTCTACCCACAGTCAGTTGGCTATAACTAGTCACATGGCCTCCTTAACTCTTGATGTTCAGTCGCTAAGTCCTGTCCAACTCTTTGCAAACCCATAGACTGCAGCACACCAGGCCTCCCCTTCCCTCACTATTTCCCGGAGTTTGCTCATACTCAAGTCCATCCATCTCATCTTCTGTCTCCCTTCTCCTCCTGCCCTCAATCTTTCCAAGCATCAGGGTCTAAATCTCGGAATCTAATAATCATTAAAGAGCAGATGGAGGGTTTTGTGAACTCCAGCTACATGAACAGTTTTGAATCTTTTAAAGATCCCCTTGTCTGCTGAGTAAAGAATAGGAATCAACATAGATGTGATGAAGTCAAACAATAGTTGAGGTCCATCTAAGAGTGACAAGTGATAGTGGCTTGTAATGAAGGTGAAAAATACAAGGATTTGATACGCATTTTGAACGTAAAGCTGTCAAAATTTAGAGACTTGATTGTAGAAGTTGAGGGAGAGGGAAGAATGAGGTATACTTTCTAAGATCTTGAAATGAGCAGTTGAGCAGTGGTAAAAAAGAGATTTTTGAGGGGAAAAATGAAAATATAAATCCTAATTTCCTGGAGATTTCCAAGTAAAAACATCAAGTGCCTTGTAAGATAAAGCCATTTCTTTAGGTGACTTCTCAGTAATTTATTAAATAGAATATGTGGAGTAGGGGGCTTCCCTAGTGGTTCAGTGGTTAAGAATTGCTTACCAATGCAGGGGACATGGGTTTGATCCCTGCTCCAGGAAGACCCCACATGCCGTGTTGTACCTAAGCCCATGTGCCACAACTATTGAGCCAGTGTTCCAGAGCTGCAAGTTCCAGCCAGTGTTCCACAAGCTGCAACCACTGAAGCCTGCATGCCCAGAACCTGTGCTCTGCAGTAAGAGAAACCACCGCAATGAGAAGCCCACGCACCACTACTGGAGAGTAGCCCCCTCCCACCACACTACAGAAAGCCTGCATGTGCATCATCAAGGATCCAGCACAGTCAAAAAAAAAAAGAATAGAATTTAGTGAATAATAATTCTTCAAGCTTAATAGTCTTCAGTTTGGTATTTATCAAATGCAATTCAATTCATTAATATGATCAGAATATGTTTAAGTATTTTACACATATTAAGGTTTTTTATTTTAATTGCTTCATTGAGCATACTTTCTAGAAGCCAAAAATAACATGTACTCAGTATAAGCAGTATAAAGCACTACACAATAATAGATAGAATTTTTATCATAATACTGAGTGAAAGTGAAGTCGCTCAGTCGTGTCCGACTCTTTGCGACCCCATGGACTGTAGCCTACTAGGCTCCTCCGTCCATGAGATTCTCCAGGCAAGAATATTGGAGTGGGTTGCCATTTCCTTCTCCAATCATAATAGTAACTGTACTTAACTCAGATTAAAGGATAGTAACAAAGGATCAAGATAATTTTATGAGATGTTATACTTCAATGGAAAGATAATATCTAGAATGTCCATCAGTTCAATTTTACTATCTTTACACATACAGGAAGACCTCACCGTGATGCAAGAGAAGAAGGACTGAGCTAAGACCTAGGAAATCTGAGTCTTAGACGTGGCTATATTGCTCAACATTTATCACGTTCTCATTAATTTATCTGAATCTCAGTGCTTTTTCTATAAAGTGAATATAAGAAGAGGATGGCCTGGCCTGGATCAGTGGTTTCTGAACATAAATCACACAGATTATAGCTGGTTAATAAGTAAACTCTACTCCCATGTGACAAAATGAGGGAAATTAACAATGTACTTTTTCATGAAGTTCATTTATTTAATATTAATAGAAAGGATTATCTCACATAGTGATAACTGTTTCTTATCTTTTTACCATTAAAAATACTTTCTCTCATGAAATGATGGTGATAATAAGTATAAATTTTCCTTTTGTTTGCTTAATTAGAAAATTTAAAATTCTTAATCTCTTAATCCTATTACAGCCCTCAAGTTTGTCAATGATATTGATACATAAACCTCTGCATCTAGCCATGAAGAAACCGCAGTGACTAAATTTACCCTCCCTCAAGAAACAACTAGAAAACTAGACAGACTATATCAACAAATGCTTTCAGACACTGGAGAACAGAGAGTACACCACTGAGATCTCTGATAGAAGAGAAATGAATTAAATAACCCCTAGTTTCCTGCCTGGAAAAGTCTCCATGCCTCAGCACAGGGAGAGGAAGCACAGAGCGCCACCATACTAAGTTGAGGGAACAGAGATCAGAATATGAGGAGGTGACAGCATTTAAAATTTGTGGGACAGAGTACAGAAGAGGAGGGAGTTCACCTTAAATCTTTTGTTGACTATTGGTCTGTGCCTATAAGGATTCACACTCCATAGTGAAAGTGTCTTTCGCTCAGTCGTGTCCAACTCTTTGTGACCCCACAAACGGTAGCCTGCCAGGCTCCTCCGTTCATGGAATTCCCCAGGCCAGAATACTGGAGTGGGTTGCGTTCCTTTTCTCCAGGGGATCTTCCTGACCCAGAGACTGAACCTGCATCTCCTGCATAGCAGGCAGCTTCTTTACCATCTGAGGCACCAGGGAACCCTCACACTCCACAAGTGGGGTAAAGGACGACCGAAAAGCAGCGGTTCTAACACAATATAACAATTCTCAGACCTCACCCAGTGCTAGGATGATTTCTGTCCCACGAGACAGACTGAAAAGATTTCATAATAAAGGGATCCATAGGTAGAATCCTCAAAAGTATATTTTTATAGCATTAGTCTATAGACTGAGCTTCCCCAGTGGCTCAGATGGTGAAGAATCTGCCTGCAATGTAGCAGACCCTGGTTCAATCCTCAAGTAGGAAAGATCCCCTGGAAAAAGGAATGGCTACCCTCTCCAGTATTCTTGCCTGGAGAATTCCTTGGACAGAGGAGCCTGGCGAGCTATATATAGTCCATGGGGGTCTCAAAAAGTCGGACATGACTGAGCAACTAACACTTTCACTTCTTTCACTTTCAGTCCATAGACTATTTTTCTAAAGACGTTATTTAGACACACCCAAACAGAGTGGCTCAGATGGCATAGCGTCTGCCTACAGTGGGGGAGACCTGGGTTCAATCCCTGGGTCAGGAAGATCCTCTGGAGAAGAAAATGGCAACCCACTCAAGTACTCTTGCCTGGAAAATCTCATGGACGGAGGAGTGTAGTATGCTACAGTTCATGGGGTCGCAAAGAGTCAGACAGCTGAGCGACTTCACTTCAAACAGAGCTTTAACTGAGTCAAATAGATTTCAAGTACTTACCTACCTTTCAGAACAAAGCCCCCAAATATTGATATTTAAAAGAATGTAACAAAATCCAGCAGCCAACAACAAAATATTGACAATGTCTTACATTAACAACAACAACAAAATTGACCAGGCATAGAAAGAAGGAGAAAACTATGGCCTATAAGCAGGAAAATCAACAATCAACAGAAACAAATAGAGAAATAACAGAGTTAATGGAATTAGCAGACAGACACACAAAAGCAGCCAACTGGTTTTTACAGAGATTGTATAGCCACTTCACAACAGAATATGCAGAATCATCAGTAACTATATGAAAAGCTGCTCAACATCTTTGGTTGTCAGGAAAATGCAGATTAAAACCATTAAATTAGATACCACTCTATGACCACTGGAATGCCTATAATTTAAAAGCTTAACCATATCAAGGATTGGTGAGGAGACAGAGGGATCATACTCTCATATGTGGCTAGTGAGGATTTAAAATTGTATCACTTTTGTGGGAAAAAAGTTTCTCATAGAGTGTAATATATACTTACTATATAGCTCAGCAATTCTATGCCTAGATATTTAACAAAGAGAAATAAAAACATTTCACTATGTAAAGACTTATACTAGTTTATGTTCATAGCAGTTTTGTTCATAATAGTCCAAAATTGTCAACTCAAATGTCCATCAGAAAGTGAATGCATAGATAAAATTTAGTATAGTCATACAGTGTAATGCTATGCAGGAATAAAAAGGAATGCTCTCCTGATATATGAACACTGTGGATTAATTTCAAAAATGATATAAGAGAAAGAAACCAGAAAAATCCATTCATATTAATATTTTAAAAGGGAAATCTAATCTATAATGACAGGAAGCAGATTAGTGGTTGCCTGGAGTTGAGGGTTGGTGGAAGAGGGCTGTCTGCAAAAGGGCACAAGGGAATTTTGAGGATCATAGACTATTCTATAGTTTGATCATGTTGGTGATTGCACACAGGTACACAGTTAAAATTCATCAACTGTAAGCTTACAATGCATAAACTGTACTAAATGTAAATTACATCTCAATGAAAATGTCAAGCTGGTTTTAGAAAAGGCAGAGGAACCAGAGATCAAATTGCCAACATCCGCTGGATCATCAAAAAAGCAACAGAGTTCCAGAAAAACAGCTACTTCTGCTTTATTGACTATGCCAAAGCCTTTGACTGTGTGGATCACAATCAACTGTGGAAAATTCTGAAAGAGATGGGAATACCAGACCATCTTATCTTCCTCTTGAGAAACCTATATGCAGGTCAGGAAGCAACAGTTAGAACTGGACATGGAACAACAGACTGGTTCCAAATAGGAAAAGGAGTACATCAAGGCTGTATATTGTCACCCTGCTTATTTAACTTATATGCAGAGTACATCATGAGAAACTCTGGGCTGGAAGAAGCACAAGCTGGAATCAAGATTACTGGGAGAAATATCAATAACCTCAGATATGCAGATGACGCCACCCTTATGGCAGAAAGTGAAGAGGAACTAAAAAGCCTCTTGATGAAAGTGAAAGAGGAGAGTGAAAAAGTTGGCTTAAAGCTCAACATTCAGAAAACGAAGATCATGGCATCTGGTCCTATTACTTCATGGGAAACAGATGGGGAAACAGTGGAAACAGTGTCAGACTTTATTTTTGGGGGCTCCAAAATCACTGCAGATGTTGATTGCAGCCATGAAATTAAAAGACGTTTACTCCTTGGAAGGAAAGTTATGACCAATCTAGATACCATATTGAAAACCAGAAACATTACTTTGCTAACAAAGGTCCATCTAGTCAATGCTATGTTTTTTCCAGTGGTCATGTATGGATGTGAGAGTTGGACTGTGAAGAAAGCTAAGCGCCAAAGAACTGATGCTTTTGAACTGTGGTGTTGAAGAAGACTCTTAAGAATCCCTTGGACTGCAAGAAGATCCAACCAGTCAATCCTAAAACAGATCAGTCTTGGGTATTCATTTGAAGGACTGATGTTGACGCTGAAACTCCAATACTTTGGTCACCTCATGTGAAGAGTTGACTCACTGGAAAAGACCCTGATGCTGGGAAGGATTGGGGGCAGGAGGAGAAGGGGACAACAGAGAATGAGATGGTTGGATGGCATCACCGACTCAATGGACATGAGTCTGGGTAGACTCTGGGAGTTGGTGATGGCCAGGGAGGCCTGGTGTGTGATTCATGGGGTCGCAAGGAGTCAGACATGACTGAGCAACTGAACTGAATTGAAAATGTTTTTGTAAAAAACATTTGGAACTCACAGAATACCTAAGAAGATTAAAGAAACAGTATATGAGACTACACACTGAAGAAGAATAATTTGCCTTAAAGGTTATACAAGAAATTGTTTTATTTTGAGGCTCTTTTTATGATAATTGATGAATAATGATATATACCAGAAGTAGGCTAAATTTATAACTAAATAGCTTTGTACTGTTGTTATTGGATTTAAGGAAATCTTTGAAATAATATGTATCTTTAATTCTGTTAGCAAAAAATCTACTTACAAACTCTAGATATGTGAATTCCATAGAATTTTTATGTATTTTAACCATTAATAATTTGTCCACTTTATAAAGTTTATAATTTCCAAATTTTCACACTAAACTGTTGTAATTTCATAGTGAGCTATTGCAGGCAGATAAGTACTTTGAAGCATAAGAAAAGAAATCACGTTGTACTATTGAGCTCTGTGGTAATAGTGCTTTGTTTTTCTTTATACCACTGATTCTCAGCATATTCCCAGGTCTTGACTGAAATTTATTGGAAGGATAGATAAGTATGAATGAAAGAATGTAGATATAAATCAATCACAAAACAATGAATAGATTTTTGAACGCTAAATCTATTTTAGTCAAATTTTCTTTAGTTTTATTTGTTTTGGGCTTCCCTTGTAGCTCACTCGGTAAAGAATCTGCCTGCAGTGCAGGAAACCTGGGTTCGATCCCTGGGTTGGGAAGATCCCCTGGAAAAGGAAATGGCAACCCACTCCAGTATCATTGCCTGGAAAATCTCATGGACAGAGGAGCCTGGTGAGCTGCAGTCCATGGGGTCGCAAAGAGTCGGGCACGACTGAGCGACTAACACTTACTTACTTACTTAAAGGTTATACAAAGGCAGAGTTAAATTCCAAGTCTGAGATCATTAAAAGATAACAAGTCATCCTTTCCTTCCATCACACCCAACACACACAGACTCAGACACATACACACAGACGTATACACACACTTCCTAGCTGTGGATTCTGTGGCTTGGTGAAATATCAACACCTAAGGAGAGGCAGGAATAGTATATCAGATATTTCCTGGGGTGAACAAAGGTGATCAGAGTCTAGGAAGTGAAAACTGATACTGAATTTGCTGTTCTTGTTCTGCATGGAAATTAACACCCCAGTCCTATTATCTCCAAATCAGCAAGAAAACCACTGAAAATCTGGTATTTGCAATACTGACATATGAATGGTGTTTTGGAGAAAAGGGAAGCTGTTCATATAGGGATGGAGAGAGGTCAGCAACCTGAGGAAAAGGACAGGGAATAGTAGCTGAAGTTAAGATGGGGGAAAAGCCTAGAGCACAGACTTCAAGTGTCAGGAGGAGAATGGAAGCTCCTCCTCAAACCCTGTTTGGGAATCCACAGAAATATTAGGAATGCATTGGTTTTCCTACTTTATCTGACAGGAGTCAGTACTTTTTCAGTAGAAAACCTGACTTCACATATCTGGAAATCCAGGTGACATGAAGCAGCTTATTCATAAAATCCCAATAAATCTTCAAAATTGTCCTATGAGGTCAGGTATTATTTACTTTACTTTATAGACAAGGAAACTAAGGTTCTCAGAAGTTGAATAATGAATCAAAGGATGTAGAGCCAGGATGAAGCCGGGCCACAGTCTCAGGCTGCTGCACACTGGCCCCTTGAAAGGCCCACAGTGAAAAGGTCAAGAGGTGAGAAAACTAACTATGGCAGATTCCTCCCCCACCCCATCCACTGGCTTCACTTTCCAAGGTTTCAGTTACTTGTCAACTGCAGTTCAAAACTATTAAGTGGAAAATCCCAGAAATGAACAATTTATATGTTTTAAATCACATGCCATTCTGAGTGCAGAAATCTCTTGCTCTCCACTGTCCTGTCCAGGGTTCCCCACCATTGACATTGTCAGCTCCTGACATCCCATTTACACTGTCATGGTGTGATGATCAACATCACTCAAAGCAGATGATCCTCCTTCTGACACATTTTCAGAAGGTCAATAGTAGCCTAAAACTAGTCAAAATGCCTATGCCATTCACATCACTTCATCTCATCACATAGTCATTTTGTCACCTCACATTATCACAAGAAGGGTGAGTACAGTGTAATAAGATATTTTGAGAAAGACCACATTCATATAATCTTTATCACAGTATATTGTTATAATTGGTATATTTTATTAGTTCTTAACCTCTTACTGTGTCTAATTTGTAAATTAAACTTTCAGTATGTATGTATAGGAAAACCCAAAAATATATGGAGAGTTTGTACTACCCAAAGTTTCAAGCATTCACTGGGAGTCTTGGAATAATCCCCTATGGATAATGAGGGGACTACTGTATAAGCAATACTGGCCATAAAAATAAAAACTACAACAGATACAAATTAAGAAACAACAATAGGAAAAATACCCAATTTCGCTAGACCAGTCACAGAGAAGAACACTGTCACCTGATATTTTTATTTTGCCAAATAATTGCTTAATAATTGCTCTGACCAAAGTATTGGAGTTTCAGCTTCAACATAAGTCCTTCAAATGAATACCCAGGATTGATCTCCTTTAAGATTGACTGGTTGGATCCTTTTGCAGTCCAAGGGACTCTAAAGAGTCTTCTTCAACACCACAGTTCAAAAGCATCAATTCTTCGGCACTCAGCTTTCTTCACAGTCCAACTCTCACATCCATACATGACCACTGGAAAAACCATAGCCTTGACTAGATGGACCTTTGTTGGCAAAGTAATGTCTCTGCGTTTTAATATGCTATCTAGATTGGTCATAACTTTCCTTCCAAGGAGTAAGCATCTTTTAATAATCAACATTAGCATTCCTCATTATTAGATAAGTATTTAATGCCAAAACAAGTGCTACTTGTAGCAGAACATTTAATGTAAGTTCTTTACATGTATGCCAATTTATTCTATGAGCACTCATTTAGCACCTACCTTAAGGTATTATCTAGGTGGACTAGATCGATATGATAAAATATGGTTCTTACTCAAAATAAAGTTCATCATATGCCAATTCTAATAAATGTGTTGGAACCTGTCATCATTCTGGGGCTTCCCTGGTGGGTCAGATGGTAAAGAATCTGCAGGAGAACCGGGTTCAATCCCTGGATCAAGGAGGTCCCCTGGAGAAGAGAAGGGCAATCCATTCCAGTATTCTTTCCAGGAGAATTCCAGGGACAGAGGAACCTGGCAGGTTACAGACCAAGAGGTCACAAAGAGTCGGATGTAACTGAGCAATTAACATTCACTTTTCATCATTATTTTGAAACTTACACATTGTCCTCCAAATTAATTTTACATCAAGGTCTATATGTTTATTTTCAATTCAGTTAACTTGATAAGTTATTTTGGTGTCTTTTTTTCTTAGTTTGCTGCTAAAGTTATTCCATACAGTTTTCAACTCCACTCAGTTATTTAATCTGTAAATTGATTTATATAAAGAAAAGTTAAGAATCTAGCATCAAGAGGAAAAAATAGCACCTATTATAGTCCAGAAACTGAGCCCGTAGTTGGCATTATAAAGATGAAAAGATAGTTTCTACTCAAGAAAATCAGACTGGCAGAGGTGATAGAAATGGAAGCAAATAGCTGTAACACACTGTGATGTATGTTATCCTGGGACTGAGTATGATGTTCTATGGGAGAAAAATAAATGTGCAATTCATTTGGTCAGATGGAGAAGGCAATGGCACCCCACTCCAGTACTCTTGCCTGGAAAATCCCACGGACAGACGAGCCTGGTAGGCTGCAGTCCATGGGGTCGTTAAGAGTCGGTCACGACTGAGAGACCTCACGTTCACTTTTCACTTCATGCACTGGAGAAGGAAATGGCAACCCACTCCAGTGCTCTTGCCTGGAGAATCCCAGGGACGGGGGAGGCTGGTGGGCTGCCGTCTATGGGGTCGCACAGAGTCGGACACGACTGAAGTGACTTAGCAGCAGCAGCAGCATTTGGTCAGAGAACTACAAACTACAAAAAAGATCAACTTTTCTCCAAATTACAGCATTTTATTGCTTATATTATTTAAAAGACAGTTCTTCACGCACTGCCTAGCAATCATGTAGCTGGTATTCAGAAAATGTTTGCGGAGGAAAATGCAACCAGGATGATCCCTGTGTGTGCCTTTATTCTTTAGTTTGACTTGAAAACAGCTTTTCCAGTTTACCAGTTCATAAACAACCCTGAAGTTTCTTTCAATACTTATATACATGACTGTGTGCATGTATGGTATATAAATATATGTGCATAAATAAAATCTCAAGATTTTCCATTTAAAAGTTGTAAGTCACCTCTAAGTCTCTCTGCAATGATAATCTGTAACCTTGGACAGATCTTCATTCTTAACTGAATCTTATCAGTGGACTATTTTAATCATGTTTTATAAGTAGAAGGTAAAATTAGAACTTCTAGGCTTCCAGATATGCAGAATTAAAGGATTCCAGGAAAAAAGAAAGTACTTGAATTCACTTTAGGAGATTGAGAACTCCCATGTATGAAAGTGATTGAAATTTATTCCCCATCTTTTAGGATTCAGTGTAAACAGAGTAGCACAGCACTGATGAGGTCCCTGATGAGGCCAACTATCTATAAAGTTTACTAAAGGTTCTGAAGAAGGCATTCAAACTGACAAAAGAGATGGTCAAAGATTGATGAACTTGGCTCAAAACCAGGACCTCAGTTGTATGAGGGAGGTTCAGTTCAGTTCAGTTCAGTTGCTCAGTCGTGTCCGACTCTTTGTAACCCCACGAATTGCAGCACTCCAGGCCCCCCGTCCATCACCAACTCCCGGAGTTCACTCAGACTCACATCCATTGAGTCAGTGATGCCATCCAGCCATCTCATCCTCTGTCATCCCCTTCTCCTCCTGCCCCCAATCCCTCCCAGCATCAAAGTCTTTTCCAATGAGTCAACTCTTCGCATGAGGTGGCCAAAGTACTGGAGTTTCAGCTTTAGCATCACCCCTTCCAAAGAAATCCCAGAGCTGATCCCCTTAAGAATGGACTGATTGAATCTCCTTGCAGTCCAAGGGACTGTCAAGAATCTTCTCCAACACCACAGTTCAAAAGCATCAATCCTTTGGAGGTTAGGTTTGGGCATATTAGGTGGCTAGAAATAGAACCTCTTCTCTTTCTTCAATCACCCAACCACTCTAGGTTGGGTGGACTTTAACACATCATTCAAATCTAGATATTTTTGAGAGTGAAAGGAAATATTATTAATAACTTTTGCTTTGTTAAAAAGGGTTGAATGAGTGACTTTCAGTAAAAGAGATTTAACAGTGGGAGCCCAGAACCATATAGGTGTGTCTCATCTTAACTGTTTACAACACTGAGCCTGGGTGAGATGCATTCTTCCTCTCAGCATCTTGAAGAATCACTGCCGTTTAATGAGTGACCTGCCGTGAAGGCAGCAGAAGATGAAGCCAGAGTCAAGCCGAGTGGCACTGCTTCAGCAAATCAGAGACGAGGGGAATTTAATACAAGGAGAAAAAGCAATAGTAGTACGTGGGGGATTTATTTGGAATGCCGAGTTTCAGATCCTCGTATTTTGTGGCTAACTTAAAGCAGCCTTTTCCGGAGCTACTAATTCCCACAGTAGCTGTACACCCTCTGGCTTGTAGGTCTCAACACGTACTGTCACTCCTCAGAGATCTCTCCCTGGTCTTTTAGTATAAATTAAGTGCCTTTTCATAACATCAGCACAATGAGGAGAGAAAAACCACAGAGCAGATTATACTGCTTAGAAAGGATATGTAAAGTATCAAATAAGAGAAAAACAAAAACAAAAAACTTTGGAAAACGCCAATATTTAAAGGGCTAGAGAAGAAAAGAAAAGTTTAAAATTGGGGGCTAAAAAAAAGATGGGGGCTAAAATTGTAATAGCTAACATTTTTGAGTACTAGCTGTATGTCAGGAAACTTAGTAAATTTCTTTTCACATATTATTATTCCACCTCTTTTATTAAACATTTATGTAAGCGGAAACATATAATACCTTATGTAAAATAGATAGCCAATGGGAATTCGCTATATGAGTCAGGGAACTCAAACAGGGGCTCTGTAACAATCTAGATGGATGGGATGGAGAGGCAGATGAGAGGGAGGTTCAAGAGGGAGGGCACATAGGTATACCTATGGCTGATTCATGTTGATATTTGGCAGAAGAAAACAACAAAATTCTGTAAAGCAATTATCCTTCAAATTTTAAAAAATCTTTGTATAAGGTAAGATGCTGCAAGCTGTTTATTTAGTTGTTAAAAAGAAGACACATTAGCTGTCATACAGCTTGTACTATCTGGGAAAGAAGATATCACATGACTGTTTAAGCAATTAAGACTGTAATGATACTATGATAAAGAAATAGAGGATGCTATGAACCCTGAAACAAGGACCTAGACTAATGAGTGTGGGAAGGGTTTCTGGGGGAAAACAGTGATATTAGAAAAGGCTGGATAAGTCAGGGTTTGGTGAAGGAAGAGAACAACTTCAGTTTTGTTTGAGACATGGAGAGGCTGTGGACACCCTGTGATATACAGGAGTACATGGATGGATATACAGCTATACAGCTCAGAGGACAGGGCTAGCTAGAAAAAATAAATTTAAGAGTCATCAGTGGGGCGTTAGTTCCGGTAGCAGAGGGGACACCGCCGCAGTTGCTGACACCTCCGGGGTTTCTGGCTCTTTTCTACTGCTGCCACAAAACTTGGAAAGAGAGGTAAATACAGGCATCACCGCTTTCCCCATGCAGACAGTCATGCGTGAAAACCAGTGAGGGAGTCAGTGCTGAGGTAGAAAACCTGACCTATAATTGATGAATTGCTGGAGGCTCAGTGTGATAACTCAGAGTTAAAACTCAGGGAGATCCAGTCATGGGAGACTCCCACAGTATTGTGAGATTCACCCCCAGCAGCTTGACCAGGTTCCCACAGTAAATATTAGAGAAAAATCCCCTTGAGCCTCCTGCAGGGTAAGAGAAAAGGAATCATTTAAAAATATACCAGAGCACTTTGCTCTTACAGCCTGCTCTTGTTGTTGTTCAGTTTCTATGGACTGGGAGAAGGCAATGGCACCCTACTCCAGTACTCTTGCCTGGAAAATCCCATGGACGGAGGAGCCTGGTAGGCTGCAGTCCATGGGGTCGCGAAGAGTCAGACATGACTGACTTCCCTTTCACTTTTCACTTTCATGCATTGGAGAAGGAAATGGCAACCCACTCCAGTGTTTTTGTCTGGAGAATCCCAGGGACAGGGGAGCCTGGTGGGCTGCCGTCTCTAGGGTCACACAGAGTCGGACATGACTGAAGTGACTTAGCAGCAGCAGCAGCATGCCAGGCTCCTCTGTTCATCACTGTTTCCCAGAGTTTACTCAAATTCACGCTTTTTGAGTCTGTGATAGCTATCTAAACATCTTATCCTTTGTCGTCCCCTTCTCCTCTTGCCCGCAATCTTTCCCAGCATCAGGGTCTTTTCCAATGAGTCAGCACTTTGCAACAGGTGGCCAAAGTAGTAGAGCTTCAGCTTCAGCATCAGTCCTTCCGATGAATATTCAGGGTTGATTTCCTTTAGGATTGACTGGTTTGAGCTCCTTGCTGTCCAAGGGACTCTCAAGAGTCTTCTCCAGCACCACAAGTTGAAAACTTCAATTCTTTCACATTCAGCCTTCCTTATGGTCCAGCTCACATGTGTACATGACTACTGGGAAAACCACAGCTTTGACTGTACAAACCTTTGTGGACAAAGTGATGTCTCTGTTTTTTTAATATGTTGTCTAGGTTTGTCAAAGCTTTCCTTCTAAGGAGCAAGAATCTTTGAATTTCATGGCTGCAGTCACCTTCTGTAGTGATTTTGGAGCCCAAGAAAATAAAACCTGTCACTGCTTCCACTTTTTCCCTTCTATTTACCATGAAGTTATGGGATGTTGATTTCCTTTAGGATTGACTGGTTTGAGCTCCTTGCTGTCCAAGGGACTCTCAAGAGTCTTCTCCAGCACCACAAGTTGAAAACTTCAATTCTTTCACATTCAGCCTTCCTTATGGTCCAGCTCACATGTGTACATGACTACTGGGAAAACCACAGCTTTGACTGTACAAACCTTTGTGGACAAAGTGATGTCTCTGTTTTTTTAATATGTTGTCTAGGTTTGTCAAAGCTTTCCTTCTAAGGAGCAAGAATCTTTGAATTTCATGGCTGCAGTCACCTTCTGTAGTGATTTTGGAGCCCAAGAAAATAAAACCTGTCACTGCTTCCACTTTTTCCCTTCTATTTACCATGAAGTTATGGGAACAGATGCTATGATCTTAGTTTTCTGAACATTGAGTGTTAAGCCAGCTTTTTTCCTCCTCTTTTACCCTCGTCCCAGAGGTTCTTCAGTTTCTCTTTACTTACTATCATTAGACTGGTATCATCTGCATATCTGAAGTTATTTGATATTTCTCCTGGAAATCTTGATTCCAACTTGTGATTCATCCAGCCTGGCATTTTGCATGGTGTAGNGCCAAGGGGAAGAGTGTCTTCCTTGAGCAAATGAAAAAGTTTGTAGAGTGGCTCAAAAATGCTGAAGAAGGTAAGTCTTTTCATTTGTGCAGTCTGTTTGGTAAAGCCTGAGAACTTATTTTAATGTGGACAAGAATATGTCCATACATGTCATCCTTCATTCAGATACCGTTTTGTACCTAAAGTACAGATTTTTGTTCATTCATGACACACCTCCAAAAACTCATTTACTTTAAGGCAGGGGAGAAAAACTAGACTTCCGGTGTTTTGATGACTTGGCCATAACACTAAAATTCTTAGGAAAACTGAAAATTTTGAGAATGTGTGTATTAGTCAATCACTCATGTCCGACTCTGAACCCCATGGACTGTAGCCTCCCAGACTCCTCTGTCCATGGAATTCTCCAGGCAAGAATACTGGAGTTGGGTTGCCATGCCCTCCAGGGGATCTTCCCAACCCCGGGACTGAACCCGGGTCTCCTGCATTGCAGATTTCTTTATCATCTGAGCCACCAGGGAAGTCCAAATATTTATGAACTTTGAGATTTACAGATGCATACTTTTTGATATCCTCCTCATATAAGTAGATCATTATTAATAAAATATTTTAAGTAAAGTTATAAATGGAACTTTTATTTTCTGACATTATGTAATGCTTGATTGCACTTTTCCCCTTTTCTAGAATCTGAGTCTGAAGCTGAAGAAGGTGACTGAATTTTGAAACTACACCCTCAGTAAAGCAAACAGAAGTTGTAGATAAAATGTCATGTCTCATGTGTCCTGGTTCTTACATCTTCCTACCTCCCTATATCAAGCATGATATAAGGGCTTTCATGGCAAATTTTATTTTAACTGTTTCTATGGTTACTGGAAATGTTGGATTTAGTTTCTAAAACCATGTTTTAAGTAGCTACAGGAGCTATAGATTTGAATCTGATGTTGCATTAGTCTTTTCAGTTATCTTCTACCTCCTGTATTTTCTACTGTAATAATGTAATTTAAGGCCTTCCACAACGAACAGTTCACTTTATTCCCTGGGTTTTCTATATAAATAGTTTTCAAGATATGATTTGGTTAAAAATAATTTGTTATAAAAATTCTGTTTGCAAATTAAACTGTAAAAGTATCCAGTGTCTCAGAAGGCAATGATTTGTGTGATAATTTGATATGCCCAAGGCCCTGCTCATCAACGAAAACTATCATATACAGTAATTGAATTCACTAACATGAATCTTGAGTATTTGGACCATTAAAAAAAAAAAAAAGAGTCATCAGTGGACAGATGAGAACAGAATTTATGAATATGGATGAAATCACCTAGGCAGAGAAGACAAGAGGGTTGTAAGAAACTCTAGGGACTTCCCAAGTGGTACAGTGGTAAAGAATCTGCCTGTGAAGCAGGTGACACAGGAGACCCAGGTTCAATCCCAGGGGCAGGAAGATCCCCTGGAGAAGGAAACAGCAATGCAAGTATTCTTGCCTGGGAAATCACGGACAGAGGGACCTGGTAGGCTACAGTAGCCCGTCAGGCTTCTCTGTCTTTGGGGTTGCAAAGAGCCAGACACAACTTAGCGACTAACCAGCAGGTGCAGCAAGGACTTCCCTGGCGGTCCACTTGTTAAGAATCCGCCTGACAGTGGAGGAAACACATAGTAGATCCCTAGTCCACAAATTAAGATCCCACGTGCCATGAGGCAACTAAGCCCGTGTGCAGCCACTACTGAGCCTCGCACCCTAGTGCCTGTACAACCAGAGATGCACTTGCACCTCAGCTAGAGGGTAGCCCCTCCTCTCACAACTCAGAAAAGTCCACGGGCAGCAAGGAAGAGCCTGCATGCCGCAGCGAACACCCGGCACAGCCAAAGTGATGATGATAATACGTTCAAAAAAGGAAACTCTAACCACTTAAATGTTAACTAAACGAGTCAGAAAAGATGACTGGAAGGGGAACGTGGGAGCAGGGGCAGAGGAAAACCAAGAGCATATGGTATCCAGGAAACCAAGAGAAGAGAATGTTTTAAAGGTAGACAAAAGTACTGAATATTATGATAATAACCATGAAAAATGTGTGGGATTCAACGACACAGAGCCCCACCTTGTACCATTTCAGTGGAGCAGTAGGACCAAAGATTTTTAGTACCATGGACTAGGATGGCAGCTTAGCATGCATTGTTTTCAATTTTATTCTCCCATCAACTCTATTAGAAGGATACTGTTGTTACCACTATCTTACAAACGATGAAACTGAGTTTTTGAAAGGTTAAGCCTCACAACAAGTGGTAGAGGTGGAATGGAAACCCCAGTCTAATAGATTCCAGAAAATACACAGTGGAGTAATGCCATGAAACCCAAGAAGGGATTTCAAGAAAGAGTTGGTAAATGAGTTGATGCAGAGAGGAAAGTTGAATGATTAATGGAAAAGATTCACTGGACTTCGTAATTAAGAATTCAGTGGATACTTTTATCAGAATAAATGAATTCAGTTCAGTTCAGTCACTAAGTTGTGTCCAACTTTTTATGACCCCAGCACACGACCCTACTCCACTCTTTGGACTGCAGCATGCCAGGCTTCCAAGTCCATCACAAACTCCCGGAACTTGCTCAGACTCACATCCATCGAGTCAGTGATGCCATCCAACCATCTCATCCTCTGTCATCCCCTTCTTCTCCCTCCTTCAATCTTTCCCAGCATCAGAGTCTTTCCCAGTGAGCCAGTTCTTCACATCAGGTGGCCAAAGTATTGGAGTTTCACAGCATCAGTCTTTCCAATGAATATTCAGGACTGATTTCCTTTAGGATTGACCAGTTGGATCTCCTGCAGTGCAAGGAACTCTCAAGAGTCTTCTCCAACATCACAATTCAAAAGCATCAATTCTTCAGTGCTCAGCTTTCTTTTAAGTCCAACTCTAACATCCATACATGACTACTGGAAAAACCACAGCTTTGATTAGATGGATCCTTGTCAGCAAAGTAATGTCTCTGCTTTTTAATATGCTAAGATGGTCATAGTTTTTCTTCTGAAGAGCAAGCATCTTTTAATTTTATGGCTGCAGTCAACATCTGCAGTGATTTTGAAGCCCAAGAAAATAGTCTGTCACTGTTTCCACTGTTTCCCCATCTATTTGCCATGAAGTGATGGGACCGGATGCCATGATCTTTGTTTTTTGAACATTGAGTTTTAATCCAGCTTTTTCAATCTCCTCTTTCACTTTCATCAAGAGGTTCTTCATTTCCTCTTCACTTTCTGCCATAAGGGTAGTGTTATGTGCATATCTGAGGTTATTGATACTGCTTCTAGCAATCTTGATTCCAGCTTGTGCTTCATCCAGCCCAGCACTTCTCATGATGTACTCTGCATATAAGTTACATAGGCAGGTGACAATAGACAGCCTTGATGTATTCCTTTCCCAATTTGGAAACAGTCTGTTGTTCCATGTTTGGTTCTAACTGTTGCTTCTTGACCTGCATACAGATTTCTCAGGAGGCAGGTAAGGTGGTCTGGTATTCCCATANTGAGTTTTAATCCAGCTTTTTCAATCTCCTCTTTCACTTTCATCAAGAGGTTCTTCATTTCCTCTTCACTTTCTGCCATAAGGGTAGTGTTATGTGCATATCTGAGGTTATTGATACTGCTTCTAGCAATCTTGATTCCAGCTTGTGCTTCATCCAGCCCAGCACTTCTCATGATGTACTCTGCATATAAGTTACATAGGCAGGTGACAATAGACAGCCTTGATGTATTCCTTTCCCAATTTGGAAACAGTCTGTTGTTCCATGTCTGGTTCTAACTGTTGCTTCTTGACCTGCATACAAATTTCTTAGGAGGCAGGTAAGGTGGTCTGGTATTCCCAAATCTTTAAGAATTTTCCAGTTTGTTGTGATCTACACAGTCAAAGGCTTTGGCATAATCAATAAAGCATAAGTAGATATTTTTCTGGAACTCTCTTGCTTTTTCGATGATCCAGCGGATGTTGGCAATTTGACCTCTGATTCCTCTGCCTTTTCTAAATCCAGCTTGAACATCTGGAAGTTCATGGTTTACATACTGTTGAAGCCTGGCTTGGAGAATTTTGAGCATTACTTTGCTAGTGTGTGAGACAAGTGAAAATGTGTGGTAGTTTGAACATTCTTTGGTATTGCCCTTCTTTGGGATTGGAATGAAAACTGATCTTTTCCAGTCCTGTGGCCACTGCTGAGTTTTCCAAATTTGCTGGCATATTGAGTACCACAGCATCATCTTTTAGGATTTGAAACAGCTCAACTGGAATTCTATTACCTCCAGCAGATTTGTTCTTAGTGACGCTTCCTAAGGTCAGTCCACTTGACTTCTCATTTCAGGATGTCTGGCTCTAGGTGAGTGATCACAATATCATGCTTATCTGAGTCATGAAGATCTTTTCTGTATAGTTCTTCTGTGTATTCTTGCCACTTCTTAATATCTTCTGCTTCTGTTAGTGCCATTAGCCTGGTGGGATTGAAGCCTGACTTTAATGAATTATTCATAGAAAAAAAATGGACCTAGTGAAGTAATCAGTGAGGATAGACTACTCTTCAAAGGCTCTTGTTTGTAAAGGGAAGAAAGAAAGATATGGCACAAGAAGGAGATAGGGTGGGAACTTCCCTGGTGGTTCAGGTGTTAAGACACCACACTCCCCATATAAGCGGCACAAGTTTGATCTCTGGTCATGGAATGAGATCCTACATGCTGCAGCTGAAAGATCCCATGTGTTAAAACTGAGACCCGGTGCAACCAAATAAACAAACAAATAAAAAGAAGGAGACAGGGTACTGGGAAAGACTTCTAAGATGAAAGACACCTAAGTATATTTACAGGCAAAAAAAGGGAGATGAATGAAGTGAAAGCCACTCATCCATGTCAGACTCTGTGGACCTCATGGACTGTAGCCTGCCAGGCTTCTCTGTCCATGAAATTCTCCAGGCAAGAATACTGGAGTGGGTTGCCATTTCCTTCTCCCGGGGATCTTCCCATCCCAGGGAACAAACTCAGGTCTCCTGCATTGCAGGTAGATTCTTTACCGTCTGAGTCACCAAAAAAGGAGTAAGCAGGAGAGAAATTAGTGGTTCAACAGAGAAGGTGCCAGCAGATGGAGCAGTTCAGTTCAGTTCATTTCAGTCACTCAGTCGTGTCCGACTCTTTGAGACCCCATGAACCGCAGCACGCCAGGCCTCCCTGTCCATCACCAATCCCTGGAGTTCACCCTAACACATGTCCATCGAGTTGGTGATGCCATCCAACCTTCTCATCCTCTGTCATCCCCTTCTCTTCCCGCCCTCAATCTTTCCCAGCATTAGGGTCTTCCCAAATGAGTCAGCTCTTCGTATCAGGTGGCCAAAGTATCAGAGTTTCAGCTTCAACATCAGTCCCTCCAATGAACAGCCAGGACTGATCTCCTCTAGGATAGACTGGTTGGATCTCCTTGCAGTCCAAGGGACTCTCAAGAGTCTTCTTCAATACCACAGTTCAAAAGCACCAATTCTTCAGTTCTCAGCTTTCTTCACAGTCCAACTCTCACATTCATACATGATCACTGGAAAAACCATAGCCTTGACTAGATGGACCTTTCTTGGCAAAGTAACGTCTCTGCTTTTTAATATACTGTCTAGATGGAGTAATGTCCTATTATTGAGGGTAAGCTTGAGGGCAAGAGGTTATTTAAAGCAATAAATATTATATTTCTAAATATTAAATTGGGAAAGGATTACATCAAGGCTGTATATTGTCACCCTGCTTATTTAACTTATACGCAGAGTACATCATGAGAAATCCTGGGCTGGATGAAGCACAAACTGGAATCAAGATTTCCAGAAGCAGTATCAATAACCTCAGCTTTAATTTATTGCTTTAAATAATATTAATTTAAAGCAATCAATAACCTCATTTAAAAGCAATGTAAAGTGGTTACACCAAGAGTGGAGCAGCTCCTTCTTGGAAGGCTAGCAGAAAGAAGGGAAGGAATTTTATGACTTAAGGCAAAGGAAGACACAACTGGCTTGATTTCCCCTTTGAAAGAGATTAGATTGTCTTCTGAGACTGAAAGGGGAAAGGAACGGCATTGGGGACTTAGGATATTGGTAATCATGGAACATGACATCAGTGGTGAGGGACCAGTGCAGGATGTACAATCCTTCTAGGCAGGCAAACACAAACACCAAGACTCAGAGGAAGGATGTGGGCCACTCAAGCCCAGTCGCTTGTCCCAGATTCACCAAAGAACAAAGTGAAGGGACAAAGAGAGGTCAAATGTATTACCATAATTACGAGGATCAGAACAAGTCTCCCCAGAATGTGTCACTTTGGTATGTAAACTATTTTGAGCTGGAAATAACCAAGACTCAGCAGATTGGAGAAAAACTTTTACCTCTCCCTTAACTGCCTAGAATTTAGATAGGAGGCCTGGTCCAGGAAAAGCACTATCACCATAGATAACTATAAAGTGTACTAAGAATATGGGCTAGATGTGGGAAGCTGGAGGGGAGCTGGCTAAGTGTCAAGATCAAATTTCTCTCTGTGTTCCATTGTCTCTGCATGGTATGGCAAATATTTGGTGACCAAACATTTACTCTTCCCATCTCCCTGTGAATTGTCTTCTTCCATTTTGAAGTCCCAGATCCCTACTTACTTTTCCTTAGTTCCGGATGTCATATAAGCCTCAACTGTCTGACTACCTGAGGGTCATATATTTTTATGAGGCCTTGTACATATGTAATTAAATTGGTTTGGTCCTGTTAATCAGTCCAAACTGTTCTGTTAATTTGATTATTACACCATCCAAACAAGGGGAGAGGAAAAAAATTTCCTCCCCTACAGTACTGAATGTTTCTCTGCCTAGAAACAAGAAACCTGGGAAATAAGTATTCTTTATTAACAAAATAAACAACACTGACTATGGCCTTTTGCTCTCCTAGGGAGGAGAAAGTCTTGCCCAAGAACTTAAGCTGGCCCAAGATAAAGGAAAAACTGTGACTTCAAAGCTTCTGAGGGTGCTTCGTGCTGCTAACAGCACAGAAGTTACATTAGCAAGATTTGCTGATTTTTTTTTAAATATGCATAAGTAGGTCTAGAGTTACATTCACAGTCATGGCTGCAGGAAATTGAATTGCTGTGAATGACAGAATAGGATGTAGTTTTTTGATCTAGGGAAAGTCAGCAAAGAATAGAGTGGAGAACAGCAAAATACAGAGCAGAGAGAGTTCAGAAGGGTAGAGGCAGGAATTCAGAGCTAGAGGTGGTCAGGGATATCGAAACCTCTATCCGCTTGCCCGGTAACAAAAAAAATTATTTTGCCCAAAACATTAGGAACTGTTTTGCATCCCCACCAGACATAAGATGTGAGGTTAAAGAATGGGGGATCGCATGCATTTCAGTGAAATTTAACAGATAAAATAAACCCAGAGCTGGCATACTTGAAGACTATCCAAGCCCTGACACTCTCACATGTTCCCCATCCCCACTGCTGAAATCACCTGTGTGCAGTGTAGGGGCGGGGGGAGGAGCAGGAAGGGGATGACCGAAAGAGAGAGGGTTCAGGGATGAAGCGAGGCTCCAGGATCACTGGGAGTCAGAGCTGGCACGCACATTTTGATAACTGAAAAACAGTTCCTATGTTTTGACCTTAAACATCTGTAGGGACCTTGAACAACTTGTTTATCAGGAGGGTTGCTAGTAAGGGATCAAACATAGCAGCCACTCTAGCTGATACCTTTGAAATTGCCCCTTCCTGTCTATTTTCCTCTAGGCACACAGCCTGTTTCACTGAATTTACACATCACGACTTGCTAATTATTAACTAAAGTGACTTGCCTGGGAAGTTTCCTTAGAAACTGCTTCAGAAACAGTTTAATGTAACAAAAATCTAAACTTAGACAGAAAATTGAGTAGAAATTTGAAAGACAGTAAGTCGATGTCATTATTAACATGATGAGGTAATCGGCTCTAACAGTCGCTGGTATCTACATGCAAGCCCCTGCCTCACAAGGCTGGAAATTTTCTTCCCATGTTTCCAAAAGACTCTTCAAGAAAGAATAAAGATTTTTTTTCTGCCTTTCCCATTTGGAAATGTTTGCATTAAACAAGGAAAAAAAATTTTTTTTAAACTCCTGCCCAAAGCAAAAACTCAAAGCATTCAAACATCATTTAAAATCTTTCTGCACCAATCACTGTGCTGGGATAGCAGAACGACTAGGTCTCAAAAGCACTCTCAGGGCCAACTTTGAAATTTTCCTTTCATTCTAAGGGCTTCCCTGATAGTTCAGTTGGTAAATAATCCACCTGCAATGCAGACCCCGGTTGATTCCTTTGTCAGAAGGATCCACTGGAGAAGGGAGATAGGCTACCCGCTCCAGTATTCTTGGGCTTCCCTTGTGGCTCAGCTGGTTAAAAAAAAAAAAAAGCCACCAGCAATGAGGGAGACCTCCATTTGATCCCTGGGTCGGGAAGATCCCATGGAGAAGGGAAAGGCTACCCACTTCAGTATTCTGGCCTGGAGAATTCCATGGACTTTATAAGTCGGACATGACTGAGCAACTTCCACTTTTACTTTTTCCTTCTAAAAATTTTTAAGTACTCAGAATGCCATGGCAAAAGCAATTTAGTGTAACAGGCAGTTAGAGAACGTGCCTTCAAATTTCAGCTCCACCATTTCTTATGTTATGTGATGCGGCACAAGCTACAGTCACCAGTCAAGCTTCCTCATTAATAAAACTGAGATAAAAATGGTATCTGCCTCAAAGTTTTGAGCATTCAATGAGACAAAGCTTTTGTCTCATCCTGGTGTCAGTCACCGTTTATGAATTCCTCTTTTCCAGTTACTCAAGCTAAAACATTTATTGAATCCCTACAGTGTAAATACCAGGAACCATACCAGGGTACCTTCATCATACAAAGATGAAGATGATGAAGATCTCAGAGCTCAGTTTTGTTCACTTCTCCACAACCTTTGTGAAACTGATAGATAGGTAGCTTAATAACCACCAGACTCTACACTGGATCACCTATTTAATAACAACCAGACTCTACAATGGATCGCCTATAAAAATAAAATTTCAGATCATCATCATCATCCTACAGATGACTACCAGTTATATGTATGTGCCAGAAGTTTTTAGGAAATGTATCTGATTATGCAGCAGCAGCATGTAAACAGATGTACTTGGGAGAGTAATAAAATTTAATACACAAACAATGGATATATATTCATTGGGCTTAATCTAAATATGAACTTGGAGGCTTTTTTTCTAAATACTGGGACTTTACAGCTTTATGTGAAAAAACAACTGGAATTCCCTGAGTTTTTTTCCTATTCAGTTGATGAATATTAAAAAAAAAAACCTACATATCACAGTTTCTCTTTTTTTGTTTTTGTTTTTTTCTAAAGGGAGAGTTCAAAGTACAGAGCACTTTCTAGCTAGCATTGGAAAGAGAATTCGGGGACCTATTCTATTTTGTCCCTTTCACCCTTCAGCTTCACCCTCATTAAACTGTTAACTGGAAACCTTTCAAAACTGATAAAATACACTGTTAACATCCCTAAAATCAAAATAGCAAAGTGGTTCTCAGATGAAGGCAATGTGCCCTACCAACAAGGGTTTCACTATAATATAATTAAAAATAGTACCTCTTTTCCCCATTGTAGACAGGAAATCACTAACAGAACAAGCACCAGCTTCAGATTTATTTAAAGATAGCACATGAATGAGGTATCCAAAAGGGCTTGGTTCCCTTAATGACTAACACATTTTATGACTTTCCTTCAAATGATGGAGAAATACTACCCAACATCTTACTGCCTTCTGGAGTTCCTGCACATAAAACATCCTTTTTCCTGACAGAATTTCTTTCCAATTTTTTTTCACTGCTCTTTTACCCATTGTATTTTATAGATGTTCCAAATCATTTTTATCTTTCAATGTGAATGCTGTTGAATGAGTGGGCAAAGAGGAGAAATACTAAAATGGATTTAACTTGAACATGTGAAGGAAGAACTCTTTGGAGAAGAAAACTAGATTCACAACTGGGTATATGCAAGGGTATAACTATATGTGTATTATACACAATTGAGTATACAAACATACAAAATGAAATATTTAATACTGTGTTTATAACAAAGAGTAAGCTCAAGTACCCATTGTGTGATATAAGTTTTAAGAAAGAAAAATCATTCTGTTTTTAAACATCAAAAGAATGAACCATTAATAAGATAAAAGTCTACTTGAAAGACAAAATCACAAGGTTTAAAGGAAATGACTTAAATATTCAGAAATCCTCCTCCTCTTTCTAGTCCCATATATACTGTTAATGTTGCATTAAATACCATCTCTTCTGCTATAATGTGATCCTTATGTTCCTAAAAAACAATTACCCAAAACCATGCTGTAAAAATAACAGTTTTAATGGAGGGAAAAAGAGATTGAGAGCTAGAGAATTCCAGAGCCTTAATAACAAATTTAACTTTCCTGCAGGACTTTCAGTAATAAAGCTGACTTTTTAATGACTCTAAGGACACAGCTATAAAGGGAACTTTCATTTCTTGATAATTACTAACTCAAGGGAAAGACCTTGCTTTTACGTTACTGCACTAAGATTAATGCAATATTTCTTAGATTTTTAAATAATTGTTTTGCCCACTGTTATGAAGAGCAAATCTCAAAGCCAGTCAAATAAGCTGCTGCAACCTGTGATTTCTTTACCCTTACATTCTGGGTACTAGTTTTTCATTATGAGTTATTGCTTTACAACCTTAAGCTCTGTGTAATATAAGTCATGTTCCTTTATTAATCATTACTTTTTAAGTTTAAAAATATGGCATTTTTTTCCTTAAAATAAGTATCAGCAAAATAAAGTGTAAAAACCACCAACTCACTAACACAGTCTCTCCTTTCTTCACAAGGATCCCAGCATTTAAGAATATGACAGACATCTATAAATGTGAATATTTTAAGTGCAACTCCTGCTTCAGAGTAGGGAACAGACAGGTCATATCTCTTTTTCAAGGAGTTATCTAGAAATCGTTACCACTAGATATCTGGAAAGGTGTTAAGGTATTTGTAAGTTATTTTACAATAATTCAGCAGAGACGGTTTGCTCTTATGAATGTGCCAGTCAGTTCAAGTTTCAATTCTACAATCACTCTGTAAAATTCAGACTATAAGGAGAGTTAGTCAGTGTTATTTCAGAAAAGCCACACTCCACTACAGGTAATTTGGTTAGCCACATCTCCATCAACAGCTGAGGCTTTGTTAACTAGTGAAGTAAGCATTGGAAATGGTTTTTATTGGAGAAATTACTGGTTTGTTAATTAGCAAGACAAACGTGAGAAATGAGCTCAAGGTATTCAAGACATGTGTGTTAACTGAATTATTTTCATGACCCTCAAACATACTTGAATAGAAACTGAGAATCTTGGAAGCTTCTGGCCTGCACCTTTATGAGTAGGGCTCAGTCTAGTCCCTAAATGTCCTGCTTGGATGCCTTGGATTAGAAGGAATTCAGTTGCCTTATTCCTGCCTCTGTATTGATGGGTGTGTGCCTTAACAAAATGTTCTTATGATTAAGGCAACAAAAGAATCTGAAAGAACACAGAGCTGGGACTCATCAAGTTTACCAAACAATCGTTTTGTGCCTATTTTCCGAAGAATGCCTATTTAACAAATACTTGAATGTGTGGTATTTTTGTTCTGCAAAAGGCAGTGGCACCCCACTCCAGTACTCTAGCCTGGAAAATCCCATGGACAGAGGAGCCTGGTAGGCTGCAAGTCCATGGGGTCACTAAGAGTCGGACATGACTGAGCAACTTCACATTTACTTTTCACTTTCATGCATTGGAGAAGGAAATGGCAACCCACTCCAGTGTTCTTGCCTGGAGAATCCCAGGGACGGGGGAGCCTGGTGGGCTGCCATCTATGGGGTCACACAGAGTCAGACATGACTGAAGAGACTTAGCAGCAGCAGCCAGATTGTAAGAGAGTAAAAAGCCTCTTGATGAAAGTGAAAGAGGAGAACGAAAAAGTTGGCTTAAAGCTCAGTGTTCAGAAAACTAAGATCATGGCATCTGGTTCCACCACTTCATGGGAAATAGATGGGGAAACAGGAGAAACAGTATCAGACTTTATTTTGGGGGGCTCCAAAATCACTGCAGATGGTGACTGCAGCCATGAAATTAAAAAACGCTTACTCCTTGGAAGGAAAGTTATGACCAACCTCAACAGCATATTAAAAAGCAGAGACATTACTTTGCNTAAAAAGCCTCTTGATGAAAGTGAAAGAGGAGAACGAAAAAGTTGGCTTAAAGCTCAGTGTTCAGAAAACTAAGATCATGGCATCTGGTTCCACCACTTCATGGGAAATAGATGGGGAAACAGGAGAAACAGTATCAGACTTTATTTTGGGGGGCTCCAAAATCACTGCAGATGGTGACTGCAGCCATGAAATTAAAAAACGCTTACTCCTTGGAAGGAAAGTTATGACCAACCTCAACAGCATATTAAAAAGCAGAGACATTACTTTGCCAAGAAAGGTCCGTCTAGTCAAGGCTATGGTTTTTCCAGTGGTCATGTATGGATGTGAGAGTTGGACTGTGAAGAAAGCTGAGGGCCGAAGAATTGATGCTTTTGAACTGTGGTGTTGGAGAAGACTCTTGAGAGTCCCTTGGACTGCAAGGAGGTCCAACCATCTATCCTAAAGGAAATCAGTCCTGGGTGTTCATTGGAAGGACTGATGCTGAAGCTGAAACTTTGGCCACCTCATGAAAAGAGTGGACTCATTGGAAAAGACCCTGATGCTGGGAGGGATTGGGGGCAGGAGGAAAAGGGGACGACAGAGGATGAGATGGTTGGATGGCATCACCGACTCAATGGACATGAGTTTGAGTGAACTCCGGGAGTTGGTGATGGACAGGGAGGCCTGGCATGCTGCGATTCATGGGATAGCAAAGAGTTGGACATGACTGAGTTACTGAACTTATAACAAGTCTCCTCAAAAAGTGTTACAAGTGGTCATATGCAATCTAAAATTTATGTCCTGGTTCCCAAGCTAAAACTTCTATGTGATATTAACTAAAATAATCAACAATATTGATTTCTTTAATTCTGGTAAGAGTAGCTTAGTAAGAGAAAGGAATGAATGAGTTTAGAAAAAATAGACAACTGCAAAGAAACTATTTTTAGTCTGCAGATTAAAAAAAAAGATTTAAACTATTACTCTAATCTTCTGATTCTTTTATTTGGATAATGACAATGTTCTCAGAATAATAATCTACCCTATGGGTTAAGCAAAGAAATGATGAACAGAGTAGCATAGAAAAGCACCCTGAAGAGATGCATGACAAATCCAGGAGATAAAAGAATAACATTTTTTAATATGATTCTCAATCTTCAACAAATCTCTTAGTTTGCAAACCATCTATAACCCAATGCTTTTAAGAGCCAAGCAAGTCATGTTGAAATGGAATAAGACCCTCTGGTCCTTCTCCCAAGTCCTCTTCCTGCCTATTCTGTGGAAAAACTATAGCCAAAGAATAAGTTTAATCAGAGATGTGAAAAAATGCAGAAAGAAAGGAAAAGAGTTCAGCAAGACTAGATTATAACAGTGTAGCCATTAAGCATAGTCAAGGACTTTTAGTTCCTCCCCAAGGGCAATAGATTTCATTCTGATCCATATCCTGGATGGATGCTGAAATCCCAGCCACGTGGAAGAAGTTAACTACATCATGATCAGACTGAAGCCATGACATAAGCTGCTACCATTCTGAAAATTAGCCTCAAAGAAATGGGAACACACCAACCATGGAACTGAACATTAACTGTACTTAAAACCATCAGCTGATGCTGGTCAGACCACCGATGACCAATTTCAAGATGACTGTCAGAACTGGTTGTGCTGTTTCTGTATGTGGCCCCCTCCCTCCATCTATGAAAGCTCTTGCCAAGTGACTAACAGGTAGGGGAACAGCCTTTGGATACAAGTCTTCCCTCCTTGCTGATTGCTGGCATCCAAAATAAAGCAAACTTTCTTTTACACCAAGCTTGCCTCTATTGGCTTTTGAGTAGTGAGCAGTCAGCCCACATTTTCAGTTACAATACTGTTCTGTGAAACAAACTGGGTGTAATACTGAAGGACTCTGGTAATCTTTAGAAAGCACATGCCTTTTCCAAAGCAAAAAATGTGGCTCAGCTCCCATCAGTGGCATCCAGATTAACATATGGGCCAGATCATCTGGTTTTTCAAGAGAGTACAAAAATCCATACTTAATGTGAAATCTCTTGAAGTGCCTATGCTTACAGTTAATATTGTGCAGTAGAGTATTGACTCAACAGATCTGGGTTGACTATTCTCTTTACATTCCAAAAAAGAATTTGGCTTCCCTTGGCTTCTAGAAAGTAACCTTTAAGCTTTGAAATACCGTGTCTGATAGGACTGCTTTGTTTATCTAAGGACCTTGGACCACATCAGATAGTCCATGCTAACAATGTAATTTATGATAGGGACCTAGGGTCATGTGATATCAGCTTGACCTCTAGAGAGAATGGAGAATAAGGCCCGCCACGTAGGTTGTCAATCATACCTACATGACCACGCAAGAAAAACACTAGATACCAAGGTTCAGATAACTATGTTGATAAGCATCACTCTAAATAAAGCTAGTGGAGGTGATGGAATTTCAGCTGAGCTATTTCAAATCCTAAAAGATAATGGTGTGAATATACCAGCAAATTTGGAAAACTCAGAAGTGGCCACAGGACTAGAAAAGGTCCGTTTTCATTCCAATACCAAAGAAAGACAATGTCCAGAGAATGCTCAAACTACCACACAATGCACTCATTTCACATGATAGCAAGGTCACGCTCAAAATCCTCCAAGCTAGGCCTCAACAGTACCAAGAGTGAACTGAGAACTTCCAGATGTTTAAGCTGTATTTAGAAAAGGTAGAGGAACCAGAGATCAAATTGCCAACATATATTGGATCATAGAAAAAGCAAGAGAATTCCAGAGAAAAATCTATTTCTGCTTCATTGACTACACTAAAACCTTTGACCATGTGGATCACAACAAACTGTGGAAAGTTCTTCAAGAGATGGAAATACCAGACCATCTTACCTGCCGCCTGAGAAACCTGTATGCATATCAAGAAGTAATAGTTAGAATCGAACATGGAACAGACAGCTTCTAAATTGGGAAAATAGTGTGTCAAGGCTAAATATTGTCAACCTGTTTATTTAACTTATATGAAGAGTATATCATACGAAATGCAGAATGGGTGAGGCACAAGCTGGAATCAAGATTGTCGGGAGAAATGTCAATAACCTCAGATATGCAGATGACACCACCATTATGGCAGAAAGTAAAGAGGACCTAAAGAGCCTCCTGATGAAGGTGAAGGAAGAGAGTGAAAAAACTGGCTTAAAACTCAACATTTACAATACTAAGATCATGGCATCTGGTTCCATCACTTCATGACATATAGATGGGGAAACAATGGAAAACAGTGATACTTTTCTTGGGCTCCAAAATCACTGCGAACAGTGACTGCAGTCATGAAATTAAAAGATGCTTGCTCCTTGGAAGAAAATCTATGACCAACCTAGACAGCATATTAAAAAGCAGAGACATGACTTTGCTGACAAATGTCCACATAGTCAAAGCTATGGTTTTCCCAGTAGTCATGTATGGATGTGACAGTTGGACCATAAAGAAGGCTGAGCACCAAAGAATTGATGCTTTCAAACTGTGATGTTGGAAAAGACTCTTGAGAGTCCCTTGGACTGCAAGGAGATCAAACCAGTCAATCCTAAAGGATATTCTTTGAAAGGACTGATGCTGAAGCTGAAGCACCAGTACTTTGGCCATCTGATACAAAGAACTGACTCATTGGAAAAGACTCTGTTGCTGGGAAAGATTGAAGGCAGGAGGGAAAGGGGACAACAGAGGATGAGATGGTTGGATGGCATCACTGACTCAATGGACATGAGTTTGAGCAAGCTCCAGGAGATGGTGGAGGACATGCAAGCCAGGTGTGCTACAGTCCGTGGGATCACAGTCAGACATGACTGAGCAACTGAACAACAACAACAAAGCAATATACCAAGCAGGCTGTCATAAGTTGTTGCTGGAAGAACTGAACACTGTCCCCATGACTACTGGGATAGGACAACTGAAAACTTGTGCCTGGTGTCTCCTGACCTTTGTCCTACACACTTTTTTTCATTGCTGATTTTAATTTTTAATCCTTTTGATGCAAGAAACTATAGTATAACAGTTTTTTTGTTGTTGTTCTGTAAATCCTAGTAAATCATTCATAGAGCCTGAGAGTGGTTTCAGGAACCCCTCCAAATACAAATACTAGTTTTTAAAAAACAAAACAAAACCAACTATGAAAGCCACACTTGGGTGCAGACCATTAGTTTGCAATTTCTGCTTCTAGTTCTATCTGCTCATAAGGTTAGCATTAGAAATAACCAATGCAGGTAATAAAGCAAGATATTAATGTATGAGTAAGTACAGGGGGGGCATAGCTATTTGTTAGCTGGCTTTAAGAGAAAGATTAGGGAAGAAATTCTGAGGAAGTAATGGACTGAACTCACTGGAAATGAACATTCTATATTTAAGCCTGAAATTTGCCTCTAAGTCTTCTTCTGTATGTTGATTCATAAAAGCAGATGGTGTTACTTTATACGACACTGCTGTTTAGTTGCTACTTTCTGAGTTTTAAAAGAATGACACAGTGATTCTATGATCCCTCAGTAGAGCAGAATAAGCAAATTTGGAAAAAATACAACATACAAATAGTAAGAAATTAGTTTGGTCTGCTCAACTTAATAAATGTTTCTTTAGCATTCAATCCTATCCCAACACCAATGTGAGGTTCCAGATACACAACAATAAATAAAACACAGTCCTTGTCTTAATAAATCTGGGAAGCAGAAGGGAAGGAAATATTCCTGTTGCAAGAGAAATACTAACTCAACTGTAAAACACTATATATTCAAGTTTTTAAAATCTGTTCCTTTCTCCTCTAACCTCTGGCAGTAAGTGAATGTTTTTTCTAGAACAATTTCAAGGGCAACTCGGAGCCACTATTCTCTTTTCTAAAGTAACTCAAAGCCAGGGTGGTTAGCAGGTGATGTTTTTCCAAAAATCTGGTGATATTTTGAGCACCCTTTGATCACTTCCTGAAACATGGAGGGGACATTCTTGCTCATCAGGTTGTTGTCTTCACTGCTCATCCTGACCAATTCCTTTTTCCTTGAATTTAGTTACTTTGGGAGCATGAAAAATCTTTACTCTCTATTCCAGAGTTTTATGTCAGATCTTTTCAGTCTTAAAAAATATTGAAACTCTCATTCATCACTTTTTTTCCTAAGAGATAAAATACAGGTTTCTTCCTGAGGCTGCAAAATCAGTTATAAATCAGTTATAACCTTGGCCCAACACAAGGAAATAGTGCTTAATCAAGGATTCATGTTGAAAGAATACAAATGAGTTGTTAGGAGGTCTTGAGAAACTTTGCTGTTGCTGCTTTGGGAATTTGGCAGTATGATGTGATTATAAGCAAATATATCGTGCATGTCATTTCACAGTGAAATGCTCTTTTTAAAAAAAAAAGGCATATTAACATCTAGATAGCTCTAGAATTCTTGAGACACATATAACAAGATGATTAAATAAGCAATAAAAATATACTATTGGAATATCTATTTCAAGGGAAACTACAGCACTACACAAGCTATTTTTATTCTATGATACATGTTACTAAATTATGTAAATTTCACTTGGACCTCAGAGAAAAGGGAACCTTCATTATGCATAATGTTTACCAGTAAATCTGAACAACTTCCTCATTTCTCTATTGTTCTGTAAAATGAATGTACCTTGTTCATTCCTGTTGAAAAATTACCAGATGAAAAAAATGTTAAAAATGAGACTTCCAAATGGGACTTCTTTGGTAGTACAGTAGCTAAGATTCTGAGCTCCCAATGCAGGAGGCCTGGGTTCAATCCCTGGTCAGGGAACTGGGTCTCGCATGTTGCAACTAAACATCCCACATGCCACAATGAAGATCAAAGATCCTGAGTGCCACAGCTAACCCCAGATGCAGCCAAATAAACAATAAATATTTTTTTTTAAGATATACTATTTATATAGCACAATCTACCAAGATCATGTTTATTTCTTGTAAAATGTTATGAGGATAATAGCAACAGAGGAACAAAAACAGGAAGAATAACAAAGGGAAACACTAAATAGATATGAGAAGAAAAGATTCAGAAAGGAGCAGAGATTAAGACTGGGAAATTGAATCCATGGCCCTCTAAGGACCATGGAGATATTTCTTTGGTTGAAGAAGTAGGTCTCACTTGGGAACAGATGTTTCTCTATAATACTATGTCCACAGTTTACTCAAAGGAAAGAAATTTTTTTCAAAGCAACTTACCTAAAAAATCTGAAGCTGTTTCAGCTTCACAAAATAGTGTACTTTAGTTCTTTTTGGAAAAAAATATTTGATTTTTTTTCTAATTCTGTTATCTTCCATAAAATAAAACACACTTAGTATTTTATCTAATCAGTACATATTCTCACCTAATGGCATGAGAATAACTGTAGAGCTACAATTTTTTTTTCTCTTTATAATATGTGAAGGTGAAATGTGTGTGTCAACTTGACTGGGCCACAGTGCCCAAACAGTTGATCAAATATTATTCTGGATGTTTCTGTGAAGGTGTGATTTGAACAAAATTAACATTTAAATTGGTGGATTAGGGATAAAGCAGATTCAGTTCAGTTCAGTTCAGTCGCTCAGTCATGCTGGACTTTTCGCAACCCCATGGACCACAACACACTAGGCCTCTCTGTCCATCACCAACTCCCGGAGTTCACTCAAACTCATGTCCATTGAGTCAGTGATGCCATCCAACCATCTCATTCTCTATCGTCCCCTTCTCCTCCTGCACTCAATCTTTCCAAGCATCAGCGTCTTTTCAAATGAGTCAGCTCTTTGCATCAGAGGCCAAAGTACTGGAGTTTCAGCGTCAACATCAGTTCTTCCAATGAACACCCAGGACTGATCTCCTTCAGAATGGACTGGTTGGATCTCCTTGCAGTCCCATGGACTCTCAAGAGTCTTCTCCAACACCACAGTTCAAAAGCATCAATTCTTCAGCACTCAGCTTTCTTTATAGTCCAATTCTCACATCCATACATGACTACTGGAAAAACCATAGCCTTGACAAGATGGACCTTTGTTGGCAAAGTAATGTCTCTGCTTTTTAATATGCTGTCTAGCTTGGTCATAACTTTCCTTCCAAGGAGCAAGCATCTTTTAATTTCATGGATGCAGTCACCATCTGAACTGATTTTGGAGCCCAGAAAAATAAAAACAGCCACTGTTTCCACTGTTTCCCCATCTATTTCCCATGAAGTGACGGGACCAGATGTCATGATCTTAGTTTTCTGAATGTTGAACTTTAAGCCAACTTTTTCACTCTCCTCTTTCACTTTCATCAAGAGGCTCTTTAGTTCTTCTTCACTTTCTGCCATAAGGGTGATGTCATACGCATATCTGAGGTTATTGATATTTCTCCTGACAATCGTGATTCCAGCTTGTGCTTCATCCAGCCCAGCGTTTCTCATGATGTACTCTGCATATAAGTTAAGTAAGCAGGGTGACAATATACAGCCTTGATGTACTCCTTTTCCTATTTTGAACCAGTCTGTTCCATGTCTAGTTCTAACTGTTGCTTCCTGACCTGCATACAGATTTCTCAAGAGGCAGGTCAGATGGTCTGGTATTCCCATCTCTTTCAGAATTTTCTACAGTTTGTGGTGATCCATACAGTCAAAGGCTTTGGCATAGTCAACAAAACAGAAATAGATGTTTTTCTGGAACTCTCTTGCTTTTTCAATGATCCAGTGGATGTTGGCAATTTGATCTCTGCTTCCTCTGCCTTTTCTAAAACCAGCTTGAACATCAGGGGGTTCACGATTCATGTATTGCTGAAGCCTGGCTTGAAGAATTTTGAGCATTACTTTACTAGCCTGTGAGATGAGTGCAATTGTGCAGTAGTCTGAGCATTCTTTGGCATCACATTTCTTTGTGATACCCTCTAAAATATGAGCAGGCCTCATCCAATCATTTGAAGGCCTTAACAGAATAAAGATAGACACCACCACCAAAAATAGCCCATGAAAACCATGAAGAGTATCTACTAGCAGACAGCCTTTGGACTCAAAAAGGAACTCTTTCCTTAGTTTCTAGCCTACCTACCCTGAAGATTTGAACTTAAAGACCTCCACAATCACATGAGTCAAATCCTTAAAATAAACATATCCCATTGGGTCTATTCCTATGGAGTATGACTAATACATAGTATGTTGTATTGGACTGTGAAGAAGGCTGAGCACTGAAGAATTGATGCTTTTGAACTGTGGTGTTGGAGAAGACTCTTGAGAGTCCCTTGGACTGCAAGGAGATTCAACCAGTCCATTCTGAAGGAGAACAACCCTCAGATTTCTTTGGAAGGAATGATACTAAAGCTGAAACTCCAGTACTTTGGCCACCTCATGCGAAGAGTTGACTCATTGGAAAAGACTCTGTGCACTGAAGAATTGATGCTTTTGAACTGTGGTGTTGGAGAAGACTCTTGAGAGTCCCTTGGACTGCAAGGAGATTCAACCAGTCCATTCTGAAGGAGAACAACCCTCAGATTTCTTTGGAAGGAATGATACTAAAGCTGAAACTCCAGTACTTTGGCCACCTCATGCGAAGAGTTGACTCATTGGAAAAGACTCTGATGCTGGGAGGGATTGGGGGCAGGAGGAGAAGGGGATGACCGAGGATGAGATGGATGGATGGCATCACAGACTCGATGGACGTGAGTCTGAGTGAACTCCAGAAGATGGTGATGAACAGGGAGGCCTGGCATGCTGCGATTCATGGGGTCGCAAAGAGTCGGACATGACTGAGTGACTGAACTGAACTGAACTGTATTTCCTTACATTTGATCTGTTCAACTTACTGAGTTCTAAAAAGAGATTTCAGTAGAGAAGGAAACCTATATTTAAACTAGGGTAAATCTTAGAAACCATTTAATTCCCATGTGTTCATAGTTAATAAGCCATACAGCTATTTGTTGAAATGAAATATGATACAGAAAAGCGAAGTGAAAGTAAAAAGTCATTCAGTCGTGTCCAACTCTGCAACTCCTAGGACTATACAGTCCATGGAATTTTCCAGACCAGAATACTGAAGCGGGTAGTCTTTCCCTTCTCCAGGGGATCTTCCCAACCCAAGAATCAAACCCAGGTGTCCTGCATTGCATGCAGATATTTTACCACCTGAGCCACAAGGAAGCCCAAGAATATTGGAGTGGTTAGCCTGTCCCTTCTCCAGCAGACCTTTCCAACAAAGGAATCAAGCTGGGGTCTCCTGCACTGCAGGCGGATTCTTTACCAACTGAGCTATGCGAAGCCATTAAGATACAGAAACCACTATATAAAATAGCTTTTTAAAAATTGCATCCCACCAGTCCATCCTAAAGGAGATCAGTCCTGGGTGTTCATTGGTAGGACTGATGTTGACGCTGAAACTCCAATACTTTGGCCACCTGATGCGAAGAGCTGACTCATTGGAAAAGACCCTGATGCTGGGAGGGATTAGGGGCAGGAGGAGAAGGGGACAACAGAGGATGAGATGGCTGGATGGCATCACCGACTCAATGGACATGGGTTTGGGTAGACTCCAGGAGTTGGTGATGGACAGGGAGGCCTGGCGTGCTGCAGTTCATGGGGTTGCAAAGAGTCAGACACGACTGAGCAAGTGAACTGAATTGAAAAATTACATCAATTAAAATGGCACCCCACTCCAGCACTCTTGCCTGGAAAATCCCATGGATGGAGGAGCCTGGTGGGCTGCAGTCCATAGGGTCGCTAAGAGTCAGACATGACTGAGTGACTTCACTTTCACTTTTCACTTTCATGCATTGGAGAAGGAAATGGCAACCCACTCCAGTGTTCTTGCCTGGAGAATCGCAGGGACGGTGGAGCCTGATGGGCTGCCATCTATGGGGTTGCACAGAGTTGGACACGACTGAAGTGACTTAGCAGCAGCCAACCCAAAGCCACTCTGCTGTTTCCTGATTTTTTATCTCTAGAGCAAAATTGGGGAAAATCAGGGTTCTGCAGCATGAAAACCACTCCCTTCAGTTTCAGATTTAAAAGGTAGAGCCTGAGAGGGAAGAGAAGAAATTTGTCAAAA
This sequence comes from Oreotragus oreotragus, assembly GCA_006410675.1. Classification (NCBI taxonomy): domain Eukaryota; kingdom Metazoa; phylum Chordata; class Mammalia; order Artiodactyla; family Bovidae; genus Oreotragus; species Oreotragus oreotragus. The sequence goes on from SJYX01001524.1 coordinate 767,051, forward strand.
GTAGGCAGTACTAGCTAATGGAACTCTGAAGACTGAACTCAGTTCTCCAGTCAACCCAAAGCCACTCTGCTGTTTCCTGATTTTTTATCTCTAGAGCAAAATTGGGGAAAATCAGGGTTCTGCAGCATGAAAACCACTCCCTTCAGTTTCAGATTTAAAAGGTAGAGCCTGAGAGGGAAGAGAAGAAATTTGTCAAAAGTAGGCAGTACTAGCTAATGGAACTCTGAAGACTGAACTCAGTTCTCCAGCTTCTAATACTGTATAATATTCTTTCCCCTGTTTCACACTGCCTCTCCAGCTTTGTGTAACTTTGAAATGTCTTCTAAGTAAGAAACCATGAGCTTAAATAAACCCAGAAGTAGTATCTTAGTTATTTGAGAAATACTATATTTTATATTCCCCAGACAGGAATAACACGGTTAATTTGCATTTGTAAAAGTTGAGAGAAAAATGGAAGTGTTAGCTCAGTCATGTTCAGCTCTTTGTGGCCCCATGGACCGTGTGGACTGGAGCCCGCTGGGCTCCTCCGTCCATGGGATTCTCCAGGCAAGAGTACTGGAGTGAGTTGCCATTTCTTTCTCCAGGGGATCTTCCCGATCCAGGGGTCAAACCCGGGTCTCCTGCATTATAGGCAGATTCTTTACCATCTGAGCCACCAGGGAAGTCCCTGTAAAAGCTGAGGAGGATATAAACTATAAAAGTGAAAGCAAAGCTGAAGATAGGAGAATGTCACATCTTTGAAAACTGTAAAAGCTTAAAAAAAAAAAAGAGAGAGAATGTCATGATGAAAATTTAAATTTAAAAATATATACCTAAATATGGGGGAAGGCAATGGCACCCCACCCCAATACTCTTGCCTGGAGAATCCCATGGACAGAGGAACCTGGTGGACTGCAGTCCATGGGGTCGCTAAGAGTCGGACACGACTGAGCGACTTCACTTTCACTTTTCACTTTTATGCATTGGAGAAGGAAATGGCAACCCACTCCAGTATTCTTGCCTGGAGAATCCCAGGGATAGGGGAGCCTGGTGGGCTGCCGTCTATGGGGTCACACAGAGTCGGACACGACTGAAGCGACTTAGCAGCAGCATGAAGTGAAGTTGCTCAGTAGTATCCGACTCTTCGCGACCCCATGGACTGCAGCCCACCAGGCTCCTCCATCCATGGGATTTTCCAGGCAAGAGTACTGGAGTGGGTTGCATACCTAAATATAAAAGGTTACAGTGATAAAACATGATAAAAATCTATTAACCAGACAAATCTCTGCAAAAGGCATATAGCAACTTTCCGTGTTAAAAGTTTTGCATTAGAAAAGCTTCATATTAATTTAGTCAAAGTTTACTTTCTATTTAACACATTTAATGTTAACAAGAGACATACTGAGAAGTAAGTCAACAAACTGAAGAATAATGCTCTGTATTCATGCCTTAAAGTTCTCCATCCACTCTACAGAATACATTACATTTCCTGATCTACAAAGGGCTTCCAAATACTTTATTTTCTTTAGTGTTTATTTCAGTTTTGATATTAGTTATTACAAACTAATTATTTAAATGTTATTAAATTTTAACTAGAAATTTATTATTAGTTAAAACCATTCAAATGTGTAATAAAAATCAAATGTCAGTTAATCCTTTCAGAAACTGGTGTATTCATCTTGTATTGATGTACTACAAATTATCACACACTCAGCAGTATAATACAACATTCATTTATTGGCTCACAGTTCTGTATGTCAGATGTCTGGGCAGTTGGAGTCATTCACAGACCGAAATCAAGAGGTTGGCCATGGTGGAGTCACCTGAAGGATTTGAGAAGAATCCACCTCCAGGCTCATTCACATTACTTTTAGAATCCAGTTCCTTGCATGTGCAGGACTGAGATCTTCACTTATTTTCTGGCTATTGCCCAGAGGTTGCTCTCAACAACTAGAAGCCACTCTCCAGTTCTCGTATGTGGCCCCTTCCATCTTCAAAACCATCAGTGCATCAAATCCTTCTTGTATTTTGAATGACTTCCTCTTCTGCCACCAGCACAGAAAACTCTGCTTTTGTGGTACTTGAGGGATTATATTAGGTCTATCCCATGATTTCTTTTTTGAGGTACTCAAAGTCAGCTGATTAGTAACTTTAATTAACCTCTGCAAAACTCCTTGGCCGTGCAAGATAACTGCATGATATCCTATCATATTCACAATCCTGGGGACTAGGGCAAGAAATTGTGAGGGAGCATCTTTAGATTTCAGCTTCCCACAGCTGATGCCTGCAAGTAAAACAATTACTTTTTCACTTCTCCCCAGTAGAAAACGTTCTTTAGAATAATTTTAATTCCACTTCTCCAATCCTCAATACCTGTCATTTCCCTCTCCTCCACAAAGCTTTTGGAATGCATTCACTCATCCCCACCCCTTTTCTCATGCTTTAGCAGTTATCTAAATATTTTAGCAGTTATTTAAATATTCATTATAGTGTGTTCCCTGTGATTCAGTCATCCTCAATTAACATTATTTTATTCCCAGACAAATCACTTTTATCCATTAAGATTTATTTCTTATCTATCTTATCCACAACAGTATCCTAATTGTCAGAAACTCTGTTGGCATATATTGGTGGTTTAGTCTGTAAGTTGTGTCCAACTGTTGCGACACCATGGACTGTAGCCCAACCAGATTCTTCTGTCCAGGAGATTTTCCAAGGAAGAATACTAGAGTGGGTTACCATTTCCTTCTCCAGGAGATATTCCCAACCCAGGAATTGAACCCAGGTCTCTTGCACTGCAGATGGCCTCCTGCATTGCAGGCAGATTCTTTACCAACTGAGCCACCAAGTGGCTGAGTCATGCTGGCATCTATTAGGAACACAATAAATAGTAACTGAATGAATGTGTTCATATGGCAAAACTCATTGTTCATCTTTTATTTCTGTCCTCTTCATCTTTCCTCTGCTTTCCTCTGCTTTGAGTTCTTTATTGGGACTCATCTATATTTTATTCAGATTAGCTCAANTGGACTGCAGTCCATGGGGTCGCTAAGAGTCGGACACGACTGAGCGACTTCACTTTCACTTTTCACTTTTATGCATTGGAGAAGGAAATGGCAACCCACTCCAGTATTCTTGCCTGGAGAATCCCAGGGATAGGGGAGCCTGGTGGGCTGCCGTCTATGGGGTCACACAGAGTCGGACACGACTGAAGCGACTTAGCAGCAGCATGAAGTGAAGTTGCTCAGTAGTATCCGACTCTTCGCGACCCCATGGACTGCAGCCCACCAGGCTCCTCCATCCATGGGATTTTCCAGGCAAGAGTACTGGAGTGGGTTGCATACCTAAATATAAAAGGTTACAGTGATAAAACATGATAAAAATCTATTAACCAGACAAATCTCTGCAAAAGGCATATAGCAACTTTCCGTGTTAAAAGTTTTGCATTAGAAAAGCTTCATATTAATTTAGTCAAAGTTTACTTTCTATTTAACACATTTAATGTTAACAAGAGACATACTGAGAAGTAAGTCAACAAACTGAAGAATAATGCTCTGTATTCATGCCTTAAAGTTCTCCATCCACTCTACAGAATACATTACATTTCCTGATCTACAAAGGGCTTCCAAATACTTTATTTTCTTTAGTGTTTATTTCAGTTTTGATATTAGTTATTACAAACTAATTATTTAAATGTTATTAAATTTTAACTAGAAATTTATTATTAGTTAAAACCATTCAAATGTGTAATAAAAATCAAATGTCAGTTAATCCTTTCAGAAACTGGTGTATTCATCTTGTATTGATGTACTACAAATTATCACACACTCAGCAGTATAATACAACATTCATTTATTGGCTCACAGTTCTGTATGTCAGATGTCTGGGCAGTTGGAGTCATTCACAGACCGAAATCAAGAGGTTGGCCATGGTGGAGTCACCTGAAGGATTTGAGAAGAATCCACCTCCAGGCTCATTCACATTACTTTTAGAATCCAGTTCCTTGCATGTGCAGGACTGAGATCTTCACTTATTTTCTGGCTATTGCCCAGAGGTTGCTCTCAACAACTAGAAGCCACTCTCCAGTTCTCGTATGTGGCCCCTTCCATCTTCAAAACCATCAGTGCATCAAATCCTTCTTGTATTTTGAATGACTTCCTCTTCTGCCACCAGCACAGAAAACTCTGCTTTTGTGGTACTTGAGGGATTATATTAGGTCTATCCCATGATTTCTTTTTTGAGGTACTCAAAGTCAGCTGATTAGTAACTTTAATTAACCTCTGCAAAACTCCTTGGCCGTGCAAGATAACTGCATGATATCCTATCATATTCACAATCCTGGGGACTAGGGCAAGAAATTGTGAGGGAGCATCTTTAGATTTCAGCTTCCCACAGCTGATGCCTGCAAGTAAAACAATTACTTTTTCACTTCTCCCCAGTAGAAAACGTTCTTTAGAATAATTTTAATTCCACTTCTCCAATCCTCAATACCTGTCATTTCCCTCTCCTCCACAAAGCTTTTGGAATGCATTCACTCATCCCCACCCCTTTTCTCATGCTTTAGCAGTTATCTAAATATTTTAGCAGTTATTTAAATATTCATTATAGTGTGTTCCCTGTGATTCAGTCATCCTCAATTAACATTATTTTATTCCCAGACAAATCACTTTTATCCATTAAGATTTATTTCTTATCTATCTTATCCACAACAGTATCCTAATTGTCAGAAACTCTGTTGGCATATATTGGTGGTTTAGTCTGTAAGTTGTGTCCAACTGTTGCGACACCATGGACTGTAGCCCAACCAGATTCTTCTGTCCAGGAGATTTTCCAAGGAAGAATACTAGAGTGGGTTACCATTTCCTTCTCCAGGAGATATTCCCAACCCAGGAATTGAACCCAGGTCTCTTGCACTGCAGATGGCCTCCTGCATTGCAGGCAGATTCTTTACCAACTGAGCCACCAAGTGGCTGAGTCATGCTGGCATCTATTAGGAACACAATAAATAGTAACTGAATGAATGTGTTCATATGGCAAAACTCATTGTTCATCTTTTATTTCTGTCCTCTTCATCTTTCCTCTGCTTTCCTCTGCTTTGAGTTCTTTATTGGGACTCATCTATATTTTATTCAGATTAGCTCAAGTATTTTGCTCAGAGGAGTTTCTTGAATGATTCTGCTTTGTCACCTATTCTTGAATATTTTTATGCAGGTAAATACTTTTGCAGGATACGGCATTCTTGAGGTTCTATCATTTTCTTCTGATGTCACCCATTTGTCTTTTAGTTTCCTTTGCTTACAGATGGTATTATTATTTAATCTTTCTTCCTGAAAGATTATAAAAAGTTTTTCTTTATCTATTAGAGTATCAGGAGTTTTATCAGAGAAAAACAGGGTAAGTATCTTTTCTCATCAGTCCATTCTAGAACCTTGTGTGCTTTAAATCTTAAAGACTTAGTTCAGCCCTAGAATTTAATTAAGACCTATCAATGTCCCAAAGGGAAGAACTCAGAAATAGGAGGATCCCACGTCTCCTCCATCTGTTTAAGCATTGAGAAGGGGAAAAGAGAACAGATTTTCCCCTTCTCAATGCTTATTATCCATATGTTCATTTTTCAAGATTTACCCTCCAATTGCTTATCTTTTTCTTCATAATTTTCATCTAGCTTTCTGCTCTATGTATTGATATTAGTTCTTGCACTTGGTTTTCTGGACCACTAACCTGTATCTCAACAGGGACCATTATTCATGTACTGAATATTTTTTTGGTTTTTGTTAACATTTATTTATTGTTTGTGCTGGGTCTTTGTTGCACCATTCTGGCCTTTTTCTAGTTGCAGCGATTGGGGGCTACTCTCCAGTTGCAGTGCGTGGGCTTCTCAACGTAGCAGCTTCTTTTGTTGCAGAGCACAGCCTCTAGGGCATGAGAATTTCAGTAGTTGCAGCACGTAGGTTCAGTATTGGGTTCATGGGCTCGAGAGTGCAGGCTCTGTAGTTGTGGCACATGGGCTTAGCTGACCAACAGAATGTGGAATCTTCCCAGACCAGGGATCAAACCTGTGTCCTCTGAATTGGCAGGCAGATTCCTAACTATTGGACCACCAGGGAAGTCCTGAATATTTTTGTTTTTAAGTCATATTTTTAAGCTATAAAATTCTTTTCTATATAGCATATGGACAACCAAAGTACCCTAATAATTTAATTTAGGTGTTTATCTCCTTTCTAGTACTTTTCTGTCCTTCCTTTTTGCTGTTCTGATTGGGTGAGGTCCACTGTCCTGTCCTTGAGTTCACTGATTCTTTCTTCTGCTTCAGCAGGTCTCCTAATGAACCATTCAGTGTATTTTTTCAGTTCAATTATTGTACTCTTCATATCTGTAACTTCTACTTGCTACTTTCTTATATTTTCTATCTTTTTGTTGAAGTTCACACTGTGTTCATCTTTATGACCATTACTTTGAACTCTCTGTCCGGTTAATTCAAGGGCCGAGAGGAGCTACTCCACATTCAAGGTCAGGAGGGGTGGTGGTGAGGAGATACCCCTCATCCAAGGAAAGGAGCAGCGGCTGTGCTTTGCTGGAGCAGCCATGAAGAGACACCCCATGCCCAGGGTAAGAGAAACCCAAGTAAGATGGTAGGTGTTGCAAGAGGCACCAGAGGGCAGACACACGGAAACCATACTCACAGAAAACTAGTCAATCTAATCACACTAGGACCACAGCTTTGTCTAACTCAGTGAAACTAAGCCATGCCATGTGGGGGCCACCCAAGATGGGTGGGTCATGGTGGAAAGGTCTGACAGAACGTGGTCCACTAGAGAAGGAAATGGCAAACCACTTCAGTATTCTTACCTTGAGAACCCCATGAACAGTATGAAAAAGCAAAATGATAGGATACTGCAAGAGGAACTCCCCAGGTTGTTAGGTGCCCAATATTCTACTGGAGATCAGTGGAGAAATAACTCCAGAAAGAATGAAGGGATGGAGCCAAAGCAAAAACAATACCCAGATGTGGGCGTGACTGGTGATAGAAGCAAGATCCAATGCTGCAAAGAGCAATAGTGCATGGGAACTGGAATGTCAGGTCCATGAATCAAGGCAAAATGGAACTGGTCAAACAGGAGATGGCAAGAGTGAACATCGACATTCTAAGAATCAAGGAACTAAAATGGACTGGAATGGGTGAATTTAACTCAGATGACCATTATATCTACTACTGTGAGCAGGAATCCCTCAGAAGAAATGGAGTAGCCATCATGATCAACAAAAGAGTCCGAAATGCAGTACTTGGATGCAATCTCAAAAACCACAGAATGATCTCTGTTCGTTTCCAAGACAAACCATTCAATATCACGGTAATCCAAGCCTATGCCCCAACCAGTAACGCTGAAGAAGCTGAAGTTGAAC